>OU452273.1:31287058-31887058 GCA_911728535.1 Pammene fasciana | reverse complement strand
CTCGTTTGATCGAGCAATTATCCCATAATTTAATTAACTGTAATTAAACGAGTCTGAGACCAGATTCGGCCCAAGTGCGTGACTTTTCGGTATTTTTTACGTATATTTCTCCAGGGACGCAACATTTCCAGGCTCACGTCTATTTGCACCCCCTAAAAGTATCTCCTAAATAACATCGGGTTTTCGCTGATTTTATGTAAAATGTAAGTGAAAAATGTGCTTTGTTTGGCCATTTTCTTACCGTCATTGTGTAAAGATTAAAAGGGTTAGGGCTCGCAAAGGGTCGCGCAAGGGGTGCGGAATTAAAGAAACGATTAGCTTTCCGAAACCTTCAGTCAGCTAATATTACGGACCCTTTAGGAAACCGAGTTTTTCTCTTTCACGGTTCAATAAACTGAAGAAATAGATGTTTATTTTCTTGTAATTTTGAAATTGAATGGTTAATTGTATTTGAGATGTGGAAAATTTTACTGTGGAACCTAGACCTACTTTAAATTACAAAAATCTTAGTTCAACCAGCTGTTTCATCTTTTACCCAGTAATCGGAAGATAGTCCTTCAGTTTATTTTGCTTCAAATAGGTTCTTAGTTTACCTAAAAATATTTTCATATTTTTTTATTTCCTAAATAATTATGTTTGACTTTTGTTACTGACACATAACTGACTCTTTAAATTTAGTGGCTTTTATTCTAAGTTTTAGCAAATTCACTTTAATTTAAAATTTGTTTTTTTTTGCATTGTTTTAAGGTATGTTTAACTTGAGGTGTAAACTTAGGAATGAAATATTGTATTAAAATTGTCATTTTAAAATTTGCCATGGCTTGTTCGCAAAAATATTTTATTAAAAAAGGAAACAAAGAATTGGGGGCGTTGTACAATTTATCTTGGAATAGAACAGAGAGCAATAATAATTCCTTGTCAATACGCATCTGTGGCGCCTCGGATTTGTTCTAATCAATCACGAGGCACGGAATCCTCGTCGCGGCTCTGTGAATTTGAGATAAAAATGATACATTATGGATGATAATGATATATTTGGAGGTTGATGCGGATGGATGGGTTATCACTCTTATTTTATGAAATTTCTAGCTTTCAATACTCGTTTCGATAAGCTTTTGTGTTCATCATCATCTTCATCTCAGCCATAAGACGTCCACTGCTGAACATAGGTCTCCCCTTTAAAGGGGGGGTTTTTGCCATACGCGCCACGCTTGGCAGGCGGGATGGCGCGCGCAGTTTTTTTGTTTATTGTTGTTTAGGCTTTTGGAACATGCTGCTGCCCATCTCCCGGTATATTCCATTAGCAGACTCCTACTGCAACTACGGTACGATATGGTGGGGGACAATTCTAAGGCCAGGCACCCCACGGCTCATTCTAAGGCCGGGCACCTCACGGCTCATTCTAAGGCCGGGCACCTCACGGCTCATTCTAAGGCCGGGCACCTCACGGCTCATTCTAAGGCCGGGCACCCCACGGCTCAGCTTCCGGCTCAATAGGTATACTTTTGTATAAGACCGCTTATAGGTTAGATTGTCTTTCTTATTCAGTCGCCATCAAATATATCGAGCGGCCAGGGTACTCTAAAATATATCTGAACATGCACTTTATCGCCATAACAATAGAGGCGTTGTTTAGATACTTATTTGTAGCCACCTTGGCCGCTCCGATATATCTGATGGCGACTGTTCACTCAGTAGCAAAGGTAGCTAGCTAAAGTTGTTTGTCCTAACAATAAGGTCGTGCCTCATTTATTTTTAATCAATCTGCCATCTTTGACTTAAACATTGACAGAAAGAACATTATATGCCCATTTAATTAAACTAGTACTCGTGTGTCGTACCTTTCCTAAATTATTATCCTAGGTATTTAGGTAGTATAGTAGTACCGGTAGTACCTACCTAGCACTGAAGAGTAGGTACTAACGGGTATTTCTACTCCTCAAACCAGACAAAGTTGTGTTGTTTGAAGAGTAGAAACTACGTTTTAATTCATTGCTCCCATTACAGGTAACACCCTGTATAAGACTGGTAATATAGTTGTGATCTTTCGGTATTTCATTTCGTGTACTATCATAAAGTACCTGACACATTATATTATTATTTACATGACAAAGGCGCCCACAACAAGGAGCTATTCTCAAAAGCGATTATACAAATATACAGCTATATGTACCAGTATGTCTGACCCGCGATTGAACGTTATTTCTTACTAAAGTAAGGTCCAAGTTAACCAGGCGACGCGTTAGATGGGTAGAAGCTTTATGTAGGGTACAGTCTTGCAAACACCAAACTTGTAGACAGCTTACGCATTGTTTTCGGAATAAACTCGTGTTCGTAACATCACGTGGTGTCGGAGAACGTGTGCGTGCTTGGAGCTGATATGCTGCTATAATAGCCAGGCAGGATAATTGTGTAGGTATGTGGAGTAAGAAATTATATCAGCTAAATAACGACGGCAGCTGACGGTAAAACCTTTAGTCACTCTTTTAAGGGTTGACTAAGGGAATCCTTTCTAGATTTTTATGAAATTCTATTGAAGGCCTTTGAAATTTAAGGAAAGTATGTCGTTAGGTTCAATAATGAAGAATTAAGATGTTACACTAAACTGTATTATACTTATTTTGATTTTTAAAAATTGTTTATTAAAAACTGTGTACTGTCTATCATCTTTTACTGAATTCAAGTTGCATTAACTTTTCGTCCTACTTATTATTCTTATTAAGTCATCTAATTTGAATACAAACTAACTCAATCCTAGTTGAGATCACACAACTTTGATTATGATTGTTGCTAACCTAACTACCAACTTGATTGTCTAATGTGAATTATTACGCGACCAAATATTGGTTGTTTAGCATACAATTTTGTACAGAATTGAACTGTTTAAGTAGTCGTAGGTTTAGCAATTTTGCCGCTGTTCGGTTTTATAGCTAAACATTGTATTGATTTGGGACATAAAAACCTTGTTTCACTTCTCGCTCATAAACTTCTGTATTACATGTTTGTGATATACGTTATGCATCCTTACTTTTATTATCATGTAAACAAACACTTTTGAAGGATGTTATTACACTTTTCTCTTGTATTATATCTTGTCAAATGCTGGTATATACTTAAAGAAAATCACCTAGTATTGAATTCAATCAAGTACAGTCAGCGTCAAATATATTGTAACAGCTAGAGTAGCCAAATAGTTCGTCACACCATACAAAATATATGGTGTGCCGAAATATGATCACTTTGGCTGTTACAATATGTTTGACGCTGACTGTACCTAACACCTGAAAAATATCAATTTTTAATAAAATGTTCCTCAATAATCGAAGTAACGAACGAATAAATTCAAAAATAAATTACATTTCGGCTTCTAGATTGGCAGACGTTTAATTGTTCACATGATAAGACAAGTAAGGATGGATACGGTATAGGTGTAAATATATATTGTATTAAAGTAGCGAAAACTTTTATAATTTACGTAATATAAACGAAAATACACTTAAGTTAGTGATAAAGGATGTTTATTTCGTTGTTAATATAAATATATATATGCATGAAAATGTATAATATGATAATTAAATAAAATTGTTTTATTGTTCCAGGTAATATATTAATCAAAGCCGTCAACGATAATGTCAGTGAGTCTTTCTGCATAAAAAGACTGTTATTTAGAAAAATTAACCAGAAAAGGGGTATAAATTATGTTCCATAATGATTGTCTTTGCACATTGATCTCGATTGTCGGGAACAAAGATCGTTAGTCCAGCAGCAAAAATATCTAAGCAGGCGAAATATTCAAAGTGATGTAGACACACTCTTGTTCTTAAATACTTCCGTGCCACACTGCGCTACGCGCTACGCTCTCAGCTAGTCCTGGCGTTTTTCTCGTATGTAACGGAAAGTGCCTACGAACAGAGATCCCGCTTTGCAGGTTTCTGGTCGTGAAGGTGTTAAGCAAAGTCGTGCCAAGATTATTTTAAACACCTCGTCCACTTATCTACTTCCACTGTCTGTCCAACAAACACGAGGAGTCTTGTGCTCTACTATTCTTTTCTACATATAATTGGCTGCATAAAAGCTGCTTTGAAGCATTTTAAAGCTACGTGGGCCAGCTTTTAAACCTTAGAACATTTAACCAACCGGCGCGGCCATTGACAGACGTTCCCCTATGCCGAAAATATATGACCAGCGGTACTTAATTACTACAGATGTAGTGAATAATCCTTTCCTTTTACACTGACATGTAAGACAAAAACGAACATTTCCGAGAAAATACGAAAGGAAAGGATTATTCACTACATCCATACATGGAGTGACATTTATCTGACGTGGCTATTTCGACGTTACGCATACATTTGACGTTCCCCTCCCCAGCAAAAATTGGCAGATATTTTTGGTATAGAAAATGACAGACGGCCGGTCGGTTAAATAGTCTAAGCAGAGACTATAGAGATATATATATATATATATTTGTTACTAGATGGAGTAGCAGTCAGTGCAGGTGACATTTCTCTTACATATTCGGTATCTTAAGGTGGCTTTGACATAGATGGCGCAATCGACATGAGCTTCAAAAAGTTCTTAGGCTGTGGTCGTCTATATCTCTATAGTCTCTGGTCTAAGCTTTAAACAGTTTGGTAGCTAGATAAAAGTTAGATGGACCTGCTTGATTCCCTCGCGGTAACTCCTGCAAACATGCAAGTTTAAACTGCGCGCTGATTTGCATCGGCGCCGGCGCCACCTGCCGCCGTGGGACCGGGATTTAACACCGAAGTTGTAACATTCGCGGATATGCGTGTTTCAACTTTATTTCGACGGAGTAAGGTGCTAATCCAGTTTACAGTTTTTGAGATTTAAAATGACTCGAGTAGGAAAAACCGTAGGGTATTTACGGTTTTCAACTTAACAGTGTACACATTTTCAATAACTATTTCTTCTGAACAAGGCGTGGTTTAACTATATTAAGATGACACCCGTTTTATTGCAACTTTCGATAGTAACACATCATATTCCAGGTGAAATGTATTTAAAGTCTAATTTACAGTGTATTTTAGGTTTTTACATCTAGCAATAGATTGACTCTAACTGTGCTGTTTACTGCCAATACATTATCAATCAGTAGTTCCATTACAAATGAACATGCATATAGATAGAACCAACCGTGACGTTGTCTGTAACCCGCGAATGAACATCGGCATCCCCGACCCAAATCAAACACAACCGTCTTTAGAGAGAACAGCCTGCGTACTACTCTCTGGTCCACTTGTGCCTAAGGTAAAAGCTGATAAACAAGTGTGAGGAGATTGATCTTATCACTAGAAATCTAATACACGTAAAAAGTACTCAGTAAAGGACTTTAGTTGTTGAGCTATTTACGGTTCAAGCTGTTTTCTTTTGTTAATGACTATGAAATATCCCACGTAAACCCAAAATGGGTCAACAATTAATGATCTTGACCGTACATACTCATATCTCATATATTTAGATAGCAACAGCTTGTGAGTTCGCGCAAACGACATTTCTACGCAGATGGCATTTCTAAGGCGCATCATATTATTGGACACACATCGTTTCATACCGCTACGAGTAATGTACTACAGTTGCCATCAAATATTTTTGCAGTACCTTAGTCGCTTCGATATATTTGATGGCGACTGTACAGTTAACCTTTCTAGGTAATGACCAATAAAAGGTTAAGTTGCCCTAAACGGCTAAATTTAGAATCACTAACAGAAATTGGTATTTTCAATGGATAATAATTACTGCCAATAAATTTAAATTCAGCTTACAATGACCTAGTGTCTTTTAAATAAATAAATTAAAAAACGTCAGTTTATCCCGCAGCTGTAAAGGGTGTTCTCCCTGCGCGCCACGGTTGGCCGGAGAAACAATTTGCCGCCCATAACAAACACCCTCTATAATGATAATGATCTTAGATAACGTACCGGCCAGATGCGGACTCGATTATTGTCTGTATTGGATAATCATTCGATGCTATACAGGTAAATGTTACAAAATATTATCCATTCATTCAAAATATTATGATATAATTTTTATTTAAATCAGTTATAGACATATCTACTAGTAATAAAACACCAAAAATAACAGTAACGAGATTGGTTACGTTATCATTGAGTACCTACCATATATATTATCATCTATCTTCATTCTACTAAAATAAAAAATAATAATTTAAAATCTGTTTATTTCAGTTCCTTATCTAAGTTACAATTAATTCAAACTTAGTTGAAATCTTTAACATTTAAGATTATTCCATAAAATGCTTCCATGATGAGGTACTTACCACAAGTATAGACGGTTGTCAACGTTTAACAATAAACAATAAAAACAACCCGGCACAAATAATCTACTTATGAAATAATAACATCGAAAACTTAATAACAAGGTATTCAAAAAGTAGGTAGGACCTTTCAAACTGTACGATATCCTAAACGTAAACGTAAAGTAACGCTGAAACCGCAAGAATGGAAGGAAAAATGCAAATTACCGCATCTGCCCTTTCATCTCATCCTAAACCGCCTTAATGTGCAAAACTTTTAATTACTTTTTCCCATAATGGCATACTCCCGACTATCGTCGGTTTGCGTCAACACAACACTCGCTACTACCCGCATGCCTTCTCAAATTGGCAGCATATTCATAACGACTAGTATACTTTGACCTATGATCGTATATATTCACATAGAAAAAGTAGCTTTTTGGAAATTGGTTGGTTTAGTCACCAGCCAATTTTGGGTGACCTTTTATTGAGCGCTATCTCATATAATTCAGGTCTACACATATTTCGGTGCAGTATTCATAGCGACCACTACAAATTTATCTCTGTATCTATTTTAACGGTAGGCGTAGAGGGCCCAAGTAGGGCTGGTGGGTTTTCGGGCGCCATCTGTTAGTGTGTAATGTAAGCGAGGAGTTAGCGAGGGCACGTGGCTTGAGTGCGTTTGGTTTCAATTCGACAGCCCCTACTAGTTGCTCTTTTTTGTGAAAATACAAGAACCATTTGTATTTTAGAAGCATTTGCATTTTATTCAACGAAATATGTTGATTGTTGTTATGCCGATGCTGCCATAGTTAAAGTCGAAAAACTGTATAGTTAGAGTGTAAGGTATGCAGCAGCATTTAACTATTTTATATTCATTTTGACAAGGGTGCGTTCCTCTTTCAGCCCTCACAGCTCAGCTACAACGTTCCACATCCTTTCTACGCATCCTCGCGCTGCTCAGAATACCTCGCAACGCATGTTCGCACCACTCAGCTACCTCGCACATCTCTGGTGGAAACAATCATGTTCCATATCCTCGCACCGCTCAGCTACCTCGCACATTTCTGGTGGAAACACTCATGTTCCATATCCTCGCACCGCTCAGTTACCTCGCACATCTCTGGTGGAAACACTCAAGTTCCATATCCTCGCACAGCTCAGCTACCTCGCACATCTCTGGTGGAAACACTCACGTTCCATATCCTCGCACCGCTCAGCTACCTCGCACATCTCTGGTGGAAACACTCATGTTCCATATCCTCGCACCGCTCAATTACCTCGCACATCTCTGGTGGAAACACTCACGTTCCATATCCTCGCACCGCTCAGTTACCTCGCACATCTCTGGTGGAAACACTCACGTTCCATATCCTCGCACCGCTCAGCTACCTCGCACATCTCTGGTGGAAACACTCACGTTCCATATCCTCGCACCGCTCAGCTACCTCGCACATCTCTGGTGGAAACACTCATGTTCCATATCCTCGCACCGCTCAGCTACCTCGCACATCTCTGGTGGAAACACTCACGTTCCATATCCTCGCACCGCTCAGCTACCTCGCACATCTCTGGTGGAAACACTCATGTTCCATATCCTCGCACCGCTCAGTTACGTCGCACATCTCTGGTGGAAACACTCATGTTCCATATCCTCGCACCGCTCAGCTACGTCGCACATCTCTGGTGGAAACACTCATGTTCCATATCCTCGCACCGCTCAGCTACCTCGCACATCTCTGGTGGAAACACTCATGTTCCATATCCTCGCACCGCTCAGTTACATCGCACATCTCTGGTGGAAACACTCATGTTCCATATCCTCGCACCGCTCAGCTACGTCGCACATCTCTGGTGGAAACACTCATGTTCCATATCCTCGCACCGCTCAGTTACCTCGCACATCTCTGGTGGAAACACTCATGTTCCATATCCTCGCTCCGCTCAATTACCTCGCACATCTCTGGTGGAAACACTCACGTTCCATATCCTCGCACCGCTAAGTTACCTCGCACATCTCTGGTGCAAACAATCACGTTCCATATCCTCGCACCGCTCAGTTACCTCGCACATCTCTGGTGGAAACACTCATGTTCCATATCCTCGCACCGCTCAGCTACCTCGCACATCTCTGGTGGAAACACTCATGTTCCATATCCTCGCACCGCTCAGCTACCTCGCACATCTCTGGTGGAAACACTCACGTTCCATATCCTCGCACCGCTCAGCTACCTCGCACATCTCTGGTGGAAACACTCATGTTCCATATCCTCGCACCGCTCAGTTACCTCGCACATCTCTGGTGGAAACACTCATGTTCCATATCCTCGCACCGCTCAGCTACGTCGCACATCTCTGGTGGAAACACTCATGTTCCATATCCTCGCACCGCTCAGCTACGTCGCACATCTCTGGTGGAAACACTCATGTTCCATATCCTCGCACCGCTCAGTTACCTCGCACATCTCTGGTGGAAACACTCATGTTCCATATCCTCGCACCGCTCAGTTACCTCGCACATCTCTAGTGGAAACACTCATGTTCCATATCCTCGCACCGCTCAGCTACCTCGCACATCTCTGGCACGCAGCCTAAATATTGATGTTTTTGAAAGGGTAGCTCCGAGTATCTGTTAACGACCGGTATGCTTTGTAATGATTTTTTTCGGATTATCTGTCATGCGACATTATCCAAATTGTATTTTTACTTTTGTACCTTGAAAGTTTTTCATAATATTAATCTTTGTGGCGTCAATAGATATTATAAACAATAACTCAAATATGTTTGTAGTACTATTGTTTCAGTAGTAGCGCCGCTGTGAAAGCCCGCGAGCAAATACAGCGCGGTTCCGCTCGCACCGCTTCTGAATTTTAAATCGCTTAAAATTGAGCGAAATATTTCCACCGGCCTTTTGCGTGTTGCTCAAACTTTGCGAGTGCAATTTTAGATAAACTGCATTTTTAAAAACTCATCTAAACCGTGTTTCTACCAGGAGTTTTGGATTTATGTGTTCTTGTTGCGAAGTTTTATGGAAATATCGACTTTTATTTGAAGTCAACTTGATCATAGCAATAATAACTTCAACAGAAATATTTTTGAGTAACTGCACTCGCGTAGAGTTTGTTCTATGTCATTTTTTCTTTCCTTGTCTTTCCCTCCATTAAACAATGGGGTAATGTCCAACCTTTGCGTTCAGATTTCCTTATTTTTAACGTAGATATCAATGCTCTCTCCCGTTTGACATAGTAATTTACTGTGTACTTTAAACCTAATATTGCAGAGTCTGCAATACGTCAGTACACAGTACGTCAGTATACGCGTGCTTTTTAGATCTTAGCCGCGCATTTGACTTAGTTAACTATGATTTGCTGTGGAAGAAATTGTTTATGACTGGGACACCACCTGAGGTTGTGAGGCTGTTGAGGTTCTGGTACGAAAACCAAACTAATAACGTGAAATGGGGTGACGCGCAGTCTAACGACTACAGGCTAGACTGCGGAGTGCGCCAAGGTGGTTTAACATCTCCGGACCTATTTAATCTATATGTTAATGACCTTATCGAGGAGCTGAGAAGCTCTAATGTCGGTTGCCATATTGGTAACGTATGTGTTAACAATTTGAGCTACGCAGACGATATGGTGCTTCTCAGCCCCTCGATTAATGGTCTTGTAAAGCTGCTGAAAATCTGCGAGCGTTACGCAAGCAAGCATGGCCTGAAATATAATGTTCTCAAGACCGAAATGCTTGTTTTTAGGTCAGGAAAGGGTCCGGAGGTGATACCTACGGTTTATATGAATGGCGCGTCAATTCGGGTTGTAAAGAGCTTCAAGTACCTGGGGCACATCCTGAGCGAGTACTTGAAAGATGACGCCGATATGGAGAGGGAGCGCAGGGCTCTCGCGGTTCGGTGCAACATGTTGGCTCGACGCTTTGCGCGTTGTTCGACTGATGTAAAGGTGACCCTATTCAAAGCCTTTTGTCAGTGTTTTTATACATGCCAGCTTTGGAATAGGTACACTAGCCACTCGTTCAACGCGCTGAGAGTCCAGTACAACAATGCATTTCGCATATTGTTGAAATTACCACGCTTCTGCAGTGCGAAGGGCATGTTTGCGGACGCGAGAGTCCCTGACTTCTTCGCCATCCTAAGAGCCAGGTCGGCAGCTTTCCGTGCGAGATTGTTTTCGTCAACTAACGAAATTTTGTCACTGGTAGCTAAAGACTACAGTGACGAATTTAATAAACATTGGCGAAAATTGCACCGGTCTGAGAACGGCCAGTTATAGTTATACCTAATGTTTTATTTAACCGATATATATATATATGTTTGTAATTCTTTTTTTAACAATATTGCATTTTATTTTATATTTTATTTTATATTTATACTTATTTGAAATATCTGTATTTGTAATTGTAACATTTTATGGGTTTCTTGCCTGCCAAATAAAGAATTTATTTATTTATTTATTTATTTAATGCTGACCACATGCTGACATATCCAAACCTATGTAAAATAAAGGAGTTTTCTAAAATTTGGTTCTCTTCACCCTACCCTACAGTATTTTTTCCTATTTAGAGCTTAAAAGTAGATACAAAATTTCCATGTTCCTAGTTGAAAGCTGGAAAAAGAAAGCTCGCTAAATATGAAATAAGGATTTCAAGTTCAGGTAAGAGCATAAAGCTCGTGCATTTTCGCAAAGCTGAGACACGAGCTTTTAATAAAAGCTGCTTTTTACATAATTCACTATTGTAATGATAACTTGGCGTGAAGAAAAAGTACTGTACCCGGTCAAAGACAATACAGTATAATATTAATTTTCTTTGACCCGGTTGGTACAAAAGTTGGACTGTCTATGAAAATTAAAACGAGCTGTAAACTTTAGAACTTGTTGTAACAAGCGATCATCTTAGCATTACTTCCTCAGGACGAAAATAGTACATTATTGCAGAGGACGGGAAAGGGAAATTCGTGGATGAGCGATTTTTTCGGACGAAGCGCAGCTGAGTCCGAAAAAATAAGACGAGTCCACGAATTTCTATTCCCGCCGAGGCATATATAGTGCTTTTCTCTAAAAGTGCGAGGAAATAAAGTAAAGTAAATGAAATAAATTACAGATTTTGGTTACGTTATTAGCGTTCAATGTCATGAATTAGCTTCCCTCTATAATTTTTTTTATAGTATTAAGAACTATGTATACTGCCAATTTTCATTCAAATAATATTTAAAAAGAAATTTTCGTCAAAAGCTATTTAAGACAGTATTAAATATGCTCCTTTTATGCAACAGATACAAGATTAAACCTTAAAAATAGTTGTTTTGTCTATGATTGTATTAAGCCTCATTCGCACGATCAGACGCGGTGCTATGACAAAGAACGAGACAACCAAGGTTTTTGATCTAACTATCTCGCTCTATCCTACAGTTTGAAGGGATTGCCGTTCAGACGGTGTATAGCCGTCGCTTAAGTATTGGCTGTTTGAAATGATATTTGTTAGTCGGATGAAAAGTTTAAAAGGTAAAAAACAATACAGTAATGGATTTTACTAGTCAACGCCTAAAATATGTATACACTTTGAACCTTATTACAATGGAGTAAGGTGCAAAAGTGTATACATATTTATGGCGTTGACAAATTACTTCACGGCCGCTAAAACAGGTAAATAATGATTTTTATTTTTTTTAATTCGTCTTGGTAAAAAATGAAGAACTTCACGTACTCATTTTGCTACAGTAAGCTGAAAATTTCCGAGCACATTGGAGAAAATGTATTTTACAAGGCCGATCGAAGTTATACAATATTATATCATTTGCTTGTCCTTATCTCATCAACTTGGGGTTAGCAAAGCAAGTGCATTATTTTAGGTTATTAAATCTCTTCTATCCTGGAGTTTTCAGAGTTTTTTACCGTTCATTTATAACGGCCAGTCTGATTCCAATTTGTGGTATATAAAATGTCTCTCAAAAATCATGAAATATAATGTACTAGTAATGTATATAACTAAAAACAACTTCTGCAAAATGATTATTTTTCTGCGTGAAAAATTAAATTAAAAGTAAGCTATGTTAAAATATATAAGAAAACTCACTACTACAATTAAAATACGCATTTCCAACGTTACACCATAAAATCCTCAGTCCTCCATTATATTTTTCCTTTAACAAACGCTGCAAACGTCGGAATGAAGTGAATATTCGAATTTGAAATGAGAATTACAAAATGGCGGTGCACCTGGCGCAAGATGGCGTCATATACTGGAACCAGATAAAGTTTGAGAGTTACTGGCGTCCGGGGCCGACTGGGACTTGATTAAATGTAGATATGGAAATAAAACTCTGTTTGTTTGCGTGTACCTACTTACATAAAGCTGTAAGATTAAAGAATAAAGTAGGTAGGTATAGTAAGAATGTTTTAAGATGTCGGTATTGTAGGTACAAATCCCTAGTAAGATTACGTTCTTAAAAAATTACTCCCTTAACTAAGCAACTAATTTAAAACCAATTCCTTAGTTGTAAAATAACTGCACAATATATATTTTCTACTCCTAGACTATAATGTTTGAATTGAGACTGCAGACCAAACTACTGGCACATACTTTTCGATGGAGCTTTTATAGTCGCATATTTTAGCATCGTCGACTGTGCTGATATGGATTTTCATAGGATATTCTTCAGTGTTCAGAACCACGTCCTTCCCCGACCGCCGCCAAAATCCACCGGGAGAATAAAGTTATTAAATTGGATACAGTTGTAGGTTGTAATGCATTCCTCGAACTTAATTCTTACCGGCTTGCTTATTTTGAGCACTCGTAGAAAAAATTTTTTATACAATAATGACATGACATGATTAAGCTATTCAATCTCGTACCTTACTTAGGCCACTCAGCAAAGACGGTACTCGACTGAAAAGCTCTTCATTATGTCACGATTGCATTAAATACTATTATCTGTGCAGAAACGGTGACCTAACATTTAAGCAAAATAATACCACAATAAACATAGATTAATATTAATACTATAAAATAAAATGGTTACACTCACGACACCTTAGTCACTTCGCGCGCCCGTGTGTGTGTCTCGCGAAAGTTTAAATTTAACATAGATTAATCTTGTTAAATCCTGTATATACATTTAATTTATACATTACTAGCTTTTGCCCGCAACTTCGTCTGCGTGGAATCAGTAATCCCCGTTAAGGAATGAATTCTGGATATCAACTATTCTCTGTCCTTCCCCAGAGCTGAAACTATCTCCAGCGTTCAACGGTTATTGATTCCCCATACAATTTTTCGGGATGAAAACTAACCTATGTTTTTTCCCGGTACTCACATTATCTCCATAGTAATTTTCATCAAAATCAGTTCAGCGGTTAATAATTCTCCATACAAAATTTCAACCCCCCTTCCACCCCCTCCAGGGTTGATTTTTGGGATGAAATCTATCCTATGTCCTTTCCCGGGATTCAAACTATCTCTATACAAAATTTCATCAACATCCGTTCAGCCGTTTTCACGTGATGCGCGGTCAAATAAACAGACAAACAGATAAACAGACAAAAATTCTAAAAACTGTTGGAATGTGTTCTGTTACCGATTCTAAGTATCCCCAGCCAACTTTTTTTCGAATAGCTTCCATGTACAGACTTTCGACCCTCTTCAGCTTTATTATATGTATAGATAGATTTTTTGTGTTTTCCATGTACTTACCTAGTTCAGTACCACTTTAGGTTAAATACATTTTAGTACCATACTTGGCGTTTTTTAAAGTCGAGTCATACATAGAAATAATAATGCTGCGGGCTTTTTTTATCGTGGCCTTTCCAGAAAGTTTTGAATAGGATTCTGGGATATGGAGTAAATAGACAATCAAGCCGGCCCTCGTTAGGCCACTTCCGGTTCCGGACACAATCTGTCGCCTCATTCGCTCCATTTGTCAAAATATAAACACACATAGAGGGTGACATGCAAAAACCAACATTTAACCACGTGTATAAACGGTAGAATTGACATATGTGAAACGAGCATATAAAGGTTTCGTTTTTTTAAATTTTAGTTTACATAGTTAAGTTAACAAAATAATTTGATTTTAATAACAAGCTTTTTATAAAAGCGGCTTGAGGCCACACTAACTAAACATTTACATCTGATAGCTAGAGAATTATATTGGTTTAATTTCTTTTTTGATGAGTTTGGTAAAAAAAGAACCTGCTTAATTAGGAAAGAGAAATGATTTTCACCCACTAAGCTACTTTTATTGCTGATTGTACAGTGAACGTCTAAATATGTACAATATTGATTCTTATATCAATGGAACAAGGTGCAGAAGCGTATAACTTGTTAGCTGTGTTAACTGTCCAATATACAATATGTATACTCGTGGAACACTAAAGAGTCGAGACGGAAGGATGCTCTGAACTTGCAGACTGGGTAGGTTTGGCCGTAATTTTATGTTATTATCATATATTTTTTAAGAAAATGGACCATGGACTATTCGTAAATAAATATACACAAGGCCAGATTATAGAACTTAAATAATCAATCATAAACCAGCAGGCTTATGATGGCAGTAGTTGTCCGCCGATAACTTGATAAAAAGCTGACAACTTGACACATTCACACAGCAAAACATGACAATGTGTCAAGTTGTCAGCTTTTTATCAAGTTATCGGCGGACAACTACTGCCATCATAAGCCTGCTGGTGTCAAAATTTGGTACTAATCATTTGTTCGTTTACCTATGGATTATATTAGTAACTACCGTTTTGTTATATTTTACATTTCGTCATGTGACAAGCAAAATACACTAATTACAAAAAAATTGAACTAAAATCAACCTTGTTATGATGCTAGTATGGTTCATTATGGCTATGAACTTATGGTAGTACTTAGTGAGTTTTGCTTGTCACCTGACGATTTCTCGAATCGATTAGGCACGGTTTCTTGACATTGATATGAATAATTGATAGACCTACGTAATATAATTTAATCCGCTATGGTATATCATTAATTCAAACTTAAATTTTTCAAGGTGTATTACAAAATAAATTGACTATTTAGAGATATTCAGCCTAGATACATTTGCCTTTATTTACGAGCCACCCTGTATTCCATAAAGTCTATCAATATATGGAACTAGCCCTACGAGTGGAACTGTAATATTTCAGGATCACCAATCAGGTAAGTGGTGCGTCTATCACGGAACTCGTTGGTTCCACTCTTTATAGTTCCTCTTTACAGAATATACAAGGTATTTCCTAAAAGATGTCGTTCAAAATAGTGTGTATGTATATTATGTATTCCATATGAACTATTTTTTAATTAAAGTAATAATTCCCTGGCAGTTGAGTGAGATTCAAACTGGCGATCCCAAACACCGGTTTTATAAGTTTTGAAAATTAAAATCGTGTTTCATTTAGATAATATTCTTCACTTCTAAAACACCAGAAATATCCCACTTAAAATATGTTAATTCAGTTTAAATCCGTCACATTAAGAAAAAAATATCTAGGTACTCCTCCTCCTCCTACTCCCTTTTTGGTCTCCCTTATCAACATCTTATTAAGTTACAAAAATTTCACTAGCTTAGGTCCGAACCCTTTCGCTTGCTAAAAATTACACGTTATTATTAGTTATAAAACTCCCATCAATGTTGATAGCCAACCCGACACCCGTTTACTTATTAACGGGGATAACGGAACCCTCCGAACTGCATCCTCATGGCAATTAGGGTTCTGCAGGACCGCTCTTGAATTATATATGCCGTGTGTGGCCGGACGCAGACGGGGCTAGTTGTGGTTTTTACATGGTTGCCGACAGTACTGGGGCAGTGATCGAACTTTAAGTTTTGATTTGTTATCGATATGATTTAAGTCATCAAAATTAGATGTATCTTGATAAGTGATAACCAATGACAGAAAAATGCTCATGTCGTTTTGTCTTCTAATGACCTCTCCTCGACTAAGCATCAATTCTGAAAAAATATTTGTAGTAGTTGTATATAGTTAAGAGTCGCCAGGACGCTCGCGTTTCCATACAAACGTAGTTTAGCTCTCATTTTAAAACGACATGCTTTAGAACAACGCAATTTGGCATGGGCATTCTAGCAGTACAGATCTATGTCGGTAATTCGTTTTCGTTGCTAAAAAATGTAATACAAAGAAAATACAGCCAGATACAGATTTACATACAAAACTTATTTTTGCTATATTTTCTTTGTATTACAATTTTTATCAACGAAAATGAATTACCGACATAGATCTGTACTGCTAGAATGCCCATGCCAAATTTCGTGGTTCTAAAGCATGTCGTTTTAAAATGAGAGCTGAACTACGTTTGTATGGGGACGCGAGTTGACGCGAGCGTCCTGGCGACTCTTAATAGTTCTCGCATTAGAAGTAAATTTACATTATTTATTAAAATGATGTTTTATGTACATACCAACTTACCTAAAGATAACAAGAAGTTGATATATCTTTATTGACTTTTAGGCACCGGCAAGAAACTGTGATGTTTTAAAAACTTAAGTACCTACCTATATCGACTATTAATATGTAGTAGATTGTATTAAAAGGGAGCAAAATGACTTATATCGGTCGAAGGTAGCGTGTTGAATCCCGAACGAAGCGAAGGATTCTAACGTGGAATCCTGAGCGTAGTGAGGGATTCAAGTGACCCGAGATCGAAATAATTTTGCTACCGCGTAGTACACTCTACTTTTTACTCCTTCTATGAGAAAAACGAAAACAAAGGTACTGAACTAGCTATCTGCTAGAAAGAGAAGTTACATAATGTTGTCTCATTTTGATCGGTTGCAAAGACAAGGAAAATTTAAAAAAAATGCAGAGGGATCAAAAGTCACTTTTGCTCCCTGTAAATGGGCAACAAATTACCCTTTTTCGAATAGTAGGGGTGAAAAATATATGACTAGAGAACATATCAAAACGGTTTAAGAGAAACAATCGGTTCTGATTGAAAGTTCAACAACTTACTAGCAATATCAGTGTGAATCGCATTGATTGCTCCGTCACCCCGCGGGAAAACTCTGGATTGCTGGCCGCAACAAAAGCAAACTATTATTCAATCAAACTATGAAAACTTTACTCACAAGAGGTTCATAACAATTAATAGGTAAACACTGCTTGTGGGAAAAATACGGGTTAATGATCTAGAGAAGGAGTACCTAGTGGTACAGTCAGCATCAATAATATGTATACGAATTTGAGTCTTATCCCAGAGACATGAGTGCCGAAATGTATACATATTTTTGATGCTGACTGTACAGTTGGCAGCGAAGACAGCCATTAGGTACAATAAAGCCGTGTTCAGCTCATTTTGAACACATTGTCCGCTTGGTTACTTCTGCTCCTGGCGATGGACACTTAGTCGCAAAATCTGAAGACATCTTTTCGAAACCGACCGGTGAAATTTGAGTAGTCATTTCTTAATAATAATAACACGACGTCTATTTAAATTAAAAATACCTTTTCATATTACCATCCTGTCATTTTTTCGAAAATAAACCTACATTTTTGATTTTGCAAGTAAAACACCTTTCCACGTAATTCATTCAAGCAGCCCTCGTCAAATATATCTGGTCTGTCATGGCTTCTCTTACAATTGTGCTGGATATTCTTTTTGCCGTCTGTTTACCGGAACGAGCTGTTCGGTCGGTGATAAGATTGACTTCAATTGTTGATCGAGGTTTCAATTTTAGGCCCAATAAGGAAATAGAATATTGAAGTTTCAGTCAATACCAATACATTTTCTAATACAATTTTGCACGTACGTAAAAAAGTGACAGCAACAACGACATACAAAAAAAAAATTGACTCAGGTGCTATAGACGGAGAGCTGGAGGCCAATTCTCGGGCCGTTCGAGGTGATGTCTATTAGACATATCTCGAAAAAAAATGGCGGATGTCGAACGAAAACTAATTTGTGTATTCTCGAAATCTCACACTCGAGATATGTCTACTCCCAGCGTTCGAGATGCAACGAGTGGTCGTTAGCGATCGAGATGGTGTTATCACTGATTTTATGACATTTGATCTGCGAGTTGCGGGAAGTTTTGAGAGGTTAATAGTTGGCCGAAAGAGAAATGAAACAACGTAACATAAATATTTTATTAAAATATGTCGTTCTACGCCATGGAGTTAGTTGAAAACATTAGAAAGATCGCCCATACACTGCACTCGAACTAATCGTTTTCAGCACCGCAATATGTTCCTTTGACACGGGTGCTGCCGGAGGACCTCCTCCCGTAGATGCCGCTGAGAAGCGGCATGCAGCACTTCTTTTTTTTGCTGCGGCCTTCATATCTTGCCATGTCTAAAATAAACAATTACTTATTTACCAAAATTTTCATCTACTGTATAAAACTGTAAATATATACATCATTCTGTTGTCATTGGATTTGTATAAATGAGGCTCTCATTTAGTGAAATTTTCAAGACTGCACGACTGAAAGTAATACCTACGTCAAAATAATCTTACCTTACGCCACTCCTTCCACTCCCTCTTGGAGCCGGGTATGCTGTTTACCTCCCCGGCTATGATGCCCCACCGTCTTTCGCCTTCCTTTTTAGTGAAAGTGGAATAAAACTTGCCCAGCCGCAGCTCATCATCGGTTTCCAAAAGCGCGATAGCGCGCTTTTTGAGCTACGAAGGGATAAGTAATTTTTTGCAACTGCAATTTTTTTGCATTTCCCATATTTTATTGTTTTCTTTTCTCAAACTAATGAGTTTAGGTATGGGAGGACACACTTGGGAGACACTATGTTTTCGTTTGGCAAGTCAAATAAAAAAAGCCGCGATTTTGCGCTCCGTTTTACGTAGGTGATTAACGAGCAAACAATTAAATATTTATATGTCATTGATGCACTTCAATGAATTGATAGTTTTTATGTGTTAAAAAACTTTAACAATGCATTATATTATTGTAAACTAATAACACTTTTAGTTTTGGTATGAGAAATATTTAAATCAATCGTATGTTTTACACTCGATTGAAAACAAACATAATCGAGAAAAACGGAACGCGTATTGTAATAGACATTGAGATCGCCATTCGAGATTAATGTATATTGTGCCCCAGAATACGAAATTTTGCATCCTTCGACATTTTGGTGAGATTTTCAATAGACATTACGTCCTTCGAGATCATCTCGAAGAGTGATAATCTCGAACGGCCCGAGAATTGGCCTCCTGGCCACGTCAGATATGACACAATAATGAGAGCAACGAAACCCCTCTAGTTAGTTTGCTATACTATGCTTATTTCTAGATCCGGACATCTGGCAGCTGTAAAGTGGTGGAGGTAAAAGAAAGCAAATAACTTGAAGAAAATAAATTCTAGAGTTCTGGTTTTGATCCAATATTATGAAGAATTATGTAATTAATTAGATTATATAATATCCAAAAGTTTCGTTTGGGGGAAGTAGTACCAAATGATGTATTATGTAATTTTTGGTTACTCGCCTACTGTTTTTGTTTGCGCAATAATACACAATGTTTTTTGTTCTAATGTTAAAATATAGGCCCTGTTCTCTATAAATGACACAACTTCAGCAGTTTTTACCTATTTCGGTATTACTTTTTTTCAACTTAAAAACTCTGTTGGTCTGTCACTCTGATCTCCACCCATTAAAAGCTGCCAGATGCCCGGATCTAGCAATAAGGATGGTTATGCAATCTAACTGGACTGATTACAAACCTCTCATTATTTTGTCACATCTGACGTGGCCAGCTCTTAGACCACTAGTTTGGTTGATCACATAAATCGCACATAAATTTTACATAAGAAGCAAGCATTTTGCTCTTATGGATATTTTCTTGATTGTAAAAATGTTGAGCTCACTCACTATTTGAACTATTTCTTACTTAACTGATGTCTGACAGTCCTAGGAGGCCCACCGTCTATCAGTCTGCCTGACAATATCTAGAACAAAAATTTGACAGCTCCGAACAACTGACAGGTCAATATCGTCAGGCCGACTGATAGTGGGTGGGCCCCATTACAACCGATTTGAAACATTTTTATTTACAGACTGCAAACTTGAAAAGTGACAACCCTAGCTTTGAAACTGATAGAAAAACTCACTTACCGTAATATCAAATCAAACAATTATTCAACTGACCATTACCAACCCTTAACTCTTTGCAATAAGGTTTAGTTTTGGTCAGTTAGCTTCGATGGTGCATCCCTAGGGCTGTAACCGTAGCCTCTATTAGTGAGTGATGTAGCACAGAATAATCGTGGAGAGCACTTGACATGAGTCGCGCTTCACCGTAGTGAGATGATAGGCAAGGGTGACCATCAGCTTTTGGTGAGAGAAAAAATATGGATAAAAAGTTTAACAAAAATTTCAATAGGTAGGTAATATCTAAAACCCAGTACGTTTTTTTCTTATAATTAGGTATACATTGCTTTATAATTTAAAACAAACACTTAGGATCCGCTATTCCAAGAGGAAGTGGCCGAGTTGCTGTAAAAAATACTGAAATCACTATACGTGTGCCTATAATAGTTGAAGAGTTCCCTCGATTCCTCCAGGATCCCATCATCAGACCCTGACTTGGTGACAATGAGACCATCTAGGGGTTATACCTGTTCGATTAAAATAAAAAAAAATTGAAAATCGGTTCACGATTCACGGAGATATGGAGTAACATACATACAAAAAAAACATAATAATGATAAAAAAAAAATCAGTCGAATTGAGAACCTCCTCTTTTTTTGAAGTCGGTTAAAAATAGTGAACTGTGTCTACAGTTAACTGTCTTCTTCACGTTATAGTCCATTTGGAAAGAGAAGTGTCTCAGAATGTATAAACCTAAACCACGACACTTATCTTTCCAAACAAACTCCGATGTAATATGTTCACAAAATAAGACTATGTCCTGGTGTTCAGAAATGTTGGTGTCCCTACATGACCCAGCGTTAGTGGGTTCCGCACTCGACTTGTATCGATTTGCACTAGCCCTGTGCCCCGGTTTCGCTCGCCTTTTCACCCTTCAGCCTTGTGGATTATTCTCTGAAGCGATAAGTAGAGGTACAATAGTATATGTGACACATTTTGAAAAAAGGTACAATTTGGCGAAAGACGCTGATTTTGTCCAGATTAAATTGTGTTCGAGTAATAGAAGCGTAAGTGCTAGCCGCCAAATGTTACCTTATTACAGTTATTACCTAGACTATAACATAGTATATAGTCCACGATACAGAAAAGTGCACCTGCATGTACTTAGTTATGATTTTAAATTCTGTTAAAAGAAAGCAGAATCAACTTAGTAGATCATTTTGATTATTATTTGCTGCTTCGGTAGTTTAGATCATAAAGATATGATAGGTATATGAAGTATGTATTAACGGTAATTTATTACTATAAGTTGTAAACTTCGTTACCATATCGGATTTCATACGCCGCTACTATGTGTTCTAATTTCTAATTATGTATAAATTGAGTTTGGAACTACATCTTGTATATTATAAACTGTAGCCGATATATTAACAAGTAATTTAAGTAATGTGTGGCGATCCTACTGATTTTGTTATACCTAGGTAGGTACTTCCATAGTTGCAGTAATAACCTTAGTCTTAGCTCTATTTTACTAGAACTAGAAGTCCTTCAATAGATTGGATTTGCATAACAATGCACAATCAACTTGAAACGGTATTTAAGAGTCGTATAATGAAATCTCGTAACGATGTCTCGGGTAACGGCGTTCAAATGTAACAATTGGGAGACACTCGCCACTGGAGTGTCGCCCTAATCTGCCCTAAGGGCGCAGTTTCTTTTTATTTAGGGTCCCGTGGGCAGGGCTTGTAACCGTAACTGAAATCCATAGTAAAAACCGGTTTGTTTTTTCGTTCTTTTCGTTACTGTTTTATACTCAATCTAAAAATCCTATAATTTGAAGTGAAAACTATAATAAAACATCGGGTTATACATAAAAACCATAAAATAATTAAATATATTGGATCATTTCGGTGTTTTTTGTGGGACGTGGGACGTAGAAACAACAGAAATATTTCTTGATCAGCGAGATCTGCGGTATGTTTTAAGAAGTTAAAAAAATAGGGGGAAAAGACAGGATTGATAAATGATTATAAATTAGGAGAAGTAGAATTTTAAATACATCCAATGTTGACTGAAGCGGAGTTCAAATATTATTAAACAAAAAAGAACCGACTTCACTTAGGATCCGCTATTCCAAGAGGAAGTCGCAGAGTTGCTGTAGAAAATAGTGAAATCACTATAGGTGTGCCTATAATAGTTGAAGAGTTCCCTCGATTTCTTCAAGATCCCATCATCAGACCCCGAATTGGTGACAATGGGACCGTCTAGAGGTTATACCTGTTCGATCAAAAAAAATGAAAATCGGTTCACGATTCACGGAGATATCGAGTAACATACATACAAAACAGTCGAATTGAGAACCTCCTCCTTTTTTGAAGTCGGTAAAAAAAATCTGCTGTTAAATACAAAAATATACAAAAACTGCATTCATATCGATTCAAAGTCGTTTCAGAGCTTCCGTTCCACAGACACACATATCAGTCAAACTTATAACACCCCCCTTTTTGCGTCCGAGTTTTTGTAACAATTTGCAATTCAATCGACCAAAAATGAACTTGACTGCTTAACTGCCAAGAGTAACAGGAGAAAAACAAAACTGCACGAAAATGTAAACTTCGTAAATAACAATTTAAATTGGTATCATGTTGGCGCTGACTACGCTTCAGAGTGGTCATTGCGGACGCCGAAGAATGCACCGGTGGAGAATTTGGGCCGCATTCCGTACTTCGATTGTATTCACGTGAACGTTTTCGCTGTTCTACTGGTCAAAGAGCATAGTTTAACATACTTGTGAGCAGCATGCATAAAGGAAGGTCTCAATTATTTCGACTTTTTTATATCGGAATCGGAACTGACATGTTGTTTTTTTTTTAAATAATTTTTGACACTTACTAAAGCCGTTTAGATCCAGACAATAAATAATAATCTCTTTGTGTGTTTTCCATTTAAAAATAGGCCAAATTTTATTTTTTAAAACCTAGATGTCTCAGTAAACGGGAGGGGATGCCAACCCCTCCCAACACGTTTGGTTCTTTTATACCGGGTGTTTCCTGTAATAGGAGCAATAAATTAAAACGTAGATTCTACTCCTCAAACCAGACAACTTTTGTTCAGCAATTTTTAAAAATAACTTATGGTTTAATTTTTATTTCACTTTAAAGATTATTTGAACACGCAATGTATTCCGAAATTGATTATGTCTGTAGGGTGACAAGGCTGACAAGCAATGTCAATTGGACGGATTTAAACGTACATTAAAAATACTATTTAGTTTGTATGAAAAAGAGACAATCTACAAAATTCATATTTTTTAAAAGTTGTTGAACAAAAGTTTTATTGTTTGAGGAGTAGAATCTACGTTTTAATTTATTGCTCATGTTACAGGAAACACTCTGTATAACACGTATACGTAGTAGGTACTTCAACTTTCTTTAGCGATTTAATAAGTTGAATCAAATCTTAAATACATAATTTTCTATTTCTCTCTTATTTTTTGACTTGAACCCGCCACGCCGGTATCATCAATATTATAATACCTATATATTGATATTATATTAACCTAAGTACATAATCGTTGTACAGAACCCGCGGTTGCAACACTAAACGCACTTAACTTTCTCAGACAGCTCCTTTCCCTTCATTTATTGAGATCGTTAGGATTTCAATGAGCGGTGGATTAAGGGCTCAACAAACCAATACCAACCTTATATTGTGACAAATTGAATTCAAATCTGAATGGAGAGATAGGGAGGAAAATTCGTAATTTATTGATGGCTTAAGTAAATAGTTAACGATGTGGGATGGCGAGACAAAAAGTATTCAAATAGAATTTTGGTCGGAAAGGAGCTTTTGCAAGATCGCATTGGAATTAATAATATCATTTCTTAATAGTACAGTAATACTCACTTTTGTATTTATTTCTTGTACCTATATACACGAAACAATGGTGTTCCCTACATTTGGGAGTTGAACTCCGAGGCCATTTTGAAAATTTTATAGAAGAAGAAAGAAAGAAAGAAAGATACATTTATTCATGACAAACATATACAAAGGAAACAAACAGAAAAATACACACACTTTGTCACGAAATGGTTGCAACTCAGCGTTAATGCTGGCAAGGCCAGCGCTGGTCTTCCGTTGCAACCATTTTGACGACACGGCATAAAGACGGCGCGATCACACACGCTTACACAAGGAAAGGAAAATAATTATATGCTGGCTACTCTGCCCGTATACTCACTTTTATTTATACATCATTTTTGATAGAGTTGTAGAGATTCCTACTTCCTATTAAGTTACTAGAACTTATTATTTTTTACGCGATGAAGAAGTAGTACCTAACTAAATAGTTAAGCATTTGAGATGTGGAGACCTAAAGTGACCTTTAGCTTATTGCTAGGACAATGCATGTGAATATAGTTTTGATCACTTCAGCTTCGTTACTTCTGCTGACTGTACAAAAATTAACCAACACAATTGCCTTTGAAATGCCACTTATATTTATATGTCAGAAACCAGTTTAAACCACTTAACCACTCTACTTAAACCGTCTTTCGCCACACGTGTCATACACTAGTGTGTAATTAATATTGTTGGCATTAAGCTAATGAGACGTGGGACACGTGTTTTTTTTTATCTGATCGATCAATCTTGTCGGTAGCTTGCTCAAGAAGTAAAGTTGAACAGTGCTGAGTTCGGTAGGCGTCACGCTTTTGAAATACTGGCTAAAATATACTTAAGGCGAATGCCAACAGCTAAATTCAATCCCTATCGTTTTCGGCGCGAGTGAAAGAGTAAGTAAGTAAATATTCTTTATTGCACCAAAATACAAGAATAATAAAAATAGTTTTACAATAAACTTAAAAATTAAGTAACAACAGGCTTCCAGACAACCTAGAGAGAAACACTACGTTACGATTAGTATGGGAGCTCATTGCAAATTTTGCAAAATTATGAATTAATAAAAACTACGCATCAATTGGGAAATATAGAACAATGAAGAGTTTAGTATTAGTGTGGTGAAATTTTGTCCTTAATTAGTTATTACAAACGTATAAGTCAAGAAACTGACGACATACAACTGTTTATTTAACCTTTTCCACGCCAAAGACGTATATATCGGCACCACAGGTCCAACGCCAACGACCGATATATCGGTCACCGACCACAGAGCAAAATAGACGTACATGCACATGCATAAAGTTTAACTTCATTTTTGACATTTAGATGTCGTGGCGTCTGAGTGGTAGGTTTTGTGTTTGACATGGCGTCGAAAAGGTTAAAGCTAATTTTAAGATGTAACTTCGGAATTATTTTCTATCGAGCCGATTTCATCCAATCGTGTATCAGAATTAACAAAGGTCTTCCGCATAGAATAAATACTAACACATACATATATTTTTTACTTTCCTTAAACAAGTATTATACTTTTAGCTATATGACTGTTTAAGTAGTCATTTTGAAGGTCACTGGGTGTTGTCAGCCTCCTAAGAACCATGATATGTTGAAAACAGGGTACCTTGTGGGTAATATAAAAATGTATATACGGAGCGACTCGTTTTCATAATACTTGAGTATGTTATATAAATTATATATTTAAAATAGTTCTAGAAAAAGTAATGGTACCTATAGCTCACCGAAGGAAGCCCACTAACTGCTCGATAGGAGAAATAATTCGTGTATAGCTGAATTTTGGTGAAGTTGTAGATAAAGGTGTCTTACACAACATACTAAAAGTACTCATGGATAGGGGTGCCGCTAACGGGGAGAGGGGGGTGTAAAGGTCCCCTTTTTTGGCTTTTCGTAAATAACTCAGTAGCGGTGGCTCATACGAAAAAATGTTCTTCTACTTAATTAATCCACAAATGATTTTGTACAAAAAAGGTTCTTTACATTTTTTTGCTGAGATCAATGTATAATGAGATTTCGAAGAAATACGATAATCACTTTCAGAAACTTTCGGAGCTTTTATTTACGAAACTATTAGTTTTGTCTAAAAATTGTTCTAAAAAACCCATATTTATATTAAAAGACCTATCCAACGACACCCCACACATTAGGGGGGATTTAAAAAACATAATTTACCCCCCACTTCATGTGTTCGGGAGCTACCCTAAAAAAATATATTTTTTTAGATTTTGTTTTAAAACTTTGTCTGCGTGTTCAAAACACATACTCATACGAAGTTTAACTATTCTAGTACTAACCATCACTGCGCAAAGCCGTGAACGGATAGACTGGGACAAACGGACAGCGAAACTATAAGGTTAGGAAATTGATTGCAGGCGTCCATAGGCTATGGGAACTGCTTACCATCAGACGGGTCGTATGCTTGTTTGCCACCGTCGTGGCATAAAAAATAAAAAGTAAAAAAATACCCTCTTCAACCTGCTCAGTGATGGTTAGTACTTGAATAGTTAAACTTCGTATGAGTATGTGTTTTGAACACGCAGACAAAGTTTTAAAACAAAATCTGAAAAAATATTATTTTTTAGGGTACCTCCCGAACACATGAAGTGGGGGGTAAATTCTGTTTTTTAATCCACCCCTAATGTGTGGGGTATCGTTGGATAGGTATTTTAATATAAATATGGGTTTTCTAAAACAATTTTTAGACAAAACTAATAGTTTCGTAAATAATAGCTCCGAAAGTGATTATCGTATTTCCTCGAAATCTCATTATACATTGATCCCAGCAAAAAAGTGTAAAGAACCTTTTTTGTAGAAAATTATTTGTGGATTAATTAAGTAGAAGAACATTTTTTCATATGAGCCACCGCTACTGAGTTATTTACGAAAAGCCAAAAAAGGGGACCTTTACACCCCCCTCTCCCCGTTAGCGGCACCCCTATCCATGAGTACTTTTAGTATGTTGTGTAAGACACCTTTATCTAAAACTTCACCAAAATTCAGCTATACACGAATTATTTCCCCTAAGTTTTCCTTCGTTTGGAGGGCTACTAGGCGAGCGATCAAACTGGTGGCTTAATAACTGGAGGGTCATGTGGTTTGAACTCCATTTGAAACAGATCGCAGCCTTTGCTATGCGAATTGGCTATGTCAAAAATCATACTGATATTTTTTTAAGGTAGGAAACTAACTATATCAGACGATACTCTAACTCGCGACTCAGGGAGGCTTATGATACTTTTATTATCACCTGGGCGTCTTGAAATAGTGCTCTCCCTTATGGGAATATAGTTCAGAGCTGGATACGGTTACCTTCTTTTAGTATGTTGTTGGGCACGACACTAGGACCCCAAAACTGCCGAGAGACGGGGACGTCGATGAATGTCTCCCGAGTAATGACGTCATAAAAATGGCTGCCGTTTCGTTGCGAAAAGTGTAAATTTCATCCAAACTGTGCATTGCACCTATACGTGTGTAGTATCAAACGAAAGAAGATTAAATGTGCTATATTGTTGTAATACATTTTATACTACTGTATATTACAGTTTGACAGCTATAAACGAAAACCCAAAATCAGGCTAAAAAATAATTCGGATTTTTGCATTTTACAACAAAATTATAAGTCCAACTTTAAAGCCGAGTACTAAAATAACAAAACAGGCTATTTAAGCTATACAATGCTATAAAAATTATTAAAATCTGGTAATAATTGTGGCAGCTATGTTAAAAAACATGTCGGCACTGCCAAGCTATTTCCTTAGAGTGAAAAAATAACAATTTTCACAATTTACAGAATATCCGAAGAAGCTTCGAGTATATTGTTGGTCAAATAATTTGGAGCCACTAAATGTCGGAAAAATATCTCTATAGTGCCTGAGGTCCAAATAATGACGTCATGAACGTGACCGCTACCGAAATTGGTAAAACATAAATTAAAGCTATACCATGACACATACACACATGTGCGTAGCATAGATCGAAAGCTTATTGAATTTACTACAATACATACATACATTATTTGTGAAAATAATGTATAGTTTAGGAGTTGTTGACAAAATAAAATATTTTTTTAGGAAAATAAAATGTATATGTTAATTCTGTGGCCAAAGAAAATACAATACACTAATGTTTTGTATAGCATTAAAAACACCAACTATTCAGCTTTAAAACACAGTTTGAAGTTACAAAATTTGATAAGAACTATAAAAGTTGTGCTTACAACTCTAAAGCACACTAACTATTTTACCTACAATGCACTCATACTATGAGAAGCTTTGGCCTAATTATTGACTAGTTTTTTCTAAATTTTGTAAGGATTTAGGGTTCCTTGCCATTAAAGTAAATAAAAAAACCGGCCAAGTGCAAGTTGGACTCGCGCTCCGAGGGTTCCATATACATCACACAATTTTAACAATTTGTATTTTTAAGACCAACTTACGCTTGACCGCAGACTTTTTAGTGTTTTTTTCTTTAATGTACAGGCAAAAAACTATATTACGTTTTTTTTTCTAAAATGTAGATTCTTCTGTTTCCGAGAGACGGAGGGGAATGGTCAATTTTCGCCTTTATTCTTGAATAACTTCAAAACTATTAAAATTCAAATTATAAAAGTTATATATTTGTAGTTTTCACATCAAATCCTTTCATTTGATATATAACACGGTATAGTTTGTAAGTAATTTAAGAAATAAGGCGAAAATTTTCCATTGCTCTCCGTCCCCCGGAAACCGACGAACCTACATTTAAGAAAAAAATTCGTAATATAGTTCTTTACCTGTACATTACAGAAAAAAACACTAATAAGTCTGCGGTCAAGCGTAAGTTGGTCTTAAAAATACAAATTGTTAAAATTGTGTGATGTGTATGGAACCCTCGGAACGCGAGTCAACTCGCACTTGGCCGATTTTTTTATTTACTTTAATGACAAGGAACCCTAAATCCTTTCAAAATTTATTAAAAACTAGTCAATAATTAGGCCCAAGCTTCTCATAGTATGAGTGCATTGTAGGTAAAATAGTGAGTGTGCTTTAGAGTTGCAAGCACAACTTTTATAGTTCTTATCAAATTTTATAAATTCAAACTGTGTTTTAAAGCTGAATAGTTGGTGTTTTTAATGCTATACAAAACATTAGTGTATTGTATTTTCTTTGGCCACAGAATTAGCATATACATTTTATTTTCCTAAAAAAATATTTTATTTTGTCAACAACTCCTAAACTATACATTATTTTCACAAATAATGTATGTATGTATTGTAGTAAATTCAATAAGCTTTCGTTCGATGCTACGCACATGTGTGTATGTGTCATGGTATAGCTTTAATTTATGTTTTACAAATTTCGGTAGCGGTCACGTTCATGACGTCATTATTTGGACCTCAGGCACTATAGAGATATTTTTCCGACATTTAGTGGCTCCAAATTATTTGACCAACAATATACTCGAAGCTTCTGCGGATATTCTGTAATATATGAAAATTGTTATTTTTTCACTCTAAGGAAATAGCTCGGCAGTACCGACATGTTTTTTAACATAGCTGCCACAATTATTACCAGATTTTAATAATTTTTATAGCAATGTATAGCTTAAATAGCCTGTTTTGTTATTGTAGTACTCGGCTTTAAAGTTGGACTTATAATTTTGTTGTAAAATGCAAATATCCGAATTATTTTTTAGCCTGATTTTGGGTTTTCGTTTATAGCTGTCAAACTGTAATATACAGTAGTATAAAATATATTACAACAATATAGCACATTTAATCTTCTTTTGTTTGATACTACACACGTATAGGTGCAATGCACAGTTTGGATGAAATTTACACTTTTCGCAACAAAGCGGCAGCCATTTTGATGACGTCATTACACGGGAGACATTCATCGACTTCCCGGTCTCTCGGCAGTTTTGGGGTCCTAGTGTCGTGCCCAACAACATACTAAAAGTTGGCAACCGTATCCAGATCTGAACTATCACTTAGGCCCTCTCCCATAACGGAGGGGACTAAAAGTATTGCAACATATTAATACGTTTGGTATCATGATCTTATTACTTAATTAATAGTCAATATTTGCTAATACGCATGTGATACGTAGTTACCTTATAATGTTAATGAGACATATATTAGGCAAGTACATATGTTATCTGATCAATTAGGCACTTGTCAAGACATACCTACTTAATAATAATATATTGACTAGTCTAATGTACATATATTCCAATGTATAGTCCAATATATCTGGTTACTTTCCTAACGAGTCAATTCAGCTAGGTACAGTCAAGGTTAGAAATATCCTCGTTGAGACGATTATTTTGATAACAATATGTGTAAAAGATGAATATAAAAAAAACTGTACATCTCCTTAATCCTTTAACAATAAAATCGTTTAGGTACTTACACGTATTTCTGTCAAGAAAAATGGATATTTTGACCTTGACCTCTGAGTCTTTTATAGGTCTAATTATTATTTGTTAGATACCTACTATTATGAAGTTACTACGATATATTTAATTTGAAAACACACAATTTTGCTGCAAAATAGTAGCGCCGTAAAATCCTGTTGAAGTGTACATGTAGAATCACGAGAAAACTGATTGCTATTGCTTTACGACAGGCGTTATATTTTTATTATAGAGTCTGGACGATAACAGGTCACATTTTCTAAATTAACCTGTTTTTATTGTCCTTGAGTATTTTAATTGTAAATGTGTACAGCTAGTGGCTATTTACCTTTTTAAGTCATGATTTAATCTGGATCTTTTATATTCCCTATTAAGGTATACATATTTAACTAAGTACCTACTTATTTTGATTTTTCAATTGTGTCTTCAACCATTGAACTCATGATACAGACATGAGTCAGCACTGACTGGCCTGTCTTTGGCAAAAGGAATTGCAAGGACCACCTTTTCTGTACCGTTGTGCGTGCTGACTTTGATTCTCTGTATTATATAAGTTCAATGTCTTCAACTCACATTTTGCATTATATTGATGTTAAAAAGATTGAAATACGAGATTAGTTCCAAATTAGTCGCAAGATTAAGATGAGACTACTAAATCTAAATTTATTATCTATATCGTGATACTTTAAATTAAATAAGTATAAATAAATACGTAAAGCAGCATATAAATTAACGGAATCCAAACATGGGAGTGACCTATTGAGCATTATCAGATGATCTTGTTAGACCTTACAACTAACATGGTCATGGACACCATCAGATATGAACTCTCCATCAATATCTATCATTAGCGATCAAAATCTATACTTTACCGCCGATTGAAAGCGTCGGGTTACACGTATTACAAAATGTTTTAAGTGACAGAATATTACGCTAAATTAAACTTTATTACTACCACGGAAATACTTATCGGTTCTATGAGATTAATATTGATAACCGTACAAGGTTAGAAATTTGAGAGATTTTAAGATAGACAAGTATATTATTATACACACTGATTATATTTAAACACCAACCAAATGTAAGAAGTCAAACTGGGGAGTGATTTTTGAGATTCGAGCACTCGAAAGTGACATTTAAAACTCTGAATAAAACAATGAAAATTATCTTTTAAAAATAAAAGCGATAGAAATTTAAAATAATTATTATTTAAACTATTAATTCCATGCGAAAAAATTGGCTACAAACTTTTGTGTGCGATTATTTTAGAGCTTCAATTTTTTGAATTCGATCGTCCGGCTGTCAAAAATCAGCCCCTTGTACTAAGCCTTAAGTTTGACAATTTGTATGTAAACATGTTGTTTGGTCGAATACTACAAAACGAGGTTTTATTTTCATTTTTATTTGCTGTTACATAGTTCATGGTCCACACACCATGGTTTACACATAGGGGTAGAATCACGGTAGAATTAATATTTCAGGGGCTGTAAGTAACCAGAGTGCCGATTGTTAATCGTTATTACATTACCAATCGCAAAAAGTAATATTTATGGATGTGATCATGTGTAGCAGTCCAGAAACGTTTCCTCAGAGCCTACAATTATTACGGGTCGATTACACTTATAAACGAATAAAATTTGGCACAATTTATAGACTGCGACTATTCGAGTTTGTGACCCAAAAATAAGACAAAAATCCCTTACAAAACAAAATAAAGGTCGAAATCCCTCACCCGAATCACAAAACTTTCTCCATCCCGCTCATCGTTCCACCAATCTCTATTTTACGTCTCCTTCTTACCCACTTAACAAGATTACCATCATTAGTAGTTTAGTGCGCGCCAAATTTTTTGCTACTTTTTCTGATAAAAGTTTTTTGGCAGGTGGAAAGGGCGAACAAGGCAAATTGTCTTTCTTAATAGTTTTATGCGGTGTGTTGTTTACCTTCACGAGCCAAGGGCTTTCACTTGGATTCTTATCATTCCGATGGAAACGCGTAGGTTTGTGTGACGACAGGTGAAGTTTGAAACCTTACGGCGTTACTGTGAAGCTTTTTATATTTCCGCTCCCCATAAGAAACGTTTCTAAAGACAGAATGGATTTCTAAAATAGGTCACTGAGAGCAGCTACCAGATCTCATGATGCTACGCAAATGGTCTTAGGAAACGCAGGGAACGATGTAATTAACAACGATTGGTATTTACATCTTTTTGGAGAAATGTTACTGATAGAATAGTACATTACGTACCTAGGGCGGTAAAATAAAGAAAGGCTCAGATCGCGGGTATTTGTGGCCCGAACCGAAGGTAAGGGCCATAAACAAGCGATCTGAGGCCTTCCTTATTACCGCCCGTGGTGCGTACATAATTTTACGTCTTCTCGTGGGTGTGAAGTGAGATTTGCCGCTGCGCTCTAGGGCGGTAAATCTCACTTAGCGCCCAGAGTGACGTAAACTTAATTTTTCATTATACTTTTTTAAAGCCAATTATTCCTGTTTCTAACAGGTATCAAGTCACCTCCACAAATCAAAAATACGTTTCTCATACTTTGAATCTCACAAAAACTATAACTTTTCTTACCTTTATTGTGTGATTTGGTACTTACTTGCTCTAAAACCAGTTCCGAATTTGTTTATTTTCACAAAAACGAAAAGGGCCGAGAATATCAAACCGAGTTTGTGAAACTTTCTAGTGCGGCAAGGTCATAAAATCAATATAACGTATGAGCCAGTTATCTACTGGGTATCGGCGCTACACCCACGTGCCACACTTGTTATAAATGCTAAATAATGTTTCGAAACAAAATTATATACGTGATTTTCTTCCGATAAAAACTGGAGGCTACTACGGAAACTCGAAACGAAAACTTACATGGCTTATCTTATGGCTTTATTTTGTTTTATTTTTGTCCAACTAATAAGTCAATTCTTCATGTTATTATGAAATAAAATAAAGCCCTATTTACAAACATTACATTGAAATTAAACACAGCACATACTTATATAAGTAGTAAGTTAAGTAAGTAGCTACCTAATTAAGTTAATTAATTATTGTGCTTGCGCTGTGGATGTGAGGTGTGTAACATTTTTTTCTTATTTTACTTGAATAAAGACATGTTACTTGATTATTAATTATTGTCTGAAAAAAGGAAACTAAGGTCTGGGTCACAATCAAGTCACTGATTAGATAAAATAATCCAAATTATTCTGATTGTAATGTCCATCAGTCCCAATTCCAAAAAAAAATATTTTTTTGAAAGTAGCTCTATAAAAAAAGCTTTGAATTTCTATGACATTCAAAGTAGCTATTGACAAAAAAAATGTTGCAAATTTACCCTTTTTCATCTTTTTGCTTTTCATCGCTCGAGTACCTTAAAACGATTCTAGAGTGAAACAATGGTAACGCCAGAGCATCTTCATCGAGAACTTAGTGAGTAGGCGTAGAGTCCGTTAGCAGGTTCGAGTCCGCGCTGTACTATACCGGCCCACCAGAATGTACTCTTGCGCAACTGCAACTGCTGAAGGTTAGCTGCAATCGCTGCGAACTGTACAGTGTACAGTCAGCAGCAGTTGCTAAATGATGTTGGCACGACTTTATTGTTCAGATAATAAGAGCGTATGAACTGTAAATGTTCATTTGAAAACCTCACACGCTAAGCTAATTCTACTGATCAGTTGATTACTATACTAGATTATGTACTGTGTAAATGTATAAGTACATTAAAGTATTTATCTATGTAGTGCTACATTTTATAGATTGTTTCGACATGTGAAATAGATGGTGCATTGTTGCCTTGTGGTATATCGTCGTATAGTGTCGTGCGTAATATATTTTACGTCACTCTGGGCGCTAAGTGAGATTTACCGCCGTAGGGCGCAGCGGCAAATCTTACTTCACACCCAGGAGAAGACGTAAAATTAAGTACGCACCAAGGGCGGTAATAAAGAAGGCCTCAGATCGCTTGTTTATGGCCCTTACCTTCGGTTCGGGCCACAAATGCCAGCGATCTGAGCCGTTCTTTATTTTACCGCCCTAGGTACGTAATGTACTATTATACACTAGGACAATAAAAATGGTTCACTTCGTATAGACATTTCCACTTACAAAAAGATTACTTTTGCAGTATATGAATACATTTTGAATTAAAAATAATAAACAATTAGCATATCGAACAGTGACAAAATTTTTTTTTCTTGTTTGTATCATTTCCATTGCAGTCGCAGATAAATAATATCGTTTAGTGTACAAACTTTATTGACATGCAGTTTTTCAGCTTACTGTACATGTGATACAGGAAGTATTATCATCAACGATATCCCCGTGATGATACGGCTCATACAAATAGTTCGCTGGTAGTTGAATGAGCGCTCCTGGCGTCCATTCAAACCGTGAACATATCGCTCGATTGATCTGACGCCCAATGAACTTATCAAATAAACTGGACAGGCCGGAAGTCATGTTATAACTACGTTTATTGGATACTTATCTTATTATTAGATTGTGCTGAAGGTCAAAACTTGGCTTTATAACCCTTCTAGCTCCCGCCCGTGATTTAGTCGTGAATTTGCCACCCATCTAATCCCAAAAAGTGACCTTTGCTTAGACTAAATAATTAAATTCCAATTCAAAATAACGACTGGAGGTTTTTGGGATTTCCAAGTTTGAATAAAACTTTGGTACAGTCGACCAAGAAAGTGGTCTACCAGTTTTGACAAAAAAAGTTTCTGCAAGATCTAACGATCGCTAAGGTTGACTTTTCTAACGGAGTTTATAACATGCACGACCTTGTTGTCTCATGACGTTTAAACTAACCTCAACCGTAGGGTGGTAGACCACATCTTGGCCGACTGTAGTAGTAATAGCTACTAGTAGTAATACTTTATTGTACACAAAGAAAAATACAAAACAATTTTAAGAGATATAGGTACAAAGGCGAACTTATCCCTATAAGGGATCTCTTCCAGCTAACCTTAGAGTAACTGAGTGGAGAATGTTAAGAAATAGATAGACAAACTATCAACGTACAACAAGTGTGTCCAAATATAGTAAACTCATATGTCATACAATACAATAAATAAATAAAAATACAAATATACATAAATACAATACATCAAAATATATAAAAAACACAAATAAATAATCGCAAATAATAAATAAATAAACAGAGAAAAAAAACAAATAAACAAATACAATACTCAACCAATTCACACTTCAGTGGAGAGCCATAACTTCTTCAGATTCACCTTCAGCGGAGTTACAGACCGGGATTGCCTAAGTGACAAGGGCAGCTCGTTCCACAACTGTGCACAGCGCGCACCGTAAAAGATTCAGCATACGATCGGGTGACTGTACCTACATTTAATGTAGTACATTATGAAATTCGATGAACTTAAAGTTTTAGTATGACCCGAGATCCGAACTCGAAACCCCGTTTTGGAAGCCACTAAATCAGATTATATTTTTAAGAAAATAAGAATCATTCCTAACAGGAAACCACAAGTCATCTCTTACTTACCTTTGTTTGAGCATCAAATAGTGAATGGCTGTGATCGTTTTAAACAATTGTCATCAGACAGGTTGTATTATCGATAGTGGGCGGGCTCGTTAGGTTTCTCAATGAACTCGTAATGGCCTCAAGGGCTGTTTGAGTGGCTTATAAATATTGAAGGAACTTAAAACGATGGCCACCGATTGTTTTATAAAATACTGGCCTACGGCCGCGAGTTTTGTTTCGTTACTAGACACTGTTCTTAAATTCTCCCGTACCTATGTTTTACATCCATTATTGACTATAAGCAAATAAGGAGAAAGTATCCTGTGTTGATAAATTATATACGTAAGTTAGCATACTGAAAACCATCCTACTGTTTTAATTGAATTGGTAAGTAACGTCCAACAGTTGCAAACTTTTACAATTGATACCTATTTGGGTAAATCTCACGCCGTGCCCCCAGATAATGTTATGACCTTATGATCCATAGAGGAAACAGCAGATTACGTTCAAAAGGATAAATGACGCGGCAACGTGATTAAAATACATATATATATAATCTAAAAATGAAATATTTGCTTGACAAGCCCATGTATTTCACAAATAACTAAAATACATTACATTATAAAACGTTGCTGTTATAATACTTAAGAAAATGTACGTTACCTCAGCACGTCCCATCAGTTACGCGGTTATCACATTGATGCAGATCCGCACGCCGCTTTGGTGTTTGAGCGAGACAACAGCGAGATTCCGCATCCAATGGGAAGACCGCTTTACGTAATTCATTTCCAAAAGCCATTGCCACAGATTAGAAAGTACCTAGAAATAAAAAAGGCGAGTTTTGTTATTGTTTGTAGCGTGAAGACTTGCTCTATTGGATTGAAACGGATTTCCGCCGAGTTTAGAAAAACAATGAGTCAATGGCCCTGTTCACTTGTAAAAACGTTTTCCATAAACGTTTACAGAGCTATTTGGTGGCTATTAATGCATTATTAATAACGCTATCTGCATTGGAATGGTGTCAAAAGTGCGGTTGTGAATAACCTTTTAGTGAAGTTGTAAAAAACAACGTTACCTAGAGATAGTATGTAATTGTAGACATATCAGATATAAAATAGCTCTATTTTTATTCAATGGATGTTTTAAGGTGAATAGTATGGTAATAATAATACATTAAAATACTTGCTTTTTTACGTATCCAAAACATTTTTCAATTATATTCGGGCATAAAACTTAAAATTTAGTTAAAGGTTTCAACACACAAGTATTCAATAATATTCACACAAGTCGATTGTATATAACTTTTTGGTGTCTTTAATCTGGTTAAAATTAAATTTTATTAGTAAGTACTACAGCGTTCGTCAACATATAAGTCATACAACAAAATAGAGCATTTCCTGCTTTTAATCCATTTTCCAATTAAATGACACGTCAGATTAACCGTGTTTCAAACGGCACTCCAAATGACTGGCAATCACGTCGCCTGTCAGCGGACTCCATCATCACAATACACAAAAGTAAAAGTAGCACTAAATCGGTCAAGTACTAAACTCGTCAAGCCGAGTAGCCATCAGTCACACCCACTACGGTCGAGTACCGTGAGAAATGTGGAAACTAAACAGACGCCATGTTCGATTTGTTTGAAATTGAACCGGGATCGGGTACTGCTACCGTAACGCGCATCCTTCTAGTTTTTACGGAAATTTAAGTAATAGTAACAACTAAAACTTACAATCTGACAGCTGTCAATGAGATATGATGATTCAAAGAAGTGTTACAAATGCGAAAGTTGCATGTTTATTTTATTTGGATGCTAGTTCCTTCTTCACCCAACAAATTTTACTTAGATTTGGTACACTACTTCTTCTCAGTCACTTCTTGGCAAACTGGTCAAGATTATGGAAATGGTTTCCAATTATGATTGTCTGCATGTATCGCGGTTGTCCGCGGAGCGGCACACAGATATATTATAATCTGGAATATAACATAGGATAATTTTTATCTTGATATGTAAATGCAAACATCCCTCAGGAGGAGCATGTAATGATGGCATAAGAGGTGAAATGAGGGTTCAAAGTACGGGAATACTAATATGAGAGGGGGTTTAGTAATTCCAAGTCTATTACGTGGACGAAATCACGGGCAGCAGCTAGTGATTGAACGTAGGTATTCAGGTAGTATTGCGTAGGCGACTTATTTGGAATGTATTGAATGAACAGGGTCAAGTGGTAACATGTCGCTTACGGTAAGATACACTTCGTAGTAAAATACTGTTAGTAGTAGGTAAAGTCGACGTCAAAGATATGTTTACACTTTTGTACCTTACTCCATTGTAATAATGTGCCAAAGTGTACGTACATATCTTTGACGTCGACTACTATGATTCACGATACTTTGATTTTACGGGCTTAAGGAGTTTCTGAGAAACATTAGATATGTGAGCGTTTCTTTTCTGAGATATTTTCGAGCATTTGGTCTTTTTAGATGCAAATCCAAATCGGCATCGATTGCAAATAGCAATCCGATGCCCATATTGATTCTATTTCAATGCAGGCTTTTTTTGTATTTAAAATGAAATAATAACTAATTTGTAGCATATTAAATACACGCGGTCCGAAATTTTTAACGGCCCGCTCAGTATTTTTAACGCTCTCCATATACCTACGCCTGGACTCAGTATTTTAATTAACATTTTATTTGAAGAGCGACTAGAAATCTAATTATTCTAACCTAAGCGAAGAGCGGCAACCACGAATCGACAAACGAACAAATATAATTAACAAGTCCTTTGGACGCGAGGGCAAACACAAACGCGTATACATTGCATTTCTGTACAATACTGTAGGGTTGCCAATTTATATAAATGGATACTTTATTCTGTGTGTCTGTGCGAAAAGAGTACTAGAATTCATTACTTTCCATATAAATGCCCACTGGATGCTCTCGGGGTTCTTATGCAAAATGTTTCGCATGTTGAAATTTTTTTAAATGTTATTTCTGTATTACTTTCTCAATAATTATTAACCCACATAAGTTCCTTATTATTGTGCAGTCAAGTGCTGCAATTATTATATAATTATAGCGACCTATATAGCGAACTAGCGACCCGCCCCGGCTACGCACGCGCGGGTGCCATTATTATACATATAAACCTTCCTCTTGAATCACTCTATCTATTAAAAAAAACCGCACCAAAATCCGTTGTGTGGTATTAAAGATCTAAGCATACATACAGACAGACAGTGGAAGCGACTTTGTTTTATACTAAAAATATGTAGTGATTAAACCAATTATTTAAACGAGACATTTTTTTTTCATTTGGGTGTAGCATTGAAAATAATAATAATGATTCATAATTAACTGTTCAGAATAAGCCTTACCAATTTTCAATTTATTTCTCCATCTTTTGTCTGCTAAACACTTATATTTACGCTTAACATCTGAGTCGCCTGGTAACCCTAGCTTGTGCATGGCACACTTGCCGACTCTCGAGCCTTGTCGATATGTCAAGAGTGGCACTCGGGTGCCAACGCTGTGCACAACTACATGCAAGATGGGCTTTATTCGCCCGTGCACGGAGAGCGATAGGAATTACATAACTGTGCTTCACATTACTACAAATATCGGCAGAATTATCTAAACAATTGTGAGAATATGTGCGCACCTGATGTAAATGCAATAGGGTTTAAACTAATAGTCCGCCTCGAACTGAGAACTCGCGATTTACTTGCAAACGAGTTGACCAGTATAACAAGACCCTAAGGAGGATTTTTTTCTCCTTCTAGCTCCATAACCACTTGATCGATCCTGCTCATATACGAACTTACAAATTTTATGTATCTTTGCTACAGCCCCAATAAATTTCACAAAGATCAGAAAAACGTTACTAAAGTTATCGTCGGACAAACTATCGAAATCAAAAAGCCATTCCAAATGCCGAGACGTCCCAGTAGCCAGATGACAGTTCGGTCTGGAGTTGTTTGTAAGAACTCACTTCGCTTACGCTCCGCGAGTTCGAATAGGTAACAGTATGGAATGTATAGTCGACGTCATAGACTTATCTACACTTTTGCACCTTACTCCTTTGTAATAAGGTGCAAAAGTGTAAACAACCTTGGGCGAGGACTGCACTAACGCCTAACATGCGTGCTAGAGGGATATCTCGTTGCTCGTAGAAATTTAGAGTGCAGCTTAAACGTTGTGCATTTGGCGTAGGTGCATTTCGAGCAGTTACAATTAAAACACATTTCAAGTTGTTTGTTTCAATAGTCTTTACTTTTTATCCTAATGCTTTAGTTCATGCCAATGGATAGAACACTAATGATACATAACGTAATAGTCTTCACTTTCCTGCCGGTAATTTTTTTTCCACCACCTTGGTGGCTAGCATACGGCCCTTATGTCTGACCTATGTCTTATACCCATTAAAAATACATTATTAGTTTCGTTGTCGTTTCTCTTGTACGTTGTTGTACCCGATAAATTATTAAGAATATTGTAAACCCATCAAACTAAAAGTATTTTATATTTGTTACAGGTACTTATCAACTGACAGCTGTCATCATCTCGAGTAACTAAATCATCATCAAGGTTTTATATTTCTCCAAAACAGGATACATTTTTTCTCGTCTCATATTCGCTGAATTCCCATCGTAACCGGTTTAGTTTTTTCTGAGATCGCGTTGCTTTGATTAAGTCATTATTTGGTAGTTTATGTCGTTAGGTGGTGGGCTTCTTGATAAAATTGGATCAAGTATTGTAAATTATGGTATTTTTTTTATCACGCTCTCAATTAAGTAAACTTATGTAACTATTAAACATAAAATTCAAATTATATAATCTAATGTTTCTTGTGGGTAATAAAAATAGGAATGTTAATAAAGCTGCGCTCTGTTGAAAAACAGGATTCTTTTCCAAATAAAAGGTACAAAAGAAACAAAGCTAAAATAGTCAAGTATATTGAACAAAAAGATGATATATACTCAAGTATATTAATACCTGTATACTAAAAACGCAAGCAACCAATTTAAATTCGCATTACCAAGATAAACCGTGCAGCTGCCATCAGATATATCGGAGCGGCCAAGGTGGTCACAAATATCTGAACAACGCCTCTATTGTCAAGGCGATAAAGTGGATGATCAGATATTTTGAGTACCCTGGCCGCTCCGATATATTTGATGGAGAATGTACACGTACAGTCTTGTCCCGCCTTGGAATTATTATCATATTTTCTTAAACTTTCTTGGAGGTTAGTGGTATTTTAGAAATTTTAAAGATATAACAATAGAATTGTGTGAACACAACTTTGTATTGTACAACAGTTAAGAACCTGCTTCTGTTGTTAGCCATGACTTGCAAGTTTACTATTTTGACAAGTTCAAACCCTTACTATTATCTCAAATATTTATCTATTGCTCACGTTCAAACCTAAACGTTACTAAAGCCGCATACACAGCTAAAAAATATGATACTAACAAGATATTAAGAGTCGCCAGGACGCTCGCGTGAACTCGCGTCCCCATACAAACGTAGTTCAGTTCTCATTTTAAAACAACATGCTTTAGAACCACGAAATTTGGCATGGGCATTTTAGTAGAACAGATCTAGGTCAGACATTCGTTTGTAATAAAAAAAATATAGCAAAAATAAGTTTTGTATGTAAATCTGTAACTGGCTGTATTTTCTTTGTATTACAATTTTTAGCAACGAAAACAAATGTCCGACCTAGATCTGTACCTACTAAAATGCCCATGCCAAATTTCGTGGTTCTAAAGCATGTCGTTTTAAAATGAGAGCTGAACTACGTTTCTATGGGGACGCGAGTTCACGCGAGCGTCCTGGCGACTCTTACTCTCTGACCATTGTAGCACAAGTGAGACAAACTTTGATGAATATCAAGTTTAATAGTTTTATAATCGGAACGAATCTTATGCGCACACGCTTCTAATTGAAGGTCATGTCATTACAGACCGTGACCCCGTAGTCAAGGTGTTTTACGTGACGGCATTTTACCATGACTATGGCGAACAGTCATTCGGAATCTTAATCGTTTCCGCGAGATTTTGATGATTCCGGAAATTATATGACGCTTTTATTCTAAAAAAAAAAATTATGATATTTGATACAAGGTACTAAAAACATTTACTAAAAACTGGTTGCTTGTTTATGTATGAAAATCATATTTGTTTTAATAAGGTACCGAGAATTTTTAGATGTTTTTTTATATATTTTTTATAGTATTTCTACTCGTAGGTAATATTATCATATCAAATTATTGAAATGTTTGCCTGTATTGATATTTATTTTCTAGCTATACAGATATATGAATAATAAATAAATAATAAATAAATGAAGGCTATGGGCTTTGTGGCCCATAACCTAATAAAACGGTGCTGGCTAATTAACTCTGAGCCCTTTTGGCCCTCGGCTAAACCACAATTGATTCGGTTCAATTTGTCAAACAGACAATTTTCGAGATAACAATGCCGACCATCGAAGTTGTATCGTCTGCTGACTTTGAATAATTGAAATTGATAGCACAAAGGTTTTTAAAAACAATAGTGTTATACATATAACATGAGACGAAATAATTAATTAAAGTTCAATATGAAACACAGGTAAAAAAAAATTCTCTTTACAATAATGAGCATTTTTTAACTGGAACCTAAAAAAAGAAATTATAGATTTCTGAAAAATTAAGTAGGTACCTATTCCATGCAATCGGGCAAATAAGGTCAGTTTTTAGAGTTAGGACCCCAGACTCCTGAGGTAGCGATTTCATAATTTCTCTCTACAATTTGTCTATATAGTTCCATTCTTTCAATTTTTTTTAAAACTGAAGTTTCACTTATTGCCTAAGATCATTGACCTCTTGTTAACCAGCACAGTACATCTTATTATCCAATATATTTAACAACCATAACAACACCGTGTCATTAAAATTAATGGTCCCCATGATACCCCGCATTAATTACCTCACAATAATTATTACACCCACATATTGTTTGTTATCTATGATTTCAATTAAAAGGTCAACTTTAATATTATTCTAACATAGTTTGTGGTTCCACTATGTTAATGCAATCATAATATATACATAGTTATACGTTTCCATTTGTTGTAAAAAAAAATACTGTTTTTCTAATGCTCTACATCTATAAAAATTCAAGTATAGACTTAGGCACTAGCTGAATCATCAATGCACTTTAAATTTCAACAACAACAAACAACAGAATGTATTGTCGCTTGTGCATTACGTTTTTCCTGTAAGCTTTATTTTAACTGCATTATTTTTCTAAGCTGTAAGTCGATTTTTGTTCCAATACTTTCTGACGATACAACCTTTAGTATTTTTAACCGACTTCAAAAAAGGAGGAGGTTCTCAATTCGACTGAATTTATTTTTAAATCATTATATTTTTTATTTTTTTGTATGTATGTTACTCGATATCTCCGTGAATCGCGAACCGATTTTCTAATTTTTTTTAAATCGAACTGGTATATTCCCCTATGGTCCCATTGTCACCAAGTCGGGGTCTGATGATGGGATCCTGGAGAAATCGAGGGAACTCTTCAACTATTATCCACCTATAGTGATTTCACTATTTTTTACAGCAACTCGGCCACTTCCTCTTGGAATAGCGGATCCTAAGTGAAGTCGGTTCTTTTTTTGTTTAAAATTATTTACATAAAAAGGGTTCAAGTTTAAAGTCGTAAAACTTATTAAGGTTAACTGTTACGATTAAGTTAATTAGTCACACCTACGTGACAGTCGAAATGCACCGCTATGTATCATCTAATCAGCAGTACAGTCTGCCACGAACAAATACACAAACAACATACGTTAACTCACGAATTTGGGTACCAAGGGTCCAAGATACTGACGATATCCTCCATATTTACCTTGTTTCGTTAATTACAGAAATGAAAATTGCTGAAAATATTCAAAAATATAAAAAAATATATATAACTTATGTTTTTCGGACCATTCGTTCCTCAGAAGTTATTATAGTTGTAAATGTCACGCTTTTGATACTCTTTGATATTATTTTTATAAAGTGTTACAAAACTAAACTCCTACGTACTTATAATATGTTTTAAGCGAGCTTTCCTAAAAGTTCTTGTTAAATAATGAAGATAGCTGTAGCTATATAAGTTTATTTTTTGTGTGCTTAAAATTTTGTAAGAATACGTTTACTTCTAAGTAGGTTTTACCATACCTCCCATACGAGTTATTATTTTTTAAGTAGGTGCTATGGATCGAGCAATCTATTACTTATTTCACTACAATAACTATTAAATACGGGATATTTAATACGGGAATCTATTACTTATTTATTTATCTATGCTTGTTATTATATCGTTGCTACTAATGCTACTGACTGTACTAGTTCTAGTGTGTAGAATTTCGGTAGAATGTGACATGTCGTGTCGTGGGCGTCGCGTTGCAACACAATCGGGCCCGGACTGGTTTGACTTGGACGTGTTTTCATTTAACCCGAAACCCGAGATCGATCGCTGGAGAGAGTAATTAGGGACGATTTATAGCAATTAGACGGAGGTTTATGAAAATATTATTGTGTTGTATGAATGATTATAGCGCCGCTCTGGCGGTTATGGGACACATTCATTATTTTTACAATGTTTACTTTATACAATGTCATCACAATATTATGGTAAGCATCAAAATAACATGAATAAAGAAGGAATTCTAAACATTGCTTAGGTCTTAAACACTTTATTTTCACAATATAGTCTCCTACAAAATATATCTACTTAACATTGTTTAAACCACACGGCTGTTTCTTGCTTTGAGACAAGGAAGATGGCTGTCGACGGCTGTCAATTTAAATACATTATCTGACAGAAAGAGACATTTTTGACATCAGATGCGTTGAAATGACAGCTATTTCCTGCACTTTCCTGTGTGTAAGGGGATGTTTTTTATACAGGGTGTAACAAAAATACTGGTGATCCTTTTAAGGGCATAATTGTTATCGTATTCTAATTAAGAAAAGAAAGAAAAAAAATTTTTCGCGCGAAAAATCATTTTGGTTTAGGATTAGGTCGGCCGGCTGGGACCACCCGTCCCATAGAAAAAAAATTTTTTTTTCGCGTTCAAAAATTTTTTCTTCTACTTTTTCTTAATCGCAATACGATACCAATTATGCCCTTAAACGGATCACCAGTATTTTTGTTACACCCTGTAGTAAGAATTAAGTGATGGTAAGAAAGCTTTGGGCTATGTATGCGAAGTTAAAGCTATGTATGGGAAATAAAAACTTTCCATGACAAGGTGAGAAACCTGTGGATTGTTTTGTGCCAAACCTTAGTGATATTTGACACATATCAATTGTCAAATACATATCCTTATTACCGCTAAACTAACGCTGTAGTAATGAACAGTTTGATACATTCAGAGCTTTAAATATTATTAATGCGTATCGAAAACAGATGTAAACATTTGTTTATTTGCGTTCGATATAAATTTAACAACTTAATGGAATTGTTTGATGTGTAATATTTACAACTTGTATTAACATTGTAAAATTGTTTTGATAAACATCTGATTTAAACAGTTGGACGTTCAAATTAAAGTTAAAATTATTTTCAAGACGTACAATGGTACAATACAACCATTATAATTTGCTATAGTAGACACCATGAAGACTGACCTTTCAATAATCCTTTAAAGAAAAAAACGGTTTTCAATAAAAAAAAACTATTTTTCTTCTGAAAGCTCTGTCGCATATCCCTAGTTTTCCACCACAAAACCAGCCAGTGCCTCTTCACCGCCTCTACTCTATGCCCGTTAGTATTACACAACGTGCCCGCTATTCAGCCAACGCGCCTGTCCGCGCGCACACTACAGCCGCGCCGCTTAAAAAAAAACAAATCGAAAAAAAAGAAACGTCAAAGTGACGTACCGGTGTTCGCGCGCAAAATAGTGCCAAAAGTGTTGTGTTTTGTGCTGTGTTGTGAGTGGAAAAAAGGTTTTTATATTGGTTTTGGTTTAAAGATGTGTCAATGGATTTGTACGCATGGATGCCGGTTGGATAGTTTTGTTAGGTACGTATTTTTTGTTCGGATGATTTAATGGTATGACGAATCAGCTGATTCGTACAAGGAAGTAATGTTATTAGGAATGGTACGTTAATCATTTTTGTCAATTCCATACCATATTTAGAAGCATTCTTAGAGTAGTTTTTTGTAATCGTAAAACTAAGTGAGTCCAATATTTCCTTGAACTTTTTTTGCATCGTGCGATGATTCTTTTCGTTATTTTTGGTGCAGCAAAAATAACTCCAAATGAATTAAACGTAGTTTAATATGTTTTAGGCTTATAATTTTGTATGTTTATTTGTAGGTACTTACTGTTATATTAGCCTGTTTCAATGTAAAATGCAAATTGACATTGAATAATTAGCACTACGCGAGCATTGTTCCGACAATACATCATTCGAGAAACAGGTATTTTGTTCACGTGGTTTGTAGACAATTACTTACTGTTGGAAGTGGAACACTGAATTTATATTAGTTCCAGAAAATACATGCAGAATCGATTGAAGTTTACAATAAAATAGTTCAATAAAATAGTATTTGCACGAGCGTAAAAAAACCTACCTGCCGAACAAAACATAATAATTCAACGGTAGTATATGTAATAGCAATGAAAAGGAATAGTTCATTACGTACCTAGGGCGGTAAAATAAAGAAGCGCTCAGATCGCTGGCATTTGTGGCCCGAACCGAAGGTAAGGGCCATAAACAAGCGATCTGAGGGCTTTCTTATTACCGCCCGTGGTGCGTACATAATTTTACGTCTTCTCGTGGGTGTGAAGTGAGATTTGCCGCTGCGCTCTAGGGCGGTAAATCTCACTTAGCGCCCAGAGTGACGTAAAAAATAATAAAAGCACTTGTTTGAACGTTTTATAAATTTTCAAACACTGCGAAAGAATCTCCGTTTATAATTATTGAACCAATAGCTTAAGTAAGAAGTAACATCAAGGTCATACGTCAAAAGGCAATGTCTTGTCAAAAGACGTAATCGATAAAGCACTTACGACGTTTCACCAAACCGTCACGCGTATTAACTCTTACATATAATTATGGGCGCAAACATAATTTAAAACGCTTTTTACAACTGAAAGTGAGTTTTTTGTCGAGTAATCGCAATTTTAATTGCTAATTAAACGCCAGAGGCGCCATTATGGTCGTCTAAGACACGGTAAACGGGTGTTTAACTAGTATTTTTAATGTGTAAACGGTTCTATAATTTTTCTTTAAATTATCTTTTTTTAGATACAAGAGAAGCTTTTTTATGAGCGTGTTTTGCAGAGTTAACCTTGTTAGAACTGTGATTTCAACGTATTACACTTAATATAAAAGTATACGGGTCAATTGGAGAAAATTAAGAAAACCTTTATTTTCTAATTTATGTTGCGATATTTTTGTATCGAATAGATAATGGTCCTAAAATATTTCAATTGACCTTTAGATATTTAGCAGTTCTTCTGTTTATTTTGACAACTGATTTTCCATCAGACCATCGGACCGAATCAATCCGACAAAATCGTTACCTTAGCTCTAATCTTCTATAGTCTGGCTGGCCAATAAGTGCAGTAACAGTGGTAGTAAAAAGCTATACTCATCCCTTGTTTTGTAGTGAGGGTACTAGCATAAGAAAGAGATAGTATGATTATCTATGTCTATGCTCGAAGTAAAACAAACCCTGGCCATACTATATCTTTAAGACTTTTAAAAGAACTTCCTTTGAAAGTACTGAATTTCCTTTTTCACATTGTGGCCATTTGGTGCTTAATTTATTAACATGAGTTCAGATCACACACGAAATAAATGGACAATTTAATTAAGGGCATCATTCTTGTCTAAAAGTTGAATAAAATTTTGAAATAGCTTGCAAGATGACAAAACGTAGACAATAACGAAATTTTATTTCCACAACACAGAACTGATAATTGATAGACCTTATTCGGTTGCATTAAGGTTGACGTTGATCAGTTAACTTCATTCTCAGGTAATCTGTCACGGCCCCTTCGTTTCATGCTCATCAACCATTTCCTTCCACAGATAACACATATATTACCAAAATCACTCCCAAAAGCTACCAACGTTTGTATCCTGTGATTGTAGTTTAATTCACTTTACCCCACCTTTAATAATTCAGCGGTTTAATGAAAGTTCTCAATTGTACAATCGCACGCAGGACTATTAGAGGGTTAGGTGGAAACAAACTTAATCAAAGTTAAATCGAATTACTAAAATCTAGTGAAAAAAATATTACCAACGCACGAGGGACTTATTTTAAAATTAGTTTGAGAAAATAATTAAGTTAAAGTATATTTACTAAATGTGAAATTAAATCTGTGACACTGAGTAGGATAGAGTTAGAGCCCAATTCTCCAGAGAAATATGACGATACTATATGAAATTTCAATGTCACAATGCCGTTCCTAGCTACATATAAACTAGACTTCTCCTGACTAGCCACTTCCAGTAGATAAACTTAATTGTTTCGCTGCATTCATAAAATCTAATTTTCATAAATACACGGGAAAATCCAGGTGTAACATGTGTTTGCGTTTTACATGATTTTATAATGGTTAAAACTTTTATGAAGGAGACGTCACAATATTAGTCTCCCGTATAAACTTCATATAACAAATCGTTTTGACGTTTCCTAAAGAGTTGATTTGACTTCATAGGAAAATTTCCTATTATTATTGTGAGCCTATAGTGTCCCACTGCTGGGCAAAGGCCTCCCCCCACTTCTTCCATTCCTCCCTATCTTGAGCAGTATCTGGCCAGAAAAATTGACAAGCTCGTCTCGCCACCGTCGGCGGGGTCTGCCGGATCCTCGATTTCAGTTACCAGGTTGCCACTCAGTGGCATGCGACACACATGACCAGCCCAGTCCCACTTCAATATCACAGATACTAAAACATTTTGTAGCTGCTTTTTAAATAAGTTACTACGTACGTTTACATGAGGATAATGAAAATAAGTTGATTTATATCGATTTCCGTTTAAAGTAAGCTATTTTCATTGCATTTGATTGTATAAGTACAAGAGTTAATTTTGTGTGTGTAGCTATTAACGGTTGAGTTTTCTTTGATGTTACCGGCACGTGGGCGGAGTAGGCTAGGAGTGATTTATTCATCGAATCTTTCATACGATGTCTTCTCTTATACTATTTTAATAGATATTTCTATTGATTTAAACTTGTAAATCATTAATAATTTCAATTGATTTTGTGTGTTTTATTACGCGATATGACCTGTAACTACTTAATAAGTATTTATTAATTGTTGTTCGGGGTACAATCAGTAGCATAAATGATGATGATGATCCTTCCGGCCGATTTCGACCAAGGCGACCACTTCAACTCCTAGTTAATATTTCGGCGCTCGTGCGCCCGAAGATGACTGACGTAGCCGATCTTCGAGGTGAACCCCCGTGCACATTGAGGGCACGTGAGGACACCAGCCACGTAGTGGTAGTGAATGGCAGCAGGCTGGCGTGTTTTCAGCTCGTCGCGTATGGCGTCGAGGTCAACTTTACGTTGCTCCTCGAAATCACGTACTTTGTCCTGCACCAGCCTGCGCCACTCAGGACGCTGTGCTGCCAAACCTTCCCACTGATAGACGGAGAGCTGGCCACGTCAGATATGACACAATAATGAGAGCAACGAAACCCCTCTAGTTAGTTTGCTATACTATGCTTATTTCTAGATCCGGACATCTGGCAGCTGTAAAGTGGTGGAGGTAAAAGAAAGCAAATAACTTGAAGAAAATAAATTCTAGAGTTCTGGTTTTGATCCAATATTATGAAAAATTATGTAATTAATTTGATTATATAATATCCAAAAGTTTCGTTTGGGGGAAGTAGTGCCAAATGATGTATAATGTAATTTTTGGTTACTCGCCTACGTTTTTGTTTGCGCAATAATACACAATGTTTTTTGTTCTAATGTTAAAATATAGGCCCTGTTCTTTATAAATGACACAACTTCAGCAGTTTTTACCTATTTCGGTATTACTTTTTTTCAACTTAAAAACTTTGTTGGTCTGTCACTCTGATCTCCACCCATTAAAAGCTGCCAGATGCCCGGATCTAGCAATAAGGATGGTTATGCAATCTAACTGGACTGATTACAAACCTCTCATTATTGTGTCACATCTGACGTGGCCAGCTCTTAGACCATGAGAGGGCTCGATGTTGCATCTTTTCATGTGCCGTTTCTGAACATCTTTGTATCTGAGGAGTTGCCCGCCCTGTTTCCGCTTACCCTCCTCTAGTTCAGAAATAAAACTCAGCGGGCGCAGTGTTCAAAATGATCTTGTCACGCTCTCGTCTTAACAATAAGGTTCTATGATAATTTTTAACATCTCACCCGCATTATCTGCTGCTGTCTACACAGACTGAGCTCTTTGGTAACCTCACTCACCGGAAGAACCCGAAGAACACAATACTACAACACTAAATGTGAGTAGGTTGTAATGCAATGGCAGTTTTCTGTAAGGTGGTTGTATATGCATTTCCCAAGTCGGGCTCGCCTCTAGATTTAAAGTGAGATGAGATTTGCTGAGATGTGGCATACCACACTTAGCGGTTTTTACATAAATTTACGTGTACGTGTTAATATTTTTACGTCACTCTGGGCGCTAAGTGAGATTTACCGCCCTAGGGCGCAGCGGCAAATCTCACTTCACACCCAGGAGAAGACGTAAAATTATGTACGCATCACGGGCGGTAATAAAGAAGGCCTCAGCTCAGATCACTTGTTTATGGCCCTTACCTTCGGTTCGGGCCACAAATGCCAGCGATCTGAGCCCTTCTTAATTTTACCGCCCTAGGTACGTAATGTACTATTATTGAGATGACAGCTGTACTCTTGCTCACACATAAGTATAACACATGTCAATCTCTTAACTTCCATAAATCCATCGATGCCTAATTGTTTAACAAGTTAGGATGAGTGCTCAATGACCTAGAAACGTCGGCGGTCACATATCAACGCACACATTATGACCCCATGGAGCTAGAAAATATATGGACGTAATCATGTGGAGACAAAACCTGTGAGTCCATCATAAGCACATTTCCTTGTGTTTACGTCCGCTATGCACACATATACAACTCGCGCGGACGAGCTGTGTGTTATACTGCCGCTTATCATGGAATCACAGTTTCGTTTTCGCGGGACTACGTCTGTATGTTTGCTAGGTCCATGTGTGGCCCTTGATATTTGAGACGAGTGTGGTATAGTTATTGATTTAACAGGCTTGTCTAATGCTGATTGATGATCGATACTTAGCGTGATCGTGATCGCGGGTGAGTTGACTTTGAAGTGTTTATGGGGTTTTCGTTTTTAGTAAACAAGGCCTACAGTTTAATTGGTTCGATTCCTGCTCTGGATACCGCTAAAAAAAAGTTCATAATAAAATGAAATGTAAAATAAAAAATTAAAAAGGTTCAACCATTTTTTTAAGAACCTTAACCTAAACTGTGCGTTGACATTCATTATCATAAAGGCATTTAAATTTGAATCTAGTATTCTATTCCCGATTTTATTAAATTGGCAAGATATTGTTCCTGATAACTGATGAATTAGAGTTTTAAACCAACCGGAGTGGCCATTGACAGCCGTTCCCCTCTGTCAAAAATATATGACCAGTGGTCATACTCATTGTATGAATTGACGTTTATCTGATGTGGCTATTTTGACGTTTCGCATACATTTGACGTTCCCCTCAGCCGCAAAAATCGGCAGACTTTTTCGGTATAGAAAATGACAAACATGGCCGGTCCGGTTGGTTTAATAGTCAAAGACTCAAACCATCTTCGATTGAACTATACTGACGGGTGGTCAAAGACACTTATTTTTATTGCACTCAAATAAAATATAGCAATATGCCTTTACAATGTGAATGCTGGAACGGCGGCCCTTTATGCAAAACTGCATAAATAATGCATTAGCCGCAGGATGCGATAAGCCGTGGGAGCTTCCTCGAATCTAAATATTGTTTTCGCTAAAATAAATCTTAGCTATTTTACTAAGTAAATAGATAGCTGAGATTTTTTTTTTAATTCCTGCCTATCATTCTGCCGATTTTTTTTTGTTTTATGGATTTAAAAACTAAATGATGCTGATAACTTCAACTTGCGCCGTTTACTTAAAGCTGAACAGCTTCACATCAAAAAACTATTTCCAAACCATTGTGCCCTCTGTAATGAACAATTTTTAATCCCATTGTATGATAATATAGCATCGTAAATATTTGTTTACAAATACAAATCTTTATTAATAACACCAAAGTTACAGGTCACATGTGTATAAATATCTTACATACTAGCAGGTGTCTACAATAGTAGGATTAACATAAATATTACATTCAAGTACTCCATCGCGTCTATCATTTCAAATAACGAGAAGGTAAGGTAGCATACTAAAGGTAAGTTATAGAATTTAATTCATAGACTTTAGTGATGACCAATTCTTAACTGCACATTTGAATCTGCGTCGTGCTCATGTTAGAATTATCAGCAGATCAATAAGATAGTACTCACGTAAATGGGAATTGTGTCCAAACATCCGCAAACCGAATCCCACTGTTTTTCTGGTCAAATTAAAACGCGAATGAATCTCCCGTGCCTGTGCGGGTGCGGTGCGGGCACATATTGGAATCCTGCTTGACGCTTTTCAGATCGCTTAGAGAGCGAGGGTGAGCGGATAGATCGAGAGAGCCAGTAAAAGGGTTACTTATGATACTTATACCGAAATACTGAAAACTGGTCACTTCTTATCTTATATGAATTCCGTAAGACGATCGTTCTCAACTCTAGTGGAAATACCTACGTATATTAGCACTCTAAACTCCTTAAATCCTATACGAAATGAACACACTTAGCGAATTCCTGGCAACGAAAGACTTAATTCTACATGAGAACTGTCAAACTTTATGTATAAACAATTTTAATAATGACGATGACGTTAGACAAATGGTTTGTAGCAACCTTAGTTGTCATTGTATCAGCAGGGTCAAATAACACTACATGGATGTAGAACGAGAGTTGGCTGCGCCCGCGCAGCCGATGTGAACACACGACCTGGTAGCGATTGTTTTTGACGAGAATCATTAACATTCTGAGCGGAGACGAAACCCCGGGAGCCGCGGTGGTATTCCATCTGAGCTTTTAGGGTTGACAAAATGATAGGGTCAGTTTCGGTTTTGATGTAGTCTGCCTCGGTAGGTAGTTTATATTGCTACGTGATACTTTGAGACCTTAATCCTATTTGGATCAGTTTCAGTGTCAATATTTATCTGTCATATAAATAAAAAAATTCAACAATATCAGTTGCACTTAGATCATTAGGGTGTATGACCCCATTTCGAAAGGCGGGTAATTCAGAAAATCATCCAATTTTCTCTCGTATCCCGCTGTAGTAAGAGTCAACTTTCGGAATTACCCGCCACTTTTTTCATATCGAAATTACCCCAATGTACTATACCTACCAATTTTAAGTGCCAAAAATACCATAAACAATGCAAGTAGACTTCACAAACAGATCAATGCAATTTGGGTTTCAAAATCACTCGGGTACCTATGTTAAAAAGTGTAAATCAATGAAGTAAATAAAAAAAAATAAACAGGCTCATGTTCATGTCATAACGTCGATCTATATTTTATAAAAACTCTTCCTCCTTCCTCATTCATTCCAAAACCAGCCTTACAACCCTAGTAACAAGAATTATTCTTGAGAGTTTAAAGTCGTGATCTACGGTTTTCGAAGTGGCGTTTTTTGTGAGCATTAAACCGAGGGGCGTGCCAAACGTCAAACGTTTTTATTAGATGTTGACGTGACGGAAAAAAGTTAAGCGCATGCCTATGGAAGCTTTTAATGCATGAGATTTTCGTGTGGCAATTGTTTTTGATAAGATAAAATTTTAAAAATATGTGAGTATATTTAAGGTTACGATATTGCGACACATGCATGTGTGTGTATGTGTATGTGTGTGTAAATATAAATATACGTAAAATATAAAATCATGACATGATTTATGGCTTATGACTCGATTAGTGGCATTAAGGTTTTTACAACAGCGATGTTCCATTCCATCACAGATAGTTATAATTTACTTAAGTTCATACTTTTTAATACGCTAAGTTAATGAAATTTTACAATTGTACATTTAAAAATAAATCTTTTTTTTATCGTTTTGATTAGCTTATTTAAAAACGCCACGTAAACTTCGCTGACGAAATTCACGAACCCAAGGGATAACAAGGGTGTTTGTTCAAACAAAAATAAATCTTATATTCTTCGCGCACCGGAAAGTTTAAGAGTTGTCAACCCTATATGGCCCGCGGGAGAAACTTGCACAATGGACAATGAACCCGACAAATTTGACCACTGACAACCCTGCGTCACCCGCGATACGAAAAGCTGGGCATTGTCGAAATCAACCTTTGGTAGTTGAACATAGGCACCAATTTTCTACACCACAAGTTGTGTTTCTGTTTAAAGACCGTATCTTTTGAAAAATGTAATTAATGGCTAGTGTCTATACTTTCTTTGTTTTACAAAGTAAAGAGCAGTTTTATAGTAAGTAATACCTATATATACTTAGTATGTTTAAGCGTAGACAGTTAGCCACACAGTTTTCTTTTATAGCAACTTTTACACTTATTTGTATTTTAAAAATTGTAATGTTAGACTGGATACATCGTTCGATAAGTACTATAAACCTACTAATTTCTTTCCCTTAATATCTATAGACCATATCTACCTAGCGAGATGAATAAGTACTATCTCCACGTTTTCGAGAAATACACGTAAAACATCCTATGATATTGAGAACCTCGTCCTTTCTAACGGCAATACCAGATATTAGATCAAAACCATGAGTACAATCAACGCCTAAAATATGTATACACTTTTGAACCTTATTTTTATTGAGTAACACATATTTATGGCATTTACTGTACCTGACTCACTTTATCCAAGATGTGTCTTCATTTATATCTCCATATCTGAAGGCCATCAAAAACAAACACGTACACACAAATATTTGTTCGTTTTATCTCGGAACAAGCAAAACGCATGTGGCGCAACAAACTGTAAACAAATCTAGATGTGCAGTTAAAAATAATTCGTACCGGTATGAATCTAGTACATAATATGGGTCAAGTCGAATGCAAATAGTACTATTGTTTTGGGTTTCGGTTGATGACTTGGATTGGAATAAGGTAGGTACACGGAAAAAAAAGCTTCCGGGATATTCTCAATCCAAGACATTATTATTTTCTTGAAAATATTTTCTCGTGACAAGTATTTATTTCCTTTACCAAAAATATGATTCTTCGCTTAATAAAACCACGTTTTCTTAAAATAGAAATACAAAAATGTATTGTTTCAAGAGGATATTGAGTAAATAAGAGAGATTGTATTTTAATCAAACAAGTATTATCTTAAAAGAAAACTAGAAAATCTGTTATTCGCTTCGTTATATTTAAAACTTTCATTTATTTTAGTTAAAGGAAATAAATGCTTGTCACAAGGAAATATTTTCAACATAATATAATAATGTCTTAGATTGAGAATATACCGGAAGCTTTTTTTTCCGTGTAATATTTTCCAAGGAAGTATTGTACAAGCAGCAAAAGTAGCTAAGCGTGAGGGTGTTCAAAATGAGCTGGACACGACTTTATTGTTAAGAGAATAAGAGCGTGTGTAGGTCATTGAACAACCTACCAGCTTAGCTACTTCAGCTGCTGACTGTACCTAAATCTGGTTTTTGCAAAAAGTTAAGTTAAAATGTTAACAAGACCTCACAGAAACCCGCGGCACTCGTATGTACCGTTTAGGTACTTGTAGATACAAAAAATCGTAGTTACATATATATGAGGCCTTCTTTATTACCGCCCGTGGTGCGTACATAATTGTATGTCTTCTCCTGGGCGGTAAGTGTCACTTACCGCCCAGAGTGACGTAAAATATTTTCTCAACTTGAAATTGAATCGATAATCGCCGTGAATCTAATCAGTTCTTATATTTATGCGTGAGACATGAAATTCAAGTAGTGTCAATTAAATTAATATCAAATCAACCTGTGTTTTTAATGTTCAGTCGCCATCAAATATATCTGAGTGGCCGCTCAGAGTACTCAAAAATATCTGAAAATGCGCTTTATCGCTTTTACATTAGAGGCGTTGTTCAGATATTTGTGACCACCTTGGCCGCTCCAAAATATCTGATGGCGACTGCTCAACTAGAGCTAGTCCATGGAAAGATTATCAGGGGAAGTGAACTGGTTTTAGTCCCACAATTAAACTAGTTACCTGATAATTATCCCATATCGTGTTACAATGCCATAAAGCTCCCGTGGAGTCCCGTCCCACACTTGAAGTCATTGTAAAATCAACCTTATCTGTTTGTTATAAGGCTAACCTAGAATTGTCTTTGTGGTGGCTATGTTCAGGCAGGTCTGTTATTCCTAAAGGAGTAGAATCAGTGTAATTTGATAATCCACTAGTTTGAATAATTCGAATAAATGATTGAAGACTATAAATGAATGATACTACTATGTGGAAGTCATAGAACCTCATCTTTGAAGTCATTATACAGGGTGTAACAAAAATACTGGTGATCCGTTTAAGGGCATAATTGGTATCTGTTTGTGACTAAGAAATAAATTGGAAAAACAAATTTGACGTGATTTTTTTTATATAGTACTCGTCCCAGGCGGGCGGCTGATTCGCCATACAAAAAACAAATGCAGTTCTTATTAGAAATTTTCCTTTGTATAGACTGCAGGCCAGAGAATACTCCAGTTTTGCTAAATAATTATGAATGAATGTCTTAACTAAAATATATAATATATTTATTTACTAATAGATTAGTAAATACTAGTACCTATATTATAAACAAAATAATTAAATAATAGTAAAAATGTATTCTTACATATAGTTATATTTTTAGTTACACTTAGACGGACTTCTCTATTGATGCCTTTACATCGATGTTATCAAACAACGTCTTGTAAGCAGCTGCTTATTTTTGGAAGTCTTATGCGATTATAATTTTTTGAGAGAACCGACCATTATCAAAATAAATTCATATATGCTCTGACTGAGGCGATCGCTCGTCCAGTGGCGGCAACAACATCAGGTAATATGGTATTAATTACGCCTATGCCCGTCCAATTAGATGGTGCCTGAAGATACCAAGCTGCGAGATAACGAGCCGTTTCCGGTGATACCGGAACTCGGAATTAGTGCTTGATTAGCAGCTGATTTGGTATGGTGATTGGGATTGCTGTGGCGGGTATTTATTATTTGGGACTAGCTTCCATACATTATTATACCTTGTGCAATCTAAGAAGCGGTTTTTGACACCTGTCATCTCGGTACATTTTATAACCTAAAATCGATTTTAGGTTATAAAGTGTACTGAGATGACAGGTGTCAAAAACCGCTTCTTAGATTGCACAAGGTATAACTACTCGCAACGTTGATAAAAAACAAACGGAATTTTCCTTAGGAGTTGAATTTCCTAAATCCTTTTTTTAAGGATGTACCTATTTATATAATATTATGTTCCGACTTTCAAAGTATTTCTGACAACGATTTAGACTGTTTGTTATAAATGAATAACGACAGAAAGTTGTTTTTAAAACCAACATACTTAATCATTAACCGACTTCAAAAAAGGAGGAGGTTCTCAATTCGACTGAGTTTTTTTTTGTATGCAGGTATGTTACTCGATTTTCAATTTTTTTTTATCGAACGGCTAATAAAAAAAAATCGAACGGGTATAACCCCTAGATGGTGCCATTGTCACCAAGTCGAGGTCTGATGATGGGATCCTGGAGAAATCGAGGGAACTCTTCAACTATTATAGGCACACCTATAGTGATTACACTATTTTTTACAGCAACTCGGCCACTTCCTCTTGGAATAGCGGATCCTAAGTGAAGTCGGTTATTTTTTTGTTTAAAATTATTTCATTTACTTATCTTCGCACTGCGCAGCTCTGGGATTGGTTCTTAAACACATCCTCGCATCGCATCCTCGCTTATCTCTGTTGGAAACACAACCTTACACCAGGAAAACAGTTACGGACGTGGAAAATATGCTCGTAAAGTTGTTACGTAGCACCACTTTTTTATTAGCTCACTCGCTCAGCAATATTTGGGCTAATATATTATACCATTGGTCATAGTAATGCCTGACGTAGGTATAGATATACAGTAGATAAGGGATCATCCATTAATTACATCACACCTCAAAGGGGGGGGGAGGCGTCCACAAAATGCGACATATCGTGACAAGGGGGAGGGAGGAGTTCCATGTTTGTGACCTCACAATCCTCGCTATTTTTTTACAAAATCTAAGTTTAAAAATAATAATTTCAATTGTTAACAAACATTGTACTTAACTAATTTCCTACATACTCGGAATTGTTTGAATACTTTAGTTCCCTATAAATTTGATACTATATTTCTGGCCGAGTTTAACGATTTATTGTTTTTGAAATAGCGAATGTATTACTAAGGCGATAAGGCTCATTTTACAACGCCATCCTAAACTAAAAATCTAAATGTGACGTCACACTAAGGGGGGAGGGTGCAGTTAATTGTGACGAAGTGTGACAAGGGGGGAGGGAGGGGTCAAAAAATCATGAAATTGGTGTGACGTAATTAATGGATCATCTCTAAGATATAACATTGCAGTTTGCCAGCATCAACTCTCATCCTTAACTGTATCCATATACCATCGTTATCCCAACCTAGACATAATCCATTATTACGAGGACACCTTTGCTCTCATGCTCTATCCAGCATAACCAACTCCTGATACATCTTAATTTACAAAGCATCCTTTAAAACCAACCCTGACACTTAACATTCAAGATTCAATTTACGACGTCACTGCTATTTTCTTATTTGCACAGGACCCGTTTTGAATAACGCTCGTCATACTGCACTCAAATTTGAACCTTGCAGTACATGTTGTTAGGTTAAAATTGGAATGAAGTTACATTGTTAATTTTAACACGGAGGTATAGAGTAACTGTCAAAGGCATGCTTTATGCAATATGGCGCTCATTATTTCATATCTAATCTCAACTTTATTGCTCTAGTTTCAAGATTCAAAGTTGTTTAGTGACAAAATCAATAGCGATCCCGATAAAAAAAAGTAAAGTGGTTCATTTGATCATTAGTTCCGACTCCGTTGGTTCAAACCGGTTATAACTACTTTGATCCGGTACGGTTCGAATATGTCCGGGTAGTTTTTCATCCGCTGGTTGGTTTCGCTCAGATATCCGGTTCTTTACCCGGGTTTGTTTGCTGGGTGAAATTATATCGGAAAAGGGAGTTATTGAATTTTCTAATAAAATAGAATGGTGAATAAGTAGGTAGTGTACGCTAACTTTTCATCAGCGACACAATGTGGGTATGGCATCGCGCGCGCAAACGTCATTTTGTTGATATTTGTGCCGTTTTCAAGTAAAAGGTACGTCATTGTCGGTTTTTAAAAGAGTTTATTTATAAATATTTTTTTATGTCAGTAGCGCCTAATTGGCAGCCGGCAATGATGTACTTTTTACTTTAAAATAGCACATTTATTTTGAAAAAGGCCGGTCTAACTATAGCGCAGTAAAATGACGGCATACGTATTGTGGATAAGTCATTTTTAAGTTTGGTTGTTACTAAACTGCTCTTCTGGAACACTTAAGATTCCAACTCCATAACAAAAAAAATGTATTTAAGTATATACTTCCCGTGTCAACCCTTGGGATAAGCTGTAAAACTGCACGGTAACATTTAATTTAATAATATCATCCTTATTTCGTCAATTTAATAAAAAATAAATTAAATGATCACACAGGTAGCTACATGCGTGGGAAACATATCAATTCAAATGTGTCCTATCCAATTGTGTGACCCTTGAATTCAGAGCCATACCATCGTTCACACTGTCAACCGTTAAATTATAAACCTTATTTACACTGCAATAAATACCACTGTTGATCAGTCAGAAGTTTTGCTCCTACCTACCAATACTTCCGTCGTTGGCATAGTTAACTGACTATAGGTGAGCTTTATTTCAATCGCCATAAGGACGATTTACTGTGCGTTAAAAGTGTAAGTACATTAGAAGTGCATCAATCAGGTACAGGATGCTCTAGGCCGCAGGATGGCTACATTATATTGTTGACAATCGAACCAATTTGGTTTGATTTAGCCTAACAGGGCGCGGTGGAGTCGGTCAAGTTCGTTAAATAATGTAATGTGGGCAATAACACGGAAAAAAAGCTTCCGGGATATTCTCAATCCAAGACATTATTATTATCTTGAAAATATTCTTGACAAGTATTTATTTCCTTTACCAAAAATATGATTTTTCGCTTAATAAAAACACGTTTTCTTAAAATAAATAGAAATACAAAAATGTATTGTATCGAGAGTATATTGAGTAAATAAGAGAGGTTGTACTTTAATCAAACAAGTATTATCTTAGGTAAAAGAAAACTAGAAAATCTGTAAGCATATACATTGTGTTTCTATAATAGGAGCAATAAATTAAAACGTAGATTCTACTCCTCAAACCAGGAAACGTTTGTTCAGCTACTTTTAAAAATAACGTATGGTTTGATTTTTAGGACACTTCAAAGTTTTTTCGAACACGCAATGTATTCCGAAATTGACTATGTCTGTAGGGTGTACTATTTAGTTTGTATGAAAAAGAGACAATTTACAAAATACATATTTTTTTAAAGTTGTTGAACAAAAGTTTTGTAGTTTGAGGAGTAGAATCTATGTTTTAATTTATTGCTCCTATTACAGGAACACACTGGGCCGTATTCTAACTTTAAAACACGCATAGACACGATCCAACTTCAATGCAAATCCAATACAATAACAACACAAATAACACAATACAGCTTACGACTACACGTCTGAATCAAAAATGACGGAATTTACTTGAAAATTACTGCGTTGCAACTACAATACTACTTCAATATTGGTTGATTATTGGTTGAGTGTTGGAGTTATGTTTAAGACAGATTGTGTTGTTAATGTATTGTTTATACAGTTTAAAATTAGAATATGGCACACTGTATTCGCTTCGCTATATTTAAAACTATAGTTTATTTTCGTTAAAGGTAATAAATACTTGTCACGAGGAAATATTTTCAACATAATAAAATAATGTCTTAGATTCAGAATATCCCGGAAGCATTTTTTTTCGTGTAGGCACCTAACATATAAAGTGTCAATATATAATTTACTTTGGATTAATATTAAATATAGTAAGTAAATTCAAGTACTAGTTTGTTATTGTTAAATAGTTAGGTAACTATATGCGGTTTGGACCGTTTGGATATGCACCGACGCGCGACGTTAACCGTGCTTTACCTAAATATGATATACCTACATAGAATTAAAAAAGCTATGTTCGGTTCATGACTGAACATGTATAATTTTTTGTAATATTTATACGTGTTATAAAACTTCAATATATACACGCTGTAACGCTTAGAATTTAATCAGAATCGTGTTTATTTCGAAGGATTTTTACCACTTACACCGCAAATACCATTTTTAAATTTAATCATTACTTGTCAATAAGATAATTCTGAATCCCTAATAAATTATCTTTGTGAATGGAATTTTTGAGAAGATTTATTTCGACACGTGTACCCTGTAATTCGAGGCTTATAATCAATTTATTGTTAAGATCTAACCAATTTTGTGTGTAGGCGCCGGCGGTAGTCAACTAAGGTGCTGTCAGCCACCTATCAAACCTCTCTTCTATTATACTTCATTGTTTAATCCAATTGATTTTGGTATCAATTTGAAGAGCCATTCATCTTTTTTTATCTTTGATATATTAAAATATAGCCTTATACCATTGTATTAGTCCGTTGAGTACTTTTAAACTTACATTATGTATAAATAAAAGACAAAACTGAAGTGTGAAAATAAAAACGGGTTGTTGTATTCAGTTTTACGCACTATATACGATTAATTTTCGCTGATGAATGTCTAGTAATCACAGCTCCTGTATCTTGATTGATATCTACTCTATATTTAACTAATAGCAATCTGTGCGTAATAAATGGTTTGTAGATAAATAATTTGCGATGTTACTCAACAACTTGGCTGCATTTTACAAGCATAAAATTAATGATTTTGTGATAAAATATTTATGGTTTATGACTTCATAGCAAACCTAACTTGGATAATTAATACCTATGTATTTTAATTAGGTATTTATTTTTGTATATTTACAAACGATTGGCAATTAATATATTTTATGATGATAGGTAATTATTCAAGAAATTATTAACCTACGTGTATGATGATTTCTTTATTTACATATCTACTTACAAAATTCATACAGCGCAAAAAATACTTTGCATCCCGACCTGATGATATTTTTCCCTTGTCCCGTACTTACCATAAAAATGATACAAACAATCGAATTACAATAATTATGCAATTACTTGATTCGTTTAAAAACTAATTATTATTTTTAATACGAGAAAGATCACCCTGAAGGATTTGGAGTAAGAACGATCAAAATTTATTCATTGTCTCGGTTTATTCGGCGCGAAGTACTACACTTAGTGACGATTTGTCATTTATGACTTCATTCCGGGCCCGATAGTCCCGATACTACAACACTGCACTATACTAACATTACTAGCATTAGTCACAGCGCAAGCAGCTCGGCTCCCGGCTATCATGTAGTTAGCTAACATATTATCTGCGCGGATTTATAGTGCGATTACCGTAATAGTGTTTGCGAGGATATTTATATGCGTTATTTACAACTCAGTTGTAATGTTCCGTGGTCTTATAGCGGTGTTTTAGATACATTATAGCACAAAGCCTTTTTATGTAGGAATACGGACTTATTTTACTTACATATTTGGCTATTATGTAGTGGAGTTATGGCTATAGGAAGATGACATTTTTTTAAAGTACAGTCAGCTGCAGAGAAAAGGACCCCCCCCCCCCCCCCACATACAAAGTTTTTATGCAGCAGGGGCCTTTTTCGTTGCAGCTGACCGTACAAGCACACAAAACAATACGACATTTATTCTTCTTTTTAAAATAATAAGCTACTTAATGCATTTTTATTGTAAATTACTGTAAAAACAATAATGCACAGTATTGTATTTATCTTTTCTAGTGAAAAGGCAACGTAAATTCCCGAAATGTATCTTGGCTTTCTCTCGTGTTACCTACCATATTAATTTGCTGTCTCATATGCCTCATTACCTTTCAACAAAACATCTATATTGACTATAAAAGTTCAGTCCGCAGCAGAAGTGCCTAGGTGAAGTTTCTTAAATCAGCTTGACTCGAGTTAACTGTGAAGAGAACAAGAGTGTGTTTAGATCATTACGAACACCTTATCCGCTTAGCTACTACTGTAGAGTGTAGCATGAGTCACTCGTAGTAGTCCGGTCGGTCCATTCATAAACGTTCCGCGAATCATTCGTCACGCCGCGCGTTCTGCTCATTTCCGCCTCGCCACAGGCGCACAAAATACAAACATAAGATATTAGGATATTACTTTTAGATTAATTAACAATTTGTGTGTGTTGCAATAAAAATGTATATTATATTTTTTAATTAGTCGGTTACTTTAAAAGATGTACGTAATACGTAAATTGTCCTTTAAACAGAATGATGGTGTCGATATGGCATTTACGACGACGGTTTTGCCTGCAAAGTCTGATCTTTGATTAACAATTTTCTATTCATATTTTCATATGTACAGGTACCGGCAAAAGTTTAGTATCTTCCTACATGAGGGCTGCAAAAATATGTGACACGCTCTTATTTGTAGGCTTATGACATAAGAGCGTGTCACATATTTTTGCGGCCTTCATGAAGGAAGATACTATTGCCGGTGATTTTACTTAAAAGCTTTAGTAAAGTCATTTATATTTTTTTGTCTTGTTTACAGGTATGTCCATTCGAAAGTTTTGAAATGAAAGCTTAACAAAATTTGTAAGTAGACGTAGTAAACTTTTATAAGATACCTACGGGTTCCAGTAAAAAATAGTCGAAATAGCTAAGCGAGAAAGGTGATCAATATGATCTTGGCATGACTTGACTAAGAGAAATTGCTAAATGTAATGCAGCTAAGTTAAAATCATTTTGATCGCCTCACCCGCTCAACGACTTCAGAGACTTAAAGTAAAGCTTTAGAATTTTACTACAAAACGTTAGTGAATAACATGCGCCCACGCAACATGTTTGCAGTAAAACGTTGTTTGTTGCTAATCGCTCTGACACACATTTCGCTTTGTTTGGGATATTGACGGCCGTTCTTGCGACACAGTCATTTAGTTTAATGGTCTATAGGATGGACTTAGATCGTTGTTTGCAGGGGTTATTATATCCAAATTAGGTAAAATTTATTTAAAAAGAAAATCTATTTCTGTTTCAAAGAACTGACCTTTCGTTTCTTGAAACAAGGGATATTTATATATTACTGTTTCTAACTTCGGGCCTACTGTCAGTCCTGTTCATTTTGAATAGATAGTCCTTCAAATAAGACTTTGTCTAAACGAAGCTGTTAACCTACTTACTTCAAGAGATACATTTCACGATGCTATCTTCTGTAAAATACAAAATCTATTAACTTAACTCGTTAAGAGTCGCCAGGACGCTCGCGTGAACTCGCGTCCCCATACAAACGTAGTTCAGCTCTCATTTTAAAACGACATGCTTTAGAACCACGAAATTTGGCATGGGCATTCTAACAGTACAGATCTTTGTCGGTAATTCCTTTTTGTTGCTAAAAATTGTAATACAAAGAAAATATAGCAAAAATAAGTTTTATATGTAAATCTGTATCTGGCTGTATTTTCTTTGTATTACAATTTTTACCAACGAAAATGGATTACCGACATAGATCTGTACTACTAGAATGCCCGTGCCAAATTTCGTGGTTCTGAAGCATGTCGTTTTAAATGAGAGCTAAACTACGATTGTATGGGAACGCGAGCGTCCTGGCGACTCGTAACGATACACATTAGACAACCAATTTTGTATTGTTATAATGGCGATGGACACTATCACACTCAAGCCAATATGCAGTAAAACAAATAGGTACACACAGCAGTAAAACTAAATTAAATTACATTAGCGTACGCGTTGTCCAAAATGATCTAAACACACTCACGTTACCTTAATAATACAGTCGTGCTAAGACTAGTGGTTCTGTGAACCTTAGACTTCGGAGAACATAAATAACGCGACAGCTAACTTCCCCCTTTTTCCTCCTCATTTTCCTCCCAATCAAAAAAATGGCTCGACAATATTTGGCAAATAAATCAAGGAACGTACATGCCAAGTTTCATCGAAATCGGATGAAAAATGCGACCTCTAGACCGACACTGACCAACCAACCAACCAATACACACACATCAATCTGCCAAATCGTCGTACCGTCAAGTCTGGCAACTTTGCCACTTTTCACAGGTGTTGAAAAGTCATAGTACATTTTTAACCAGAATTCATATGAAACCACTGAAGTATGAATGACGCGACACATAATATATTTATCAACGAGTGCATAAATAAGATGGTTTATAAATTAAATGACGGATAATAAGCTTTTACGAGTAAAAAAAAAAACTGGCAAAGTTACCTATACCATGTGGCAACTTTGCCAACTGCTTTTTTACGTTGTATAGTAATTTAGTTGTATTTACAATATTAGTAAAGAATATTCAGTATTTAGGATACAATAGTTTCGGAATTTGATCCTTAATGATATATTATTACAAAAAAAGATACAGCAAAAGTGGCAAAGTTGATCACCCATTTAAGAAAATTTCATAGAAAGTCAGTGAATGTGGTCAGGGTTGACACAAATGAAAAAATATTAATTATTTAAGTACTTATTTATTTTGTTACATACGAGTAATCAGGTTACATAAGTACTCAGGAAAAACATAAAAGACACCTTTATTTAAATTATATCAAAAACGAAACATAGAAAACTCTTTAAGAGGCCTATCACAGGTCCACTCGTAAATAATTGTGATTACCTAGGTACCTATTTAAACTTGACGATAGATATTTAAAAAAGGGCTTCGTCACAAACTGCCTCGTCGCCTCTTAACAAAAGTATTATCGAAACAAAACACTTATATGTAGTAATTATTACCAATAAAATAAGTATGTCACAGTTAACTTTGTGTTTTTTTTACTTAAACAAAACATACACTCTGTATACAATTGTTAACAACAAAACCAATTACAAATAATTGTGATTCTAATGTTAAAATATAGGCCCTGTTCTCTATAAATGATACAACTTCAGCAGTTTTTACCTGTTTCGGTATAACTTTTATCCAACTTAAAAACTTTGTTGGTCTGTCACTCTGTGTTCCACCCATTAAAAGCTGCCAGATGCCCAGATCTAGCAATAGGGATTGTTATGCAATCTGATTGGACTGGTTACAAAACTCTCATTATTGTGTCACATCTGACGTGGTCAGCTCTTAGACCATATCAAATAAATTATTATCGCAAGGTCGTATCTGCCTAAGTTTGTAGTTTTTTGGAGATAACTCAAAAACGCCTATACCGATAATGCTCAAAATAAGTAATTTTAGTTGAAAGAATATTAAAAGGTGTATCTTCTTGATTTTTTTCATTATTTTTGGACTTACGGTTCAAAAGTTACAGGGGGAGGGGACACAATTTATATGACTTTCGGAGCGATTATTTCTGAAAATATCCACTTAATCAAAAATGTTCAAAGAAACCTCAGTTATTTGAACATTGTTATTTTTAGAGACCTATCGATCGATGTGCATCATGTTGATATTTGTCAAAAAAAATTTTTTTGATAATTACTTACACATATGGAGTGCCCCCCTAAAAATATTTTTTTAGCAATTTCTCTACAAAACTAAGTAGCTGCACACACAATACACTTTATGTAAAAAATTGATAATGATACATTTCCGAGTAAAATGGCTGTGACATACGGACGGACAGACAGACATGACGAATCTATAAGGGTTCCGTTTTTTGCCATTTGGCTACGGAACCCTAAAAAGTATCTATCTTATGAAAAATTTAATTTAAATTTTATGCTTGTGCCAACCCTAGGCCGCTACAAAACATGGCAAAGATGCCCTCCCATATTAGTCGGCGTGGTCTGGTAACTTTGCCAAAACAATTATGGGACTCAATTCAAACACTACGGCATTTATAAGGTAATCAATTCATTCCTTACCATTTAAATAACATAATATCTAAAATTTACGTACATGGATGCGATGTTTATACTCTAAACTTTTTAAAGTTCTTGAGCACTAACTTTTATGATTATGTGAGTGACGAATTTGGAACTGAAATGGTAAGAAAATGGTTGCCGTGGTGTTGCCTCATTCATAATAATTTTGCCAATTGATAACCATATTTTCTACTAAAAGTAGGCACAACACTAAAAAATATACGTTGTCGGTGGTATGAAAGGATTACCTTATGCACTCTGCTGGTGGCAAAGTTAGTAACCCTTGGCAAAGTCGCCAGACTTGACGGTACCAGTGAAAACGGAGACGTTCGTCGCCTCGCTACGCTCGGCTCCTCAGTCAATTATGAACATCTCGTCTGCTTAAGTTCTGCTGCCGACTGTACTTGTTCCAAGAAAGAGGCCGATCCCATAAAATCACCATCAAAGCCGAGTGACTAATAAACATTACGATTTAAAATATTGGGAGACATGAGTCACTGTACGGTTTTGATTTTTTATCCAACTAAGGCGAAGCCGAATACTTATGGGTTTTGCAGTCTGTATGTATGTATGTTTTAATTTACGTATGTTCCTATAGCTTCTAAGCTCTTCATGATTGAGATGATTTGTTATTATGGCTTGAGTAACATAGGCTCATATTTTTCGGCAGTCGGGTTAAAGTTTTTGTTTAACTTTTTGCTTGTTAATGACTCTGATCATTCATGAAGTATGAAACAAAAATCTCTTAAAGATTTGAATTTTACATATTTTCAGTACTTGAGCGGTATTATCATTAATTTTTATGATGAATTATGACGGATTTGAAATAATATGAAATTGTGATTTTCTTCAAGCATCAAAATTATATTTAAACAAATTGTCATTCTGACAACCAATAGTCACTAAAACGTTTACCTTGATCCTGTTATTGCCGTAAAACAATCTTTTTCTGACACTTATAAGTAAATGCGCTCATAGGATTCGAACCCAGGACCTCCAGCTTCGCAGGCAGGGTCACTATTGTCACTACCGACTAGACCTACTTACTATGAAGGCCTTTTTATGACCCTTCATTGTACAACCTAAATCATCCATTATGTAGTCTATGTCCATAGATCACTTCGTGATGTTTATGCCAAGGCGGCGTCTTTCATCTTTTTATGGACTCGGTTAATGCCTTAGTCACGTGGATACTTGGGAATATTTTACGGGAATTGTATGGTCTAGATTTGTCGACGATTTGTAGTAAATAAATCTTATTAAAATGAATGTGATACACAATCTTATTGAAATGGATGTGATGTCAGTTATTTTTGATCTTATCCCAAATTCTAATACAGAATAACGCTAATTGCAAAACTGCACCCACAGTAAATAAAATCAGTCAATCAGTTTATTTATGTACTTATAAATGGACAACCAATATATTGTTATGTACATATACTTGAAAATCATATTTATCTTTCCTTGATCCGTAGGCTGAAAAAGTGCTATTTCCTATAAAGTCCACCAAAAACCGCAGACTGGTCTCAATGTAGTTAGACTTGCCCAGACACTGCTCGTTCGTCATTAGCCAAAGCGATATTCAAACTGTAAGAATCTCTCTTTGATTTGAAAATAATATCGGTACCTACACCTATCACCAAGAACTGCACGGAGATGCACTACAAGCTCTACATGTTATAACAAATCAAAGTCATATTCCAACAGTTTGAATGTGGCGTCAGGCAAGGCGCTAAGTGGCCAGCAATTAGGGTGCCTCCGTGCATTAGTGTACATTTAGCGACGGCCGAGGCTGCGGCCGAAAATGCATGTGTGGACTAGATTACTGGGAGGTTAACATTCCTGGACGGTTAGTTCACTTTTGCTATCGTAATAATACGATTGTATTTATAAGAATATATATATATACTCTTTAATTTAGGCAGATAACAATGCACTTATGAATATCGGAAAAAAAGCTATCACCAGGTTGTAACCCTACACCTCTGACCCGAGAATTATGACCGGCAAGAAACTGTAATCTGTAATTAGGTAACCAGAAACACCTAACGTTTTTTTGAGGAAACAGCAAAAGCGTTTTGTATCTGCCTTTTTCATCGTAGTAACATTATGTTTTCGACGTAAAACGTTTTAGTAAATAAGCGTTACAATTGCAATGATATCTTAGATATTACCCACAATTTATTACAGAACTTTGTTCAACAGTTAATACAATTTATCACAAGCAACTTCAGCCGAAATAATGTATTATCACAACACAAATAAACAAAACGTAATCACGGAAAAACGAGCCAAGTCCCCCAAGAGCCGAGCAGGAAATTAATTTACCACTTACCCCAAAGAATTCCCTCCCAGTAACGGAGTGGAATACACCGACATATCCATTTCATGGTAAATGCGCACTGTTTTCGGGAAATTACTAAAACAAATTACATACAGGCAGCATAGAAAATAAACGAGCAAGGTGTTCAAAATAATCTGAAGTTCACTGTGAATGACGTGTCTGCTTAAATTTCTACTGCTGGACCGTTGACGGATACACGGATGTTCAAAAATATGTGAACACGACCTTCAACTCGTTCATATAAGGTTGTTTTTGAACATCTGTGTGTGCAGATACTGGAGAGTTCTACTGTATGTTTGGACGGTCCCCTGGTATTTTTATTGCGGAAAATATTCATTGAAATAAAATCAGTACATTTACGATGTAACGAAGGGCCCTTAATTACATTTGCACTTCATTAACGGTTTAACAAATAATTAACAAAGAGGCTTCGCATCAATTTAGAAAATAAGGAAATTTTTTTTTTTTTTTACAAAAAAGCTAATGATGAAAAAGTGTAAAAAAAGTTGTGGGGAAACTTAAAAAAGCTTGTATGAGTTGTAAATGATAGGAGTAAGCTGCAGCCTTAATTGCAGTATTTTTTACAACACATGTACCTACTAATATTATTGATGCTATAAAAAAAAATAAGTAAACATAGTGCTTACTGTCTACACGGTTAGCTTTCCTTTTTTTACTTATGTGATTTTTCTACTTAGAAACACGAGCTCTGTCGATCATAGTAGAAAAAAAATTGTATCACTAATGTCCATAAATGTTTTATTCCTTCCATTCCGTTACTTCTATATAAAGTCTACAAGAAAATGTAACGGAATGTAAAAAGCTCGTGATATTTTTTTTCTCAATTTCGTGATGCTTAGGAATTACATAAACCATTTACAAATACAAAAATGTGTGTACGACTTTAAATAAAATAGTCAACGAGAGGTATTGGTAACACTAATTTTATTGTCAATTAAGTTTTAACAAAGAAAACTTATGGCCTATTAAAAAGATAATTTTGACAAATTATGATATTAAAGATATTTTTATGATGCAACCTAGATAATTAATTTAATAAAGAACCAAAGATAAATTGTTTTCAATCCAATAAAACTTTTGCTCGGGAACCAACGTTGAGAAAGTTTCTAATACATTTTTGTACCAATACATATTTATTGGTACGTGTACCGCTTTCAAAACTGAAGCAAACCGGCAATAAAACGGGGCTGCTGGCGAATTGCCGGCCCGGCCGCTAATGGCGGATTAGCGGGTTATAAAGACCATTTAATGACCACGTGTGGACTGTGTGGGGTGAGTTAGCACATTGTATTTTGTTAGTAGTGATTTTATAAAGTAAACTTTAGCTTTTCTTACAGTATAATACATAAAGCCGGCCTTCGACTATCAGTCCGCCTGTAGTCTGCCTGACGATTTCGGCCTTTCAGTTAGAACAAAAAATGTCGGCTCCGAACAACTAACAGGCCGATATCGTCAGGCGGATTGCAGGCGGCCTGATAGTCGGTGGCCGCCCTAAGTAATTACATATTTTGAGCTCATCTAATTACATATTTTTGTCAGCAAAAATGACGACTACATGTTACTGTTATCATTTAAAGTTTTTAAGGGCAATTATCATAGATTTTCATAATTTTGGTTTCCTGGCTTTCAATAATAGTAATTATCGACTAAACATCTCTATAAATGTATCTTCTTTCTGAGAGACAAGACAAAAGACGATGATTATTAAGAAATTAATATAGGGTAACTGGCCAGTAACTGGCCACCCTCCAGTAACTGGCCACCTCAGAATTCCCTTTAGTATAACCCGGCCAGTTATTGGAGGGTGCAGGCCAACTAGCCAGCAATTAAAACCTCATGCTAAAATGAATTCTGCTCGTAGGTGAATAGAGCTCATTTTTAGTTTGAGGTGGCCAGTTACTGGCGATTTACCCTAATTCGTTTCCAATCTGTTTGATAAAGAAGTATTTTTTCGGCTAGTATTTAAATCGGCACGATTACTAAGCGTCTTTGGCCTTTAATATAGTCGACATAGCCGTTAATTGTTTACCAATCGTATGTTTACCAATGTACATAAGTACACAGTTTAACCCAAATCGAGTCTAGTTACGGACAGCTAACGGTAAGTTTGTGTACAATGGAATCGTATGGACATGTGCATTGTGCATAGGCCGCTACTACAATGGGGTCGTAAAAATACTATTACGGCGCGATGAGATGTGGGCCGAGTCATGGGAGTTAGCGGGGTTACAATTAAAAACGTTTTGTTGACTTCATGAATGTTTAAAATCATTCAATATCTCGTCGTAAAATGAAAACGAAATGACATGGCTTCTTTTTGTAAAAGGCAATAAGTACTATTGTTATGAGGTATATAGGTTGACGTTAAAAATATATTTACACTTTTGCACCCTCCTTTGTAATAAGGTCCAAGAGTGTAAACATGTTTTTGACGTCGACTGTACCAGTTTTTTTTTAACTTACCCGACAGTATATAATAACTAATACAAGTTAGAGTTTCGGAATAGCATGAAGTATCCCGGGGTCCTCTAGCAAATCTAATCCCAAGAATTGATGCAGGCATTTCAACTATAATAGGTAATACACCATTAAACAAATTATACACACTCTTTTATTTAATGATTTGTATAGGTACTACGGGAATTGCACAACTATATAATTATATTTTATGATTTTGTTTCGTAGCTAAAAAAAGTACAACTGATAAATATTCATTAACATCGGAAACAGGAACTAAAATATTGTAAGTTTCTAAACTTTGTTTCTTTTTGTAATGTTCTTAATCAATCCGCTTCCACTTGTAACTTGTCCTAAAATAAATAAGCCTTGCCATCGTAAAGGCGGTGTAGGTATAGGTATTTTATCTCGCTATTATCTTTCGAATGCAACTCCGGCGCATATTGCACTTTTAACGTCTCTTAATCATAGTCATAGTAGGCACTTTACGTTAAAAGCTGATCCGAAGTGCTTACAGATGACTTGGTAATAAGACAAGTCTGTCAAGACATTCACTTGCAAATATCTTAGTTTGTGGCAGCGTTGCCAGCCTGGCAGTAAGTGGTCCGACTTTCAATCCGGAGGTCTCGGGTCTTCGGGTAACACTAGAGTTTCGCGAATCTTATGTTCTTGTTTTGCGGAAATCATCGTGGGGCAACCGGACCTTATCTCAACAAAACCTTTTTTTCCCTCTGGGTTGAAAAGTCAGATGGCAATCGCTTTCGAAAATGAAAACTACTTTATACGCAAAATCTTGCAAATTAGTAGCACAAAGCCACAGGCCACAGGCTAGGAAGATGCTGATATTATTTGTACACCTATAAAAATGTGTCACATATATATATTATATTAGTACTACTCATAAAAAAAACCGTGTAAGAGCGAGACCAGACTTAGGTACTACATATATATTTGCCTACGTACAAACATGTATACTTGTATAGGAAATAACATACGACATACGAGTAGATCGGTGTGGATAAATATCAATAAGTAAGATACCTACATATTTTGCCATAAAATCATACTATATGTATAGTATATACTCATACGTATGTAATATGTAAATTAGGTTAGAAAGTGACCAAATAAATAATTGTACAGAAATTATTGTGGACACAAATCTTTCTCAAACCCATAAAAATGTAGCATAATAGGAAATCAAATCTAAGTAGGTATATCAGAAACTTGTCATTCAACGTCATGAATTCCCGTTCGATTTTTAACGTCCACTATTAAGGTCGGATCCGGCTTGACACAAATTCCGTCGCCATTTACAGTCAAGTTGAATTCAAAATGGCGGCCCAAATATGGCGGCCAAAGATGGCCGACACACGTGTGCCCTATTTAGAGGATTTTATTTAGAAATCGATTTGTTTGTGGCGCAATAAGTGGACTTATTTTATTGTTTGGTCACCTTGAGGTTAAGCTTCTTTTTAAGGCCTTTGACCACCGGCCATGCTTCGCTGTATCTTGAATGTTGACGTTCTCTACTCCTAGTTCTGTATGTTGCGTGCTTGTTTTTGATGAACGCGTACTAAACAAGATTATATCAGATGTACGAGCATGAGTGCTTAGTAAAGGAACTACCTATAAAATTAAATATAAAATAAGTTTGGTAATAATGACATTCGTGACATTACACAATATTTTACAATAGGTAAGTGCCGACCTTATTCGAAAATATGCAACCGGCTTAAAAAAAAACTTGTATGATTAAAATAATGAAAAGTATACGAACACTAGACGTAATTAAGCGAAAATTTTATTTACAGTTATTAAAAGTTGAATTAATGCAGAGGTTGTAATTAAAAAGTTAGTTGAAATTAGCTCACAGCGGTCAACTCCTCGTTCAATTTCAAACTAGTTTTAAACCAATTTAATCTGAAAACCGCAAGCCGTATATCGAGATTATAAGAACTTATATGTATATACGGGTATGTTCAAGCTTCAGGACCGAGTAAGGAATGTCGAGATCCGGCGTCGCACCGAGGTGCAAGACGCGGGATACGTCATTACCAAACTAAAATGGAGCTGGGCGGGACATGTTGCTAGGCAGAGTGATGACAGGTGGACCAAAATGTTGACAGAGTGGTGGCCGCTTTCTGATGAAAGAAGCCCCTGGCGTCCGTTAGCTAGATGGGTAGACGACGTTCGGAAGGTTGCGGGTCACTTTTGGATGAAGTTGGCTCAGGACAGGGACAAGTGGCGTACACGTAGAACGAACACTATGCTCAGCAGTGGGCGATAAAAGGGCTGAAATGATGATTATGATGATAGGTATGTTTCGAAATGCCTAGAGAACTACTATTTTAGCTTTCTTTCGAAATAAATGGACGCAGGCCTTTAAAAACGTTAACTTCGGTACCTAAATCAATGGAAATAACTTGTTGGTTTTAAGCGCCTTTATGGTTTATATTCATGACATTTTGATTAGATTTATGCAAAGTAGAAAAAAGTTTATATATTCTTCGAAGCTTTGTTGACGTTGTTTTAACGGCTTCCTAGCCTAGTTGTTGACCCTGCTTATGAAGCAGGAGGTCCCGGGTTCGAATCCTGGTCAGGGCATTTATTTGTGTGTTAATCACGGATATTTTTTCCTGAGTTATGTTTTCTATGTATTTGTTTTATTTGTGTTATTTATTTGTATTTCTATGTGTTTTTTTGTGTTTATGTAAATCATCTAGCATTTAGAGGACACAGTTCAGGTAAGAAGGCATATGAAACGTTTTGCGAAGCAGTCACATTTGTTTTTTTTTTTTAATTACACGCCCGCATTTTTTTTATTAAGCGTTGGTAGCCTGACGGTAACGACGTCTGACTTTCAATCCGAAGGTCCCGGGTTCAAACCCCGGCTCGTACCAATGAGTTTTTCGGAACTTATGTACGAAATATAATTTGATATTTACCAATCGCTATACGGTGAAGGAAAACATCGTGAGGAAACCTGCATACATCCGCGGAGAAATTCAAAGGTGTATGTGAAGTTCCCAACCCGCTTTGGGCCAGCGTGGGGACTATAGCCTGATCCCTCTCGTGCATGAGAGGAGGCCTGTGCCCAGCAGTGGGACGTATAGAGGCTAACATATTATTATTATTATTATTATTTTAATTACACAATAGGCAGGTACATTGTCTCTCAAGCTGTTTCGATATGCTTTCTTGAAGAACTACGCATTATTGTATATATTATCTTTAATGTACTACTATTACTGTTTTGAAAAAATAAGTCCCGCCGAGTTTCTTGCCGGTAATAAGTAATACTTCTCGGGTCAGAGGTGTAGGGTTAGAACCGGTGGTAGCTTCTTCTCTCTGACGTTCATAAGTGCATTGTAATGTGCCTAAATTGAAGAATAAATATCTTTTATCTTTTTTTTATTTAAATATTTATCTATATCTATCTATGATATATGTATATCGTCGCCTAGTACCCACAACACAAGCCTTATTTAGCTTACTGTGGTACTAGGTTGGTTTGTGTAAGATTGTCCCATAATATTTATTTATTTATTTGTTCGTTGTTCTATGTTATATGTATTTTTATTTAAAATGATCTATCAACTTCTACCGTAAGAATTGGCGTCTGGTTTGAGCCAATGTCATTACACATAAAAGGACTTTATTTTATTGCTAAAAATCCTGAATCTTCATTTTTATTGCCACAATAAAAATATTCCATTCATAACGTTTTTGTAATATTCTCGTCATCGTCAAACATGAATGGTAATAGTATGTCCGCCATAAAACTTGATGGGCAGCTCTGATATACTGGCATACAGTCGGCAGCACGTGTAGTGTAGCTCAGCGGTGAGCTGTTCAAAATGGTCTTGGTGCGACTTTCGACTTCATTATAAGGAGAGTAAGAGCTTCAACAGTCATTTTAAACACCCAAAGTACTTCTGCTGCTGACTGTACAATGTTTTGTTGTTAAATTAAGCAGTTATATTAAAGTCGTTAATTTTATTTGGTATGCGAATGCATTTGTAAAACGTGATTGTATAATATGAATTTAACACACGCGAAGTGATAATGGTGTCGGTGGATTGTAGAGAACGTGTTAATATAACTACTATACTCAAATACAATGAAAATGGGTCACTTTTAATGTAGTTTTGTATTTTATTAATGGTGAATAGCTACTAGATCTGCAACATATATTTAAAATTTAATTAATATTTTATATATTTATCTTATGACGGGATGAGTTTGTACCATGCACAACTAGAGTTTGGTGCAATTGGTCCTTGTCATATTAACAGATGTAGATAGTTAATTTTCTTACAAAATAAATGTTTTTGTTACAGGTATGTCATCCATGGTGATCTGCTACAATTGTATTGTTGGTAAAGTAATAATTAATACATTTGGATATTTATATAAAAACTCGTTAGCCATTAGGCCCATTTGGTTTAGAATTGAAATAAGATAAATCAGAAAACGCTGTCTGTGCACGACTGGGCCGAGCATGCTACGCAATACGGCGTCTGGCATCCACAGCTAGTACTGATATAGTCAGGTCCTGCTACTTTGCCACAATTCACTCCATACTCTCATATGGTTCCGAGTTGTGGGGTCAAGCATCGGAATTCGAGCGCGCATTCCGAATGCAGAGGCGTGCTGTGCGAGGCATCGTAGGTATCCGCAGCGACGAACCGGTTAACGACCACTTCATAAACTTACGCATCCTAACCCTACCAAGCATTGTGATCCTCCAGCTAGCGTTGTTCACTCACACTAATATCGATAAATTTAAACGAAAAGGCATAGTGACGTCATACGATCTCCGAAGTAATGCACACCAAGACCGCCTGGTTGCACCTTTTCACAGGCTTCATCGGTCAGAACAGTCGGTGTACGTCACGGGCCCTGCGATATACAACCGCCTCCCAGACAACATACGAGATGCAAAGTCTCATCAATCCTTTAAAAGTAAGCTGGAATCGTGGCTACTTACAAAAAATTTCTTTAAATTTAGTGAAATGATTACATTACCACTAACTATGTAAAAAAAAAGACAATAATAATAATAATGTAATTTTTATACATTGTATGTATCTGACTTGTACCTGGATGTTACCAATAAATATGTCTTTATCTTTATCTTTATCTTTATTGCCATTTTTTTATTACTAACAGAGCTTTATAAAATTATGTTCAAACATTTTAAGGATTTACCCTTTACTATCAGTGTCTAAGTCTCTAAGTAACACCAGTATTTTATACACCTTTTGAAATAACCAAAAAAAGTTAATGTAAATTTAATTAACTGCACTCTGTGTGCATTCTAACGGCCATAACTAGAAATCGCTCCGTTTACAAAACGGCCCCGGAACAAACGTAATTGTCCCCCACAAAGAACACTTTAATTTGCATATAATGCCTTCTTAATGGACATTCTGGCCGGTTCCTTGTAAAGGACGCCTAATGATAGCGCATGTCATTAGTAGGGTTGTTTTAAACTGCATCCACTGCTATGTGAACATATCGTGTATGATCTTTATTAAATTACCTATTCATGGATTGCCAAACCATATAAATACTACATACCACCCCTATAAATGAAGCACCAGCCTGTGTTTAACCATTTCGATGCCAACGACGAAAATATCCGCACCGCAGGTTCAACTCTAATGACGGATATATCCTTCATAATACCATACGTTTTACTCTAAACTATTAATTAGATTGACGTATGAATGAATTCATTGACATTTGTCATGGCGTCGAAAAGGTTAAGGATCGTGCGCGTTAGGTGGCTCTACGCACGTTTCCGTACATAGGTTACCAAAACAATAAATAAATAAATATTATGGGAAATCTTACACAAATCAACCTTGTCTCACAATAAGCTCAATAAGGTTTAATTGTGTTGTGGGTACTAGACGGCGATATATATTATATTTGGATTATAGATAAACACATTAATATATAGAAAACATCCATAACTCAGGAACAAATATCAGTGATGCACACAAGTAAATGCTCTGACCAGGATTCGAACCCGGGACCTCCTGCTTCATAGGCAGGGTTAAATAGTGTGAAAACCAAGCGTTTCCCCCACATTAAAGATTGATACTGCTAAAAGCTTCAACTGACGATTTGCCTTTTGCCGGAGCTAGCGAACCGCCGCTAACCGGATTATCCGGACCCCTTTGTTACGTTACTGGAGGGCAGTTGGCTGATTTACCATGACATCTTGGTATATAGGACTTTAAACGTAATGATATTGTAATAATACTAAGAATATGTATGTATTAAATAATCAGCTAAAGGCTTTAACTAGCGATGTGCCTACTAACCGGATTACACCGGACCGCTGGAGACGTGGCTGTTTTACTATGCTAGATCATCACATCACATCTTGCTATAAATTCAACGGAAAAATTAATCTTTTCGATGCCATGTCAAACGCAAAACCTACCACTCAGACGTCACTACATCTAAATGTCAAAAACGAAGTTAAACTATATGTGTGCATGTAGGTCTATTTTGCTCTGTGGTCGGTGACCGATATATCGGTCTTTGGCGTTGGACCTGTGGTGCCGATATATACGTCTTTGGCGTGGAAAAGGTTAAAAAAAGTATAGTAAGTATAAAAGGTAGATTTTCCAATTGGTTCAGTGAGCAGCTAACAAATCCAATTATGCTACAAGAAAATGGTCTAACTTTCTAACTAACGACGATTAACATTTAAATATTTTTGGAAAAATCTACAACCAGTGGAAAGTGTTCCAAAATTTTTTTTTTTACTAAAGTCTCTGATTGTCCAACCCAGGCTCCAAAAAAAAAACTTTTTTTTGGCATATATTTACTATGGGAAAAATCACATGGTTTTTTAAAGATAATCATATCCAAATACTTACATGTCAGAAATAAATATAAAAGTGTAGTGTGTAGTGTAAGAAATGTTATATTTTCTCACTACCCAGTTTTATATTCCTCATACTAAATAAATATTCCTTTAGAATATTATTTTACTCCAACAGAACATACAAATGAGTCGTTGTAACATATAGCTTCAGTGTCAGCTCATAATCACATCTCGCGCCAAGTTGGACCCTTGTCACAATATTTGACTTGGCTGACGGTCCAACACTGAGTGGGGTAATGGACGATGGCTGAGTGGGATAAGGTTGCATCTGTGTTGTACTTAAAGCTCTGATATTAGGTAGATCTTATGTCCATTGTAATAAGGGTTATGAATGGTCAGATTGATGGTAGGTGAGTTTTGCTAGGCTATAGCTGAAATGTACTTGAAAGTTAGGTTAAATGTTCCTTTTCTCAGAGTGCAATAATTATCTTTGACATATTTAGCTGTTTATTTATTCAAATTATTTAATTATGTCGATTAATTTGGTGGCATTACTGTTATCCTAGGACTATACCGGGTGTTTCCTGTAATAGGAGCAATAAATTAAAACGTAGATTCTACTCCTCAAACCAGACAACGTTTGTTCAGCAACTTTTAAAAATAACTTATGGTTTGATTTTTATTTCACTTTAAAGATTATTCGAACACGCAATGTATTCCGAAATTGATTATGTCTGTAGGGTGACAAGCAATGTCAATTGGACGGATTTTAACGTACATTGATAATACTATTTAGTTTGTATGAAAAAGAGACAATCTAAAAAATGCATATTTTTTAAAAGTTGTTGAACTAAAATTTTATTGTTTGAGGAGTAGAATCTACGTTTTAATTTATTGCTCATGTTACAGGAAACACTCTGTATATAGGTAGTCAGCAGCGTGATTAGCTAAACGAGTGAGTTGTTTAAAAGTCAATCAACTGTTTAGGGCACCTGGTTACCATGGTTACGTCCTCTGGGCAACCAAACATTTTCTATGGAACATTATAAAGATGGACATCTTGTACAGTCACCTGCAATAGTATCTTCCTACACGAAGGTCGCGAAAATATGTGACACGCTCTTATGGCCCTACAAATAAGAGCGTGTCACATATTTTTGCGGCCTTCGTGTAGCAAGATACTATTGCCGGTGACTGTACACCGGGGATAGAATAAACAACATAAAAAAGTTGAGTCATTCTTAATGACTTGGAGAAGCTCTTAGTTTCTGTACCACAAAGTTGTTAGGTTCATTTAAGGTGCTCTTACACGGGCGATAAAAATTGCCGAATTGCCGCAATTTTGACGTCACGGCCATATCAAGCAATTTCACCAATTCGAAATATTGCTCAATAGGGAGCAATCATTGCTCCAATATGGCGCCATTGTTGCTCCATGCAATTGCCCCATATGCAGCAATTCGGGAAACTAGGCAAATTGCCCAAATATTGCCCGTGTAAAGGCACCTGATTGGAGCAATGATTGCCGAAATAATTGCCGCAATATCTAGAAATTGCCTCGTATTGCTCAATTAATTGCTCCATGTTGCTCCATTACTTTCGGCAACGTATCGCCGGGCAATAATTGCCCGATAAATCGCCCGTGTAAGAGCACCTTTAGAGCACCCACTAAGTAACTTCTGCTGTTGATTGTAAAGCGTACACTGGTATTCCCACCGCTTTTTATTCAGAACCAGAGATCGGATAATCAGATAGATGTTTATATACCTAAAATAAAATTTTAATTTTTTTTTAAATCTCATTTTATTAGGGTAATTAAATTGCGTCCGTCTCCATACCGTTCACTTTTAAGTAACTATCTATTCGATTAACTTATCCCTGTTTAGAATTTAGTTACTAAATTCCTAAGTCTTAGTAGGTTCGGGGGATGTCGCGGACGAATGCGCAAGTTATCCCGTGACGTTCCCCCTTAACGGTAGTGCGGACGACGCCGGTGTGTTTTTAGTGGGTAGGCCTTTCCCCTCCCTCTGGCTAGCAGAGGGAGTTGCGAGAGGAGAGTCCCACATACCCCCCACTATGGGCCGTCCCCAGGCCCCGGGGGGATGCGTAAAGCATTTTTCACACCGACAAAAAAAAAGTCTTAGTAGGTACGGTCAGTAGCAGAAGTAGCTAAGCTGGTAGGGTGTTCAAAATGACCTACACACGCTCTTAATCTCTTAACAATAAAGTCGTGTCCAGCTTATTTTGAACACCTTACCGGCTTAGATACGCTGTTAACTGTTCTAGGTATTTTCACTAGCCAAGAAACATTGTCGAAAACTAGACAGGAAAACATTATCAAGACAAAATCAACATTTCAACACTTGTGGGCTATTTCTCAGCACCCCGATGTTTTACCGAGTCGGAAGCAATATCGCCAGCCGGACAAACACAGCTGCCGAATGTTTGCCCGAGAGACATGTGTCGAGCTTAATGTTGGTGGTGGATTGAATCGAGTCGTTCGGAAGGAGGCTCAGTAGTTTAAGCTATAATTCTCAATTATACTTTTGTACAGATCATCAAAGTACGAGTAGTCATAGTGAGTGGCCATTTTCACTATTTTGGATAATTTTAACTTTATGAAATTATTTCAAGAATATTTTTTTTTATTGTGTTAGAAATCAATTCAAAGCATGCGCTAAGATTACTCAGAAGTAAAAAAAAAAAACCAAAGAGTATAATAAACCTGAGACGAGTTAAAAGTCTTAAGTAATTCGAAGTCATAAATGTACTTTTAATTTTACTTTTTGACTTATATTGTATATCTTCATTTACGAAAAAAAAGAATATGAATTTGAATATAAAGTTGATTGAAATTCTTTAAATGTAGACTCATAAAACTCTACTCGTATATACATCCCAACTCTATACAAGCGTCTTGTCTCGAGAATAGGGGAATTAGGGACACGTGATACTTTGAGGAAACGAGTGAGTGTGGTCCAGAGGTGTGAATGTCACACCTCTCGTTTGTAGGTGGCTTTTGTTTTACCTTTCATAAAACAAGATCAACGACAGCAAACGTAACTACTGTGCGACAGAACGAAGTGTTCAAAGTGTCTAATTTAAAACAAACTTTGATTTTCAAGAATATAATTGCCAAAACGTTTGGCTAAACGGGTGACTTTCTTTGTGGACAAAATAAGAGTTAACGAATAAAATTAAGCTTTTAAAGCCCAAATAAGTGGATTTACAATGGCCACAAACGTCGCAATTCGCTATCAATAGAATCTCGTTCACGTTCACAATATAATGCACGAAGGATAGAAGCGTGCGAGCCGGGCCGGCGCCGGCGTCGCTCAAACCGCAGCGCCCATTACGCATGCGCGGAAGCGCGTGCCCGATCATTGCCTTGTGTTGTTGACTTAGTTGCTAAATTTAGCAACTTTTGTAGACAAATGGAATCATAATTTATGCTTAGATATTTTAGTAACTTAAAGATAAGTTACTTGAGAGCGCTGGTAGCCTTGCGGTAAGACGTCCGACTTTCAATCCGGAGGTCTCGGGTTCAAACCCCGGCTCGTACCACTGAGTTTTTCGGAACTTATGTACGGAATATCATTTGATATTTACCAGTCGCTTTTCGGTGAAGGAAAACATCGTAAGGAAACCGGACCTAATCCCAAAAAGGCCTAGTTTCCCCTCTGGGTTGAAAGGTCAGATGGCAGTCGCTTTCGTAAAAACTAGTGTCCACGCCAATTCATGGGATTAGGTTGTCAAGCGGACCCCAAACCGGGATAAACGCTAGGATGATGATGAAAGATAAGTTACTTTAGAGTCCAACATCTTTTGAAATACAGTGCTGGCAATACGCTGGCAATAACAGTTGTGTTGAGGTCATTTTGAACACCTCACTCGCTAAGCTAATTCTGCTGCTGACTGTACATGTTTATTCAAATAATGATCCCAACACGGCTGTCACGCGACGTCAGATGCAGTAGATATGCATAATATGTACATTACGTTTACTGCACTGTCACGGCAGTGACATTACAGTTTACGGTTAATGGACTTGCATTTCCTTTACAAAGTTGTTATTACTGTTTGATGGTAATGACAACGACTTAGAAGTAATAAGTCTAAATAATAATAGCATGCTATTGTTGCGTTGCTGGACGTTGTTGCGTTGGACGTTGTTGGACCTAGCGGCAAGACGTCCGATTTTTATAATTCTACTTCTCCTAATTAACTTAAGTACTACTAGAAGTCCGCCTCGAACTGGAAACTCGTGATTTACTTGCAAACGAGTTGACCAATATAACAAGACCCTTCGGAGGATTTTTTTTTCCTTCTAGCTCCATAACCACTTGATCGATTCTGCTCATATAAGAACTAACAAATTTTATGTATCTCTCCTCCAGCCCCGAGAAATTTCATAAAGATCAGAAAAACGTTACTAAAGTTATCGTCGGACAAACTATCGAAATCAAAAAGCCATCCAAATGCCGAGTCGTCCCAGTAGCCAGGCGTCAGTTTGGTTTGGAGTTGTTTGTAAGAACTCACTTCGCTTGCGCTCCGCGAGTTCGACTACATTTTTACGAGAAAAGTCACTTCTTTTCTTTTTTCTCTTAGTAAGCGCTATTCTAAAATCCATTCATGTTTTTGGATGTCAGAAGCAGCCGAATAACCTCCTATTCAACTATACGATCCTAATGTGGAAATAATAGGATTGTACGACAGTCACGGGCAATTTCATTCAACTCCTGCGCCGGCGCCGGTCAGCGACCCGTCAGCTGATCGATCCTCCAACCGTAACCGCTCTAATTTTCAACTCTATCACTAACATCTTAGAGGGCAAACTTGAATGGCAGTAAGAATTCTAATCTTGAAGCATGAATGAACATTGTTGTGTGCAGTAGAGTTCAAAATCGAGACAGAAATTACTATGATCTTGGAATATGATAATACTCTTAAGTTATTGTAGTATAATAGTTGGCTGGCAGAGAATGCAGTTTGGCATTAATTACGCCATTTATGTTGTTTTTGTTCAATAACGAATAAACAATGACTTGAATAACATTGTAATTATTAAATACAGATCAGATCTAAGTGAACCAGCAATTTACATTAATTTAAATATTTAATTTTGCTGGAATATGTATTCTAGGTCATTTTCAAATGGTTTTGCTAAATTACTTTACGAGTTTTTACAATACAGCCATATTTTAAGGCAATTCGAAGAGGCCTATGTGGTTCGGATATGTGACCGCAGCGGTCAGCGGTTCGAGTCCCGACCTGGCACGTATTCGGTTACGTAGTAATCGATAGCGTTTTGCCGTTATCGATAAACTTGTGGTTTATTGAAAGCATGTATTAGGATGCATAAAGATAGAAAGTAGGTAGGATATAAATGGTCTAAACCAAACTATAAAAAAATGCATTGACAAAAGTTCAACATTTGACCATGTTGTTTTAAGAAGAAACTGAGTAAACCTCTGTACACAACACAAATATCAAAAAAGACGACGATTTATGAATAACTCAATAAATCATTTACAGTTAGGTACAACTATAACACGTGAAAATAAATAATACCTTTAATCGAGCGTAAACGCGCATGACTATGCGAGGATAGCGTCACAATTGTACAAAAAAAAAAACATTTTGTTGGTAATTTTTTTACAAGGTATAGTAATATCAATAAATAGTAACAGTTGTTTCATAAAAACAAGAGACAGTTAGGATCCTTTAGTATCTGTGGGCTTGATCCTCATGCCAAAATCATGTAGAACATGAATGAATACATTAAAACGTAATTATTTTATCTATCGCAATAACTACCCAGAGACGGATGTGACCGTTATGGGGAACGATCGCGATTTGTCAAACTGTCTGCGGGGGCTTCCATGGATTCGGGCGGAAGAAGCGGTAAGGGCACGCCTTGAATATAGCGGAGCGGTAGCAGTAAGAGAACTTGCTATGATTCGATGAATCTTTCAGAGTTCTGGGGCATTGATAATATTATATATTCTTATTTTAAAAATAATTTCAATCATTCGTTAAAGCGACTCGATATTGTGCTGTGAGGTTAGTCTATAACAGGTACAGCAGCCAAGGTTTGTTACTCGTTTAGCGCCACCCTGGGGACCTGTGCAGGGTGTTAGTGGCAGTTCCTGCGGACGTGAGTAACATTCATCCCCCAATAATAATTTCAATAATATTCTGGTACAGTGGTATTACCTATAAGTGCCGTGCGGTTATTTGTAGATACATATCTACTTCAAATTCGGTTATTTTGGATGGATGGAACATTAATATTTACTAGTAGAGGAATAATTTGGTTTTCAAACAGTCCTTCACGATCACAATGCCCGCTCCCGCTCTCGCTACATATACGTTTACCCCTGGCCACATCCTACTCCGCCCAGTCAGTTCGGAGGAAACATGTGAAACGGCCGAGCTGGTAAATTATTGAGCAATTTCGTGCACTCCGCAATTTATACTAGACTTCCCTTTTTCCTGCATAGACCATTCCGGGAAACTATCTATATATATAAAAGAAGAAGCTGACTGACTGACTGACTGACTGACTGACTGACTGACATATCAACGCACAGCCCAAACCGCTGGTTCTAGAGATTCCAAATTTGGCACGTAGGTGCCTTATAAGGTCTAGGGGTGCACTAAGAAAGGATTTTTCAAAATTCACCCCGTAAGGGGGTAAAATGGGGGTCCAAAGTTTGTATGGAGAAACAAGATTAGTTTGACTATATTATTTGAAACTTCACCGAATTATTCCTAACAATAAATGAATAAATACGTGTGTCAGCTTTTTTGAAAATTCAACCCCTTTAAGGGGGAAATGGGGGTGAAAAAATCTGAAAATCAATATGGGTATCGTTTCTATGGTTTATCGGGTCGCTGATTAAGAAAACAACAACCATTTTATTGTACAACGTAGCAGGCGTGAAATATCATCCCCCAGGGGGTGAAATAGGGGTCCAAAGTTTGTATGGGGAAACAAGATTAGTTTGACTATCGTATTTGAAACTTCACCGAAGTATTCCGAACAATAAATGAGTAAACACGTGTTTCAGCTTTATTGAAAATTCAACCCCTTTAAGGGGGAAATGGGGGTGAAAAAATCAGTAAATCAATATGGGTATCGTTTCTATGGTTTATCGGGTCGCTGATATAAGAACACAACAACCATTTTATTATACAACGTGGCAGGCGTGAAATATCATCCCCCAGGGGTTGAAATGGGGGTCCAAAGTTTGTATGGGGAAACAAGATCAGTTTGACTATCTAATTTGAAACTTCACCGAAATATTCCTAACAATAAATGAGTAAACAAGTGTTCTAGATTTTTTGAAAATACAACCTCTTTAAGGGGGAAATGGGGGTGAAAAAATATAAAATCAATATGGGTATCGTTTCTATGGTTTATCGGGTCGCTGATTAAGAAAACAACAACCATTTTATTATACAATGTGGCAGGCGTGAAATATTATCCCCCAGGGGGTGAAATGGGGGTCCAAAGTTTGTATGGGGAGACAAGATTAGTTAGACTGTTTTATTTGAAACTTCACAGGATTATTCCTAACAATAAATGCGTAAACACGTGTTACAGGTTTTTTAAAATTCAACCCCATAAAGGGGGAAATGGGGGTGACAAAGTCTGAAAATCAACATGGGTATCGTTTCTATGGTTTATTGGGTAGCTGATTACGAAAAAAACAATGATTTTATAATACAACGTGGTGGGCGTGAAATATCATCCCCCTGTTAGGGTGCGATAGGGTTGAAATGGCTAAATATCAATATGGGTGTCGATTTATGATATTTTGGGACGTTAATTACGAAAATGGCATCGATTTTGAAATTTTGGTATAGAAATAGTTTTAATCCCGGGAAAAGACATAGATTAGGGCAGCCCTTAAGGAGCTGAAAAGGTGATTGGAATGGAATGTTGTATGGATAATTTTTAACCGTTGAACTGATTTAAATGAAACATGGTATAATAGATAGTTTAAATTTCGGGAAACGACTAAGGGTAGTTTTCATTGAAAAAAAAGTAACCCTTAAAGGGGTGAAAAGAGGTTTGGAAATTTCTATGGGATTTATTGAAATCGGGGTACCGACTCCGATTCGCACTCAGCCGCGATAAATTCTCATGAAATCATTTATTTATTTATTTATTTATTCAAATTATTCGTTACACAGCATTACAGCAAAAACCAAGGCACTGCGAACTACAAACCAAAATATATAATAAAAAAAATATATAAACAAAATATATCATGCTGAAAGCGTCTTTTAAAAAAATGGAATAAAAAAAATGTTCTCTTGAGAAAAACTCTTGAGGCGCAAGTAAGACCCACACTTGCCGGGTTTTTTTTATTTCCTAAAATCATTACTAAAGGGGGTGAAATGGGGGTTGAAAGATTAAATGGGGCTTTTTTAAACGTTGAACCGATTGAGATGAAACTTGGTATAGAGATAGTTTGTGTCCCGAGAAGCGACAAAATAGTATTTATTCCGAAAAACAACTCTTACGGGGTGCAAAGTAAAGGGGTTGGAAGTTTTATAGAGAATTATTTACAGCTGAACCGATTTAGATGAAATTTGGTATAGACATAGTTTGAGTCTCGGAAAACGACATAGGACACTTTTATCCGGAAAATCAACCCTTTTAGAGGTGAAAAGGAGGTTGAAAGTTTGTATCGGGAATTGATAACCGCTTAACCTATTTAGATGATTTGGTATGGAGGTAGTTTGAGTTCTGGGGAAGGATACATAATAGTTGTTATCCCAGAAGTCATTCCCTAAGAGGGTAAAAAGGGGGATCTATTACTAATTCCACGCAGAGAAAAACGCGGGGAAAAACTTTTATTCATTAGAGTAGAAATCTGCATTAATCATAATCTCTTAGTAAATAAGTTACTACAAGCAAGTCGTTGCTGGCGATGGCGTAACAATAAAAGAAATATTGCAACCATTTCATTAAAAAAAAATAAGGGAAAGCCTTCATCAAAATGTCATATACCGAAACCTCCAGAAAGTAACAAATACTTTTCTGAAAAGCGCATCTAAATCGGTTCAGCCAAACGCGAGATAATCGCGGACAAACATACATAAAATACAGAAATGAGGGTCAAACTGATAATCTCCTTTTTAGTACTTTTAGTACGCGGGCGAAGCCGCGGGCAACTGCTAGTTTAATATATTATCTTGATAAATTAGTATAAGTGACATTGGTTTTTTAAGTAGACAATTTATAGAACTAGTAAAGGTTAAAGAGTTGGGTCGGATTTGATATATTACCATATATTTAATTTACGTTCTAGTTTTATGAGGTATTGAGTTCCAGTTTCTATTTTATTACATGCATTTATGTACACTAAAATACCAGAATAAATCGACCAACTAGAAAATGCATTAAATCGTGGGTGGTCTGTATTAATCAGAATCCTTATAAAAGCAACATCGAAACAACTGCAGCAGTACTGCTATCTTAAATGAAAATAAATAAATACATAAATATGATGCGACTATCTTACACAAACTCACCTAGTTCTAAATACAGTAAGCTCAGTTAGGGTGCGTTGTAGCCTACAACATATGTATAGGTAATAGGCGACGATAATATACAAATACAAATACAAATACAAATACAAATACAAATCTTTATTGATAACACCGAAGTTACAGGTCACATGTGTGTATCTTACATACTAGCAGGTACAATACAATACAATACAATAGTAGGATTATTATACATATGAACATTACATTCAAGTAGGTACTCAATCGCGTTATAATTTCTAATAACGAGAAGGTATACTAATATAAATTATGTGAAAGGTAAGTTATAGAATTCCTCAACCTTGTACATGTTTAAAGTTCCTAGCCATTTTCGAAGTCTGCGTTTGAAAATAGCGGTGGAAGCTGCATTTCTGACTGTTTCGGGTAATCTATTATAAACCGCTGGGCCTATAATGTATGGAGATCGCTCCGACTTCGACAGCCTGTGATCAGGAGTGACGAGACGGTACTCGTATTTGTTACTGCGGAGCGGATAATTCTTGTTCACACCGCGTTCTTTAAACAAGTTTCTGTTCGAATGGGCGAAAAGCGCCATCTGGTACACGACTTCGCCGGCTAATGTCAAAATTCGTAGGTCCTTGAATAGGTTCCTGCATGAAGTGCCATACGGAACTTTAGCGACGGCACGCAGTGCGTCCTTTTGCATTATGAATGCACGCTTAGCGTCAGCCCCGTGGCCCCACAACTCTGCGCCATATGTGAGTAGACTGTGCACTGTCGCAAAATAGCAAGATCGCACTACGTCAGCTGATGCGGTGGTGGCCAGTCTACCCAGTCCAAAACACGCACGACCCAGTACTTAATAGATATATAGATAAATATTTAAATATGTAGAAAACATCTACGAGTATAACTCAGGAACAATAATATTAGTCATAAACATACAAATAAATCCCATTTTTAGGATTCGAACCCGGGACCTCCTTTGCTTACTAGGGTTCATGTTCATAGGCCGTTAAATGATGGCTTTGTAGAGAACTGTTCTATTTTAACGTACAATTCTATATCGCAATTTATTTGTTTTTTTGTTTAGCTGTTAGAAATCTAGCGATCGTATCTTATTAAGGATAAAACTCATCAACCAAAATTGGTTCTATAAATAATAACAACACACTACGCGGAATAAATCCTAATATAGAGAAACGACTCCGGATATTTTAAATGTAAATATTGTGTTTGTTACTGGGAATGATAGGGCACGCTCCGCCGGGTTTCTTTATGACGTGTTAACATGAGAGATTGTATTGTTGTTGTTGCATTTACATGTATTTATTTAAATCGGAGTGAAAAAGAACATAAATTAATTTGATACACGGCGGTTCTGTCTGTCAATCAAATATTTTTTAATTGAATCAATAGAATGATCCAAATTTCATGTAGACTTCAGTGTGATGTTCGATTCCATGTCGCGCGTAGTGACTAAACACAGGTGAGTACAGCCGCGTTATCACTCCGATAATGGTGTTCGATAGGTTAGGAAAATGCGAATTCAATAGGTAGTGATTATATAACATTATTCGTTAATAAATGATTAACGAATTATGTTACATATACGCCTCAATTTCAACTGGTAATACCACCTTGATCGTGACCGTGATCTTTGAGGTTAAGGCGTCTGCCGCGGATGCATAAGACGCTATTTTGATTATTGCACTGGGCACTAGAAGCCCTGATCACTTTTTTTAGAAATAGAAATAGAAATAGAAATATTTATTTGCTTGAATTTTAATAACACAGGTCTTCAAAGCCTGTCGATTGGGATGGAAAAAGGGCTAATTTCCATACTATCCAGCCTGGGATAAGGGTGCGATAACTCGGCCGTGGCCCTCGGGTAAAAACATTTTAAGACCCCTGTATATAAGAGATCTGTTTCATTAGATCAGATCATGTTTATAACAATTATAACTTGTAAACATATATAGCTGTACTAACGCTTGTATAGCTATCAAGTGAGCATTAGTAACACAGTGGCCCATTCTTAGCTTCACACGTGCCCGTTGCTTGCGGATCTGCCCGACATGGACCGCGCCATATCGGGAGACGTATTGATTCCTGCCTTAGGGTTTTTGCTTCCGTGGCCTGGATGGATGTTTCAAACCTAGCTTCTTAGACATTTAATGATTTTATACAAGCTTTTATTTTACTTGTAATCTGAGTGAGAAATTCCGAGCGAGTTTCAGGACGGCGGAAAACTGAAACCGAAATATATGTAGTTGTGAAATTGATATACTATATAAAAATAATAATAATATGATCCACGTGAAAGCTATGTATATAAACTTTTGCATCACCTAAATCGAATGAGGTACAAAATATATTAACATATCTTTGGCGAAGAGCTTATTTATAGGTTTAGAAATAAAGGAAAAGTAGAAAAATCCACTGCCTCAGGCGAGACTCGAACTCGCGACTCTGGGAAACATGCCCATCGCTCTGCCAACTGAGCTACTGAGACTATACCTGATGGCTGCGAATTTCTCCACCACATCCTTTATTTTATATTCGCGCCTTAGGGTGACGCCTAGCGACATCTGCCGACGAAGTCTTACACTTCTTAACCGGCCATCGGAGTCCCAAGTTGTATTGAGAATTCACCGATAACGATGCGCTAACCCATGCAAATTATTTTTGTATTAAGCAGAACGTCTGCTAACGATACCACAATGTTTAGAAATAAAGGAAAAGTAGAAAAATCCACTGCCTCAGGCGAGACTCGAACTCGCGACTCTGGGAAACATGCCCATCGCTCTGCCAACTGAGCTACTGAGACTATACCTGATGGCTGCGAATTTCTCCACCACATCCTTTATTTTATATTCGCGCCTTAGGGTGACGCCTAGCGACATCTGCCGACGAAGTCTTACACTTCTTAACACAAAAACAATTTACAAAAATAATTTGCATGGGTTAGCGCATCGTTATCGGTGAATTCTCAATACAACTTGGGACTCCGATGGCCGGTTAAGAAGTGTAAGACTTCGTCGGCAGATGTCGCTAGGCGTCACCCTAAGGCGCGAATATAAAATAAAGGATGTGGTGGAGAAATTCGCAGCCATCAGGTATAGTCTCAGTAGCTCAGTTGGCAGAGCGATGGGCATGTTTCCCAGAGTCGCGAGTTCGAGTCTCGCCTGAGGCAGTGGATTTTTCTACTTTTCCTTTATTTCTAAACATTGTGGTATCGTTAGCAGACGTTCTGCTTAATACAAAAATAATTATTTATAGGTATTTTATAATGGTCACTGAAGTTGGCTTTCAAAAGTTCAAAAACATATTAACGTGTATATATTACCTGACTATTAATATCTTTGGTGACAAATTGTTAGACGTGTCTTAAACTTAATTTTTGGGGCTTACCTAATCAAATTACAATAAAATTCCCTATTAATATTTCTTAAATTAGGCAACATGAACAACCTTCAGAGTAAACGACATGTTTGAACAATCAAATCAAATATTTATTCAGGTGCTACATCATGAAATATTAAGGTCGATCAAACAAAGGCATCATAAACGTATCATGCAAATTAAAACGCAATTTAGATTATATAAAGAACAATATTAATAAGGTTCTAAAGAGATAAATAAAGGTTTTGTAAACAAAAGGAATCAAATAGAATCCCTAAGTAAATACTCCAGTTTACAACGTGGCTTTAACAAGCACTACTTTGACCTCCATTCGCACACACTTGCTACGTTTCTAAGGGTCAAATAATACTGGTTTTCAGTACACAATGTTTAGTAGATCCGAAATGGCCGAGCACAGGTACCTCGCACTTCGGCGTCGGCAAATATTTAACTTGATTCCCGTACACGTTTATAATGTATGGGGATTAGTTGGAGTTACATTGTGGCCCAATTTAGAAGCTATGGCGAAAAGGTCAAAGTACCTAATTTACAAATTGAACAGTTTAGTAAAATTTATACTGCTTTAAATAACTTTACCACTAAATTTACTTCTACTGAAACTGAGACAAAACTTAGGGGATCTTAGGTGTTTTGATGTTACATCTAAAAAAATAACCCAAATAAATCGAGGTATCTACAAACACTTACCAGATGCACGCACACGATTCCATGTTTGTGTAATTTTTTACCATACAACATCATCCCTATCATCACGAGATTGAACCTAGTGCCAGTTTTTTATCTCCCCTCCACCCCAATTACGTCCCTGTACCCATTTGGTGTATACACATCATTTATATAGGTAGGTAGTCTTACTCTCCCGCTTCTTCAAATCGAAAATACACGTCGATCGAGTACAAGAAATCGAATTCATTTGTTTTAAGTAAAAATAAATAAACTGCTAGTCGCTCAAAAGAACTGTTTAAGTACAGTCGACTTCAAAAATATGTTTACACTTTCGGACCTTATTACAAAGAAGTAAGGTGCAAAAGTGTAAATATATTTTTGACGTCGACCGCACTTAGTTGTAAGCTACAGACCATTGTGATACGTTTTACCTCTTATGACTTATATCGTATTTACCTAAACCCTTAGCCGGCGTGTAAACGTTTCCGTTAATTAATTTAATCAAGTTAAGTAGATTTGGAGTGTGGATTTATTGTGGTTTGTTAATGTGAGAGTCTGATAAATACTAATGATTATGTAAATTGCTCAACCATTACTGATAAATAAAACAGGTACAGTCGACGTCAAAGATATCGTTACGGACAAAGTTACAAAAATATGTTTACACGACTTTATTGTCTTAGCCATATTAGCGTAAACATATTTTTGTAACTTTGTCCGTAACGATATCTTTGACGTCGACTGTACCACTAATAATAAAAAAAATTAGCCCATTCATTAATCAGTCCATACTTTTCACCCAATAGCCTAGTACATTTTAGACTCCATTAATTCTCAATGGTCCTTACACCATGGCGGGTGCTGTCTCTGCGTGCGTCCCATGACACGGGCAGGGCCAGCATCCGCTTAGTGTACCCCTCACTTTTCATTAAATTGTCGAAAGGGCCTCTGCGCGTTGGCTTCGGCTCCGCATACACCATTGTTCCGTGGTCGGGAAAGACATACAAAAAATTGTAGAAAATAACGGACATGTTGTTTTTAATCCGCACAGCTCTGACATCAGAAATAGACAACTTTCACCCGTCATAATAACACGGCGTGTCACTCTGTCTGTAGGTATAGTTTTAAGTATATTTCTGATGGTGATTATGGTTTCCAGAGCCCCTTTGCCCTGTAAATAATGGATGTGTTGACCAGGCGCGTGTGTAGACCTGTTATGAGACGCTCAGAAGTGGGATGACGAAGAAATTTATGATTTTACATCAAATTGAATTTCAAAACTACTATCGCATGAACCAAATGGAGTATCGTTTTAGATAAAACATAGCTAGGAATACCATTTTTAGCTTGAGAGAGTAGCGAAGCAGCTAATCTGACGCGCGCTAGACAGGCCGCTGGCCTACTGGCGTACTTACCTATGTTCCGTTCTAGGTTAAATTGAGCTTTCCTGGATAATACGCGTACATTTTATATTTCAAAAGTTGGCGTGATGGTTTAAAACCTTCAACTCCCTTTTCATTTTTTTTATACCGCGGCGGTGTCAAACAAGCATACGGCCCGCCTGATGGCAAGCAGCTACCGTAACCTATGGACGCTAGCAACTCCATAGGAGTCACATGCGCGTTGCCGGTCCTTTACTAAAAGGAGGATTCACTGTGTTGAAGGCTAAGGAAGAAGAGAGTCCCCCGTCATTAACAAACTGGGTCCTCTTTGAGCTCTTTGGCAATCTTACTCACCAGCAGGAACACAACACTATGAGGATATTATTTAAAAAAAAAATTATGGTCTCTAGCTAACAATGGCCGTGGGTAAATTTTTTTCTTAGGCAAGCCGATGCTGAATTTGGCTTGAAATTTCTTTATGAGCTGTAGGAAAATTGCTCAGGCACCTGAAACTTAGGCAAGCCGACGGGAATCGTGTTCTATGGACGCGCCGCCACTGCTAGCGAACGTGACTGTTTTATATAAGTATTTAGCCTAGCGACCCGCCCCGGCTTTCGCACGGGTGCCATTATAAGTACATATAAACCTTCCTCTTGAATCACTTTATCTATTTAAAAAAACCGTATCAAAATGGATTTTTAATTGATATTAATAAGAAAATTATCACATTCATAAAAACAATTCTTAATTTACACTCTCCTCATAAAATAATTTAATTACGCGACATCAAAATACAAAAGATGCTTAATTGTTCTCCAAATGGAGCCTATTAAAAAGTTGAAATTCCGGCCTATCCGAGGCAATCGTAAACGTGGAATAAAAGAACAGCTGGCCTTACCGTTCCATCCTGTATAGGATATTAACTGGACTAATTATAATTATGAGTTTCACTTAAAATCATTTAATCTCGGCCAAAAAAGTATTACGATAACGTTTAAGAGTATGCGTCATTACCTTTTTAGGGTTCCGTACCTCAAAAGGAAAAAAACGGAACCCTTATAGGATCACTTTGTTGTCCGTCTGTCTGTCTGTCTGTCTGTCTGTCTGTCTGTCTGTCTGTCAAGACCATTTTTCTCAGGAACGCGTGGAGGTATCAAGCTGAAATTTATACCAAATACTTACGTCTATTGTCCCTTAAAGTTGTGAAAAAATCAAACTTAAAAGCCAACGCAATCAAAAGATATAGTCGTTTATGCTGCAAATTTTAGAGTTTTCGGCACTCGCAAAACCTACGGGGTACTTCCCATGAACTCAGAAACTTGAAATTTGGCACGAAGCAACGTCATATAGCATAGACATAGGAAAAATTATAAAAAGTAGACATTTTTAGTAAAATCATACAAAAATATATATTTAAATTTTTTAACTTACTACCTTTTTCCGCGTAAACGCGTGAAGTTATTAAGTTGAAATTCATGTCAAATACTCAGGGCTATAGGACTTTTCAGATGTAGCAAAACCAAACTTTTATGTCAACGCAATCAAAAGAAATAGCAATTTAAGTTGCATATTTTGAAACTGAGTACTCGCAAGAAACTCAAAACCTAAAGGGTACTTCCCGTAAACTCAGAAACTTGAAACTTGGCAAGAAGAAACTTCATGTAACACAGACAAAGGAAAAATTACGAAAAGTAGATTTTTTTTGTAAAATCATACAAAAAAATATATTTTAAATTTTAAACATACTACCATTTTCCTCGTAAACTCGTGAAGTTATCAAATTGAAATTCATGTCAAATACTCAGGGCTATAGTACCTTTCAGATGTAGCAAAACCAAATCTGTATGTCAACGCAATCAAAAGGAATAGCAATTTAAGTTGCATATTTTGAAACTGAGTACTCGCGAGAAACTCAAAACCTAAAGGGTACTTTCCGCAAGCTCAGAATCTTTAAACTTGGCAAGAAGCAACGTCATATAGCACAGACAAAGGAAATATTTTAAAAAGTAGACATTTTTAGTAGAATCACACAAAAAATATTTTTTTTTTTAAATTTAAACTTACTACCTTCTTCCTCGTAAACGCGTAAAGGTATTAAATTGAAATTCATATCATATACTCAGCTCTATATCTCAAATATTCTTCTATATCTTCATATCAAATATTCAGGTCTATTATACCTTTCAGCTGTGGCAAAAACAAACTTTCATATCAACGCAATCAAAAGAAATAGCAATTTAAGTTGCATATTTTGGAAATGAGTACTCGCAAGAAACTCAAAACCTAAAGGGTACTTCCCGTAAACTCAGAAACTTGAAACGTGGCACGAAGAAACTTCATATAGCAAAGACAAAGGAAAAATTACGAAAAGTAGACATTTTTAGTAAAATAGTACTTAAAATATTTTTTTTAATTTTAAACTTACTACCTGTTTCCTCGTAAACGCGTAGAGGTATTAAATTGAAATTCATATCATATACTCAGCTCTATAATATCTTTCTGCTGTAGCAAAACGAAACTTTCATGTCCACGCAATCATAAGAAATAGCAATTGTTTTAGGTTTTTACGGAACCCTCGGTGCGCGAGTCCGACTCGCACTTGGCCGGTTTTTTTTATCTTAGGTTTACTACGGTTACTGCTGTAGCTTTGTAAGTAGAAATGCGACTGGATAGAAGAAGTACAAGAAAAGACACTGTCAACACGATCAAGTATCATAAGTCTTCGTTTAATAACACTGTAATACAATCTTTATTGTATTTGCACAACAATCATTCTTAGCGTAAACACATCCCGGGACGTGACAATTAACGATCCCGGACACTCCCCGCCGGGACTCCAATCATTTGCGGGATTGCGGGACTCGGCAGTTTTTGTAATTGCCCGGATAGTGGGCGCAATGAGGAAGGAGATGGTAATGCTTGTAAATAAGGTAAATCATAATGTTCCGTACGAAGCTCCCACGAGGACAAATAATTAATAACCTTGAAATCAATACCCATGATTATGTACCCTGTTAGTATAAGTAATCATTGTAAATAAACATTATATTGAGGTGTCTTTCATTATCCCTAGCACAAAGTGCAATAATATGTAAGCACAAAGTGCCACAATGGTTAGGATGCTCGGCATACCTAAACCTTCATTATTGTAAATAAGAAATGATGTAAATCTGTATAATTTATAAGCATATACGCTTGTTAACTAATTTTATATAATAAATATAACGCATACGCTCTCTCGATCCCTATTGGCCGAGATAAGACTCTCTTATCTCGGCACATATTAGTCACTAGTTCGCTCACCTAATGAGCGGATATAATAAAGGCCATTTGCCGGCCCCGACACAGTGCTGTCCCAACCACCGAGGTCGAGTGAGCTCCCTGCAACAACCTCATCATCATCATCATCATCTCAGCCATAAGACGTCCACTGCTGAACATAGGCCTCCCCTTTGGACCTCCATAAGTATCGGTCGGAAGCGACTTGCATCCAGCGTCTTCCGGCGACCTTTATAAGGTCGTCTGTCCATCTTGTGGGTGGACGTCCTACGCTGCGCTTGCTAGTCCGTGGTCTCCACTCGAGCACTTTTCGACCCCATCGGCCATCTGCTGTGCGTGCAATGTGGCCTGCCCATTGCCACTTCAGCTTGCTAATCCTGTGGGCTATGTCAGTAACTTTAGTTCGTCTACGGATCTCCTCATTTCTGATTCGATCACGTAGAGAAACTCCGAGCATAGCCCTCTCCATAGCTCGTTGAGCGACTTTGAACTTTGTGATGAGGCCAATAGTGAAAGACCACGTTTCGGAGCCGTAAGTCATCACTGGTAACACACATTGGTTGAAGACTTTCGTCTTGAGGCACTGAGGTATGTCGGACGAAAAGACATTACGTAGTTTCCCGAACGCTGCCCAACCGAGTTGAATTCGGCGGTTGACCTCTTTTTCGAAGTTGGACCTACCTAATTGGACTACTTGTCCTAGGTAGATGTACGAGTCAACAGCTTCGAGTACCGAGTTCCCAACAGAGACTGGGGTGGGCACAACCCTGGAATTTGACATAAGTTTCGTCTTATCCATGTTCATTTTCAAGCCCACCTGTTGTGAAACTCGGTTGAGGTCATCGAGCATCATGCTGAGTTCCTCCATCGACTTTGCCATGACTACAATATCGTCGGCAAACCGAAGGTGAGTGATGTATTCGCCATTGATGTTGATGCCAAGTCCTTGCCATTTCAGGAGCTTGAAGGCGTCTTCCATTGCGGCAGTAAACAGTTTCGGAGAGATAACGTCTCCCTGTCTTACGCCTCTTCGCAATGGAATCGCCCTCGTACTCTGCTCCTGTACTCGGACCGACATGGTGGCGTTACTATACAAGCACTTCAACACTTCGATGTACCGATAGTCAATATGGCACCGCTGAAGAGACTCAAGCACCGCCCATGTTTCCACCGAATCGAAGGCTTTCTCATAGTCCACAAACGCTAAGCATAATGGCAGGTTATACTCTTCAGTCTTCTGTATAACTTGCCGCAGCGTATGTATGTGGTCTATGGTACTATAGCCTCTTCGGAAACCGGCTTGTTCGGGAGGCTGGAAGTCATCAAGTCTGTGTTCGAGACGGTTCGTGATGACCCTTGAAAACAGCTTATAGACATGGCTCAGAAGCGTGATGGGTCTGTAATAGTTCTTCAAAAGGGTGTTGTCACCTTTTTTGAAGAACAGCACCACCTCGCCTCTGTTCCATGTTTCAGGCGTTTTGCCCTCGGATAAGACGGAGCTAAAGAGCTTCTGGAGGATTTTAAGTACCGGTGTTCCACCCGCTCTCAGAAGTTCTGAAGTGATTCCGTCTTCACCCGGTGCCTTGTTGTTTTTAAGCTGCTTCAGAGCCATCCTAATCTCGTACAGACTGATGTCCGGGATGTCTTCGGTATAATGTCGGGACAGCTTGGCTCTTGGATCTCCTACCAAGCTGTCAACGGGCTGTGCGACCGACGTGTATAACTGTCCATAGAACCTTTCGATCTCGCCTAAAACCTCTGCTTTGGTCGACGCTATGCTGCCATCTTCCCGTTTCAGCTTTGTCAGCTGGCTTTGCCCAAAAGACTTATCCTTTGCGAACACTTTGGAGCCTTGGTTACGCTCAATAGTCTCTTTAATACGGTTAGTATTAAAGAGACGCAGATCATGTCGCAAGGACTTAGATATACGTCTATTGAGCTGCCTATATGACTTCGCGTCATCGGGAGACTGCAACTGTAGCGAGCGTCGTTCAGCCATGAGGTTTAAGGTTCGCTCGGTCAGTTTCTGAGGCCTATCTTTACGGCGGGGTCTAAAGAATTTTGACCCTACTGTGTGGGCAGTTTCCACTAGCCCGTCGTTGATCTCGTCCACTGAAGTTAAGTTCTCTAGGCAAGCAAAGCGGTTAGAGAGCTCAAGTTGAAAGCTTTCGGGGTTTTGAAGATGGGCTCGAGTAGGTCGGAGCGTAGACTTCATCAGGCTGGACCTTTCAAGTTTAACATTGATATTCAGTGAGCCTCTTACGATTCGGTGATCGCTACCGGTCTTTACCCTGTTGATCACAGAGACATCACTGAATATCCGTTTCTTGTCGGTCATGATGAAGTCTATCTCGTTTCTCGTGGAACCATCAGGACTCATCCAGGTCCATTTCCTGTTAGGCGGCTTCTGGAAGAAAGAGTTCATCATGAAGAGTTCCTCTCTCTCCAGAAAATCGGCCAGCCTCTGACCCCTAGGGTTCCGTTGCCCATACCCAAATTGCCCCACTCTCAACTCATCACCGTCTTTCTTGCCCAACTTTGCATTGAAGTCCCCCATAACAACAGTGAAGTACGTTTTCGAAGTATGTATGGCCCTACTTACGTCCTCATACATAGCATCTACTTCATCATCGGAGTGTGACGAGGTCGGTGCGTATACCTGAATGACCTTCAGCGAATATCTTTTGGATATTCTGAGTATTAGGTATACCACCCTGCTCGACACACTGTCGATGGTTATTATGTTGTTTACGAGGGACTTGTGAACGAGAAACCCGACACCACCTTGGGACTGTTGGTCGCCCTCCCGGTGGTAGAGCAAGTTACCAGACTTCAGGGTTACGGTGTCCTCCCCCTCTCTACGGACTTCGCATAACCCTACAATGTCCCAGTGTAACCTGCTCAGTTCCTCTTCCAGCTCGCAGATCTTTTCGTCAGTCCTCATAGTGCGTATGTTGTGTGTTACCAGGGCCAGTCGTCGTCGTGGGGGTGGGTAGCCGGGCATCTGCCGGAGATTCTTAGCACCCCGTGCTCCGCCGTTACCATGACCGCTACCCGCGCCAGGAATAGCGGAGCTGCCGGGGACTGGGGGCCTGGTATTAATGGAACTTATCATTAAGGGGGGGTTTGCCATACGCGCCACGCTTGGCAGGCGGGTTGGCGCGCGCAGTTTTTTTTGTTTATTGTTTGTAGGCTTTCGGAAGATGCTGCTGCCCATCTCCCGGTATATTCCCTTAGCAGACTCCTACTGCAACCACGGGACGATATGGTGGGGGACAATTCTAAGGCCGGGCACCCCACGGCTAAGGCCGGGCACCCCACGGCTGCAACAACCTACAAACCAACAAGTGGTTTCATTACAAGGTCCCGGCCTTGCTGTCCTCCCTGCGTCCCCACAGTGGCCTTCGCTACAGTCTCCACTGATCCACCCAAGGCCGAGTAGCTGCGACCTCGCCGTCCAAGGCTACCCGGCCTGCTGCGCTATCGCGGCGCCGCGCGGGTCACCCGTCGGCAGTCCAGGGCCGGAGGCCTCGTCGTCATCATCATCATCGCCCGCCACACCGGCGGCGCTACCATAGCCTTTCTCAAGGCTGCCAGCCGGTGTGAGTGTGTGCATGCGCATGTGGCGCAGCAACCTTCGAGCCTGAGGCGGCCCGCACATTGGTCCTTCGAGCCGGATCTACCTATGGAGGACACAGGACATCAAGGCCGAGGTCATGGCCATCAACCTCGCGATCAACCCCAAGGGGATCAGCATCAAGGTCATGACCGGCAAGGTCACTCGACTGGGACAGCCTGTCGAGTCTACTACGCTCAAGAAAGTCCCGCGGACATCGCTGCGCCCTTACAAGGCCATCTCACCGCGGAGACCGGCGCTGCGGAATCAGGAGCCGCTAAGCGGGAGCGTTCCTCAGCGTCAAGGGCAGACTCAAGGCCTGCGAAATCAGGGGCCGTACAGCGGGAGAGTTCTACGGCGCCGGTTCAACGAGCGATCCCCAGGGCTGCGGCGACGGTACCCGCACGGCAGGAATGTTCCGCAGCACCGCTACAAAGGGACGACTCGGGCTCCGTAGAATCAGGGGCCGCACAACGGGAGTGTTTCGCAACGCCAACACCAGAGAGGCCTGTGAAATCGGGAGCCGTACAGCGGGAGTGTTTCACGGCGCCACTACGACGAGTCTTCCCCAGGGCTGCGGCGACGGTACCCGCACGGCAGGAATGTTCCGCAGCACCGCTACAAAGGGACGACTCGGGCTTCGTGAAATCAGGGGCCGCACAACGGGAGTGTTTCACAGCCTCCGACCTCACGCCAACCATACAGCGCGTTGAGGGAAACACGGCGTCAACAATTCAGTTGAAAAGAACGCCGACTGCTGCAACATCCACGGTCACTGCAACGACGGAGACAATATCGTGGGCAGCAGAAACAACGAGCTTCACACCACAGTCACGGCGGCGCGCATACAGGCTCGCCAAAGCCCGAGAAGAACTCGCCGCCGCGAGGCTCGCCGTAGTAGAGCTGGAATGTGCCATGGAAGTAGAAGAAGAGGCACGGCTCGCATTTTCGTTCGGCCGGAGGCTCGACGAACACATCGAAGAAACTCTGCAAGGGCACACTCTCGACAATGAAAACGCCTTGCAAGTACACGAGGCGATACCCATAGTCGCGGGCTACTCACAAATACAGCCCGCGACATCGCCTACACCGCCGAACGTCGTCACAATAATAGAAGATACGACCATCAAGACGGCGGACGACGCATCGACGAACAAAAGGAACGCCGACGCATCGAACCTAGACTATCGCCTCAAGAAAATACGCGTTGCACACGTAGCAAGACACGACAAACAGTCTGCAAATCGTGCCTTAGAAACACCGCTGTACGCCAACAAGATAGCACGAGCGGTGGACAAGCTCGCGCGACCACGCTCCAACACACCGTCGCGTATCAAGATCAAGGGCCGCGCGAGCACAATAGAAGCTTCGCCGGGACGACGACGAAAGAGCAGATGGAAGTCACCGAGAAGAGCGGCTTCCCCGAAGACTCCGACCGGCAATCAGCCGGCCGCGCCACCGCCCGCAACTCAGCGGGCTCCTCAGGCGCCCCACTGGTGGGACTCAACAACTCGTCCCAATAACGCCAGCGTCGTGACACCTCCGAGCGACGCCCCGCAGGGGCGAGCTACGCTCGGCGGCCACCCGGCCGTACTGAAGCCCGTACAGCAACCAAAGGCTGTAAACCCGACCCCACATACTGGTCGGGACTCCGCGACCAAGGACGCCACCAAGAAGTCAGCCAAGGCCAGAGCGACATCGCGCTCAAAAAGTACGACGGCGCCGAGAACGCCGCCGCCGCTACAAACTACGAAGGCCGAATCACCGGCAAAACCACTGCTGCTGGCCGCCTTACAAGCACCGCCACGCAACAAGACTCCGATGCCTCATGTGATGCCCGCATCTATGAAGGGCCCAACTCCGGCTGACTGGTGGGCGCCGGACATCACAGCGCCCACCGAAACTCCACCGCCGGCGAGCGCGCCGCTTTCCGAAAAGGAAAACACGGAACCAGACGTTCGCATCAACGTGAAACGTCACAGGCGCCGCAAGACCACGCCGAGCAAAATACCTGCCGACGACAAGGTCGGCCTCTCCCTGCCTATCATCGAGGACAGCGGCGAGAAGTGAGCTTCGACACGGCACCCGAAGTTTTTAGATACACGATCATGCAAAATCGTGCAGGTGGGACCATGTTCCGTACGAAGCTCCCACGAGGACAAATAATTAATAACCTTGAAATCAATACCCATGATTATGTACCCTGTTAGTATAAGTAATCATTGTAAATAAACATTATATTGAGGTGTCTTTCATTATCCCTAGCACAAAGTGCAATAATATGTAAGCACAAAGTGCCACAATGGTTAGGATGCTCGGCATACCTAAACCTTCATTATTGTAAATAAGAAATGATGTAAATCTGTATAATTTATAAGCATATACGCTTGTTAACTAATTTTATATAATAAATATAACGCATACGCTCTCTCGATCCCTATTGGCCGAGATAAGACTCTCTTATCTCGGCACATATTAGTCACTAGTTCGCTCACCTAATGAGCGGATATAATAAAGGCCATTTGCCGGCCCCGACACAGTGCTGTCCCAACCACCGAGGTCGAGTGAGCTTCCTGCAACAACCTACAAACCAACAAGTGGTTTCATTACAAGGTCCCGGCCTTGCTGTCCTCCCTGCGTCCCCACAGTGGCCTTCGCTACAGTCTCCACTGATCCACCCAAGGCCGAGTAGCTGCGACCTCGCCGTCCAAGGCTACCCGGCCTGCTGCGCTATCGCGGCGCCGCGCGGGTCACCCGTCGGCAGTCCAGGGCCGGAGGCCTCGTCGTCATCATCATCATCGCCCGCCACACCGGCGGCGCTACCATAGCCTTTCTCAAGGCTGCCAGCCGGTGTGAGTCTGTGCATGCGCATGTGGCGCAGCAACCTTCGAGCCTGAGGCGGCCCGCACACATAAAATATATAACAACAGTCTTTTACAGGGTGTCCCAGAAATCGACGTCAAGCCGTGAATGGATGATAGACCAAGTTATAACAGTTATCAGAAAAATACAAAAAAAACTATCACATGTTCTTCAAAAATTTACTAGACGTTAAGAGACCAGGGCGTGAATATTCTAGTAAATTTTTAAAGTGACCATAACTTGGTCTATCATCCATTTACGGCTTGACGTCGATTTCTGGGACACCCTGTATAGATGTCCTATACAAACGAAAAAGTGACCTACGCCTCCGGTGCCCAATGCTGGGACCAGTCTTTAAGGCCAATTTTGCATCTTTTGTGCGTTAAGTTAGGATTACTTTCAGCGATTATTTTTATACTCAAAATGTGGTTTAAAAAGTAAAAAATAGCACACTTAGTTATGTAGCAATCGTATGGGTAATATTGCATGTTTAGTAAAAGTTGCATTTTCCGAGAAAAGGAGCATGCGTCTGTTTTTCAGCACCTTTCTCCCGAAACGCTGACATTCCTTGACCCTAATTTCTGCCCCTTGCCAACAATGATTTACTCCCAGCCTTATTTACCCGTTAACGAACCCACATACGGAACCGTAATAAATCTTTAAATATTTACCGACCCCGGACAAAAAAAAACTGAAAATCAATAAAGTATCCGAACGTGCACTGAAAAAACAAGAGACAGCTATTTTAAAATAAACCTTATTAGTGTTGACTTAGAGTCGAAAATCGTTTGGTAGTTGTGACGTTTGGTGGCGTTCAGTTTTATGCAGATTTCATATTCAATTTGCGATAAGGGAATTTATTGTGGGGTCGGAGTGACATTGGATTTTCGATATTGTTTTCCGTGTTGCTTTGAAAGATTTTTGGTGTAATTGGTTTCACTTTGCACAGATTTCAGTAATCTAACATATTTATTTTTATAAACGTATACCTTCAAACAACAGGGTCTCATAATAAGTGTGTTTCTTTCGGTTAAACGTCAAAAATATTCATTATAAATAAATGCAATGTTTTCCTACGTCTCTCTGTTCGTTTGTTTGCCGTTGATAGTCATGTTCTTGGCCAGATTTTATTTTCTCAACCAGATATTCCGTACCGAGTCATTGTTTATCCAAAACTCAAATCCGCAACTGAGAAACCCGATAAATTCACGCAAACCGCATATTAATCAAACCACCCCAGCCAATAACCCTTAGAATTCATAAGCAAATTCTGAGCCGTGTCACACTTATCATTCTGAGACAATGACGGATAGACTGTCTGTCTGTCTGTACATGCTGAAATGTACCATATTATGTTTGTCGTAAGATTGAGTGACAGAATGTCGAGCTTACAGACATATGTATGAATAGTTGTGGCTCGTAATATCCCATGATATTTAATACATATATGAAAACCAAGATTCTCTCTTCTTCTTTGTCGTATCCTCATGGCTGAGGGACGTGACGATTGTGGACACTTTTCACCAACACTCTCCAAGCCACTCGATCCAGGGCCCGATGCATGCTTGCCTGTAGTGTGGCTTTAGTGATGGATGTTATCCTATCTGCCCGACGAGTAGCCATAGAGCCTTTCCTTCTCGCCCTTGACAAGCGTCCAGTCATTATATGCTTCTCCAGACTCTCTGGCCCGGATCTGCTCAGATGGCCGAAGAAACTTAGTACACGTTGGGTGCAGATAGTAGAGAGCCTCGTGGTGATCACCAACCACGTGGTGACGTGGTGGAAACCAAGATTACTTTACTTAGTAACGTAAAATTAGTATCATAATCATTATAGGGTAAGGTATATTATTAGGGTTAGGCCGCCAAGTTCAAGTGGGACAAGGGACTGGGCTGGACACGTCTGCCGAATGCACCCGGAACGGTGGGCCAAAAAGGCTACTGAATGGGCCCCGCAGGAGGGCCGGAGTAGAGGTAGACCGAAAAAGAGATGGCAGGACGACCTGGATGCCTTTTGTAGCGACTGGCAGGAACATGCACCAGGCCATGACGAGTGGCGGAAGAGAAGGGAGGCCTTTGCCCAGCAGTGGGACACAACATAGGCTATATAAAAAAAATATATATATATAATATATTTCAAAAGCATGACCTGATAATCATATAGTAGTAGATGTTTATATGTATTTCAGACAAAAAAAAATAGGTCCTTAATAGAAAAAATACCTGCATTGGATTTTTGCATGAATCTGAAGCTACATGTTAAATGAACTACTTAACCGTTTTGGCCATTCTTTTGGCCCTTTCTTTAAGTGCGGGTGCGTGGTCTATTCAAATCTAATATGTCTGTGCCGTTATTATGTGCCAGGAGTGACAGGTACGACAGTATCTCCGGGTTTTCACGCAAGGAAATGTTTGGCATTGTTTAGAGAGATCTATTGTCGAGCATGTGTCTGAAATTTATAGGTGACAGAACATAACTTCGTTAAACTATGAGATAACGGGCTCACATAGGGTGAGTCAGCAGCAGAAACAGGTGAGATGCTCAAAATGATCTTTATTGATAAGATAATAGTTAAGAACGTGTGAAATCATTTGGAATACATCAGCTGCTTAATGCTAGTAAGCTTTATATAATAAGATTCTGACGTTACATATACTTTATATCAGATAAGACTAGGTGCCGTATTCTAACTTTAAAATACATTAACACACAATTAATCTATACAACTCACAAGAAATAACGAACAAACTAAATCAATAATTGATACTGGAGTTGTATTGGAGTTGCATCGGAATAATTTTCAAGCAAATTCCGATTCCGATTGAGTGGTTAATGGATTGGAGTTGGATCGTGTCTTAGCGTGTTAAGAGTTCTACAGTTCTAATACAGCCCTACTATAGTATAAAGTGCTATAATCAGGACCGAATGGAGGAAAAGAGGGGAGGCCTTTGCCCTGCAGTGGAACACTCGATTAGGTTATACGAAAAAAAAATTAGCAGTTAGTTCCTCTTCCAGTACGTATACTTAAGTAATTAATAAATCGAAACTGCTTAAATTTATCCTCTGTCAACATAGATAAACTATTATTATAGTCCGTTTTCATAAAAAAGCGTTTTTTTCTCTTTTCGTGTAAGTTAATATACCTAAATCAGCAAAAAAGCCATATAGTCTGGTTTTTTTTTTCAAGAAATCGTTGTCGAGAAGCAAACGATATTACTTTTGGGCAACCGGGCTTTTTACCTGGTTTAGACCCTGCTGTATCTGAATTGCCGGTTGCCATCAAAGAAACTACAACCAGAAGTGAGATACGGCCAAAAAAAGGACCCGTTTTTTAGCTTTTCTTAAATAACTCGAAAACAGTAGCACCTACCAAAAAATGTTCTTCCACTTAAGTAATCTACATAAAATTCTCTATAAAAAAGGTTCTATACAGTTTTTTGCTGGGATCAATGTTTAATGAGATATTAAGGGACTAAGATAGACAATAAACATATATACTAATTAGCTTTTTCCCGCGAGTTTGTCTACGTGGGATTAACATTCGCTATAATAAATTAATGAAATGCCGTAGTTTAATCTGACAGCAAAAATAAATTTAACGTATAAGCTTTTTTACGTCTACAGTAAGCAACAATTCCATACCAACTTCAACCCCCCGTTTCATCCCTTTAAAAGATGATTACTGGGATAAAAACTATCTTATATCCTTCCCCACAACTCAAACTATCATCACACCAAATTTCATCTAAATTGGTTCAGCGGTTTAAGCGTGAAGAGGTAAGAGACCCACTGACTAGTCCAAAATTATTAAACTCTCTCTCCTTCTCGATGCGACAGGCAAAGCATATTACTTTTTGTTTACACGGATTTTTACCCTATTTGGACCCTTCTGAGTTCGAAATTTAAATATATTTTTTACCGGAAGTGGAATATTTAAGATGGCGGCCAGTATAAACCTAAGCGACGAAAAATCTATGTTCCTCGTATGGATACCCCCATTGATTACCTATACTTTATTTTTAACGATTGTTATTTTTGGGAATAACAGTTGTAATGACACGTATTAAAAAAAAAAGATTACCTATTTGCAATGGTTCCAAATATACTGGTCTTTAAGGTTAGAAATCGCCGTCAACACTGTATTCCACCACGCGCTTTGTGGACGGGTTTTGGGAACACGTCTGCAGACCTCCGGTACCCCGTCGTCGTTGCTCTTACGGGCCCATTGTAATTCTGCTCGTGCAATCTCCTCCGCTGACGGCACCTCGGAATACTTGAGGGCCTTCTAGCTCGGAACCTTTCAGGCGAATGATGGAGCTGTTGTAAAGGTGTAAAGAGTGGATGGAAAGAATGTAAAGGCGGCAGCATCGCCGCATGCCTGGAGTTCGATTTTTGAATCTCACCGGGTGACTTATTTCGTACTAAATAGTCATCGGCTGCATACAAAAAAGTCACCGGTGAGATTCAAAAATCGAACTCCTGGTCTTCTGCAGGAGTGAGTTTACGTCATGTTCACGCATATATTCCGCAGCCTCCTTTTGGGTCAAGGAGGACTGAGTATTGTAATCTAAGACTCCCTAAGTCGAAACTTCCATATAAGATGTGTATTATTACTACTACCCTTTCAACTAATTTTGCTCACTACAGTCATATAAAAAAAACGAGAGATTTCCGTCCAAAAAAAGAATAGTACATTTTTGAAGCCTTGCTGGACCTGGACACCATCTTCTATATCTTACTTCCGGTCTAACATTATTTGATGGCAATTGCAAAATATTATAATTACAACTGTTATTCCCAAAAATAACAATCGTTAAAAATAAAGCATAATGAATGGGGGTATCCATACGATGAACATAGATTTTTCGACGTTTAGGTTTATACTGGCCGCCACCTTAAATATTTCACTTCCGGTAAAAAAATATTTTAAATTTCGAACTCAGAAGGGTCCAAATAGATTTTTACCCTATTTGGACCCTTCTGTAAACAAAAAGTAATATGCTTTGCCTGTCGCATCGAGAAGGAGAGAGAGTTTAATAATTTTGGACTAGTCAGTGGGTCTCTTACCTCTTCACGCTTAAACCGCTGAACCAATTTAGATGAAATTTGGTGTGATGATAGTTTGAGTTGTGGGGAAGGATATAAGATAGTTTTTATCCCAGTAATCATCTTTTAAAGGGATGAAACGGGGGGTTGAAGTTGGTATGGAATTGTTGCTTACTGTAGACGTAAAAAAGCTTATACGTTAAATTTATTTTTGCTGTAAGATTATACTACGGCATTTCATTAATTTATTATAGCGAATGTTAATCCCACGCAGACAAACTCGCGGCAAAAAGCTAATTAGTATATATGTTTATTGTCTATCTTAGTCCCTTAATATCTCATTAAACATTGATCCCAGCAAAAAACTGTATAGAACCTTTTTTATAGAGAATTTTATGTAGATTACTTAAGTGAAAGAACATTTTTTGGTAGGTGCTACTGTTTTCGAGTTATTTAAGAAAAGCTAAAAAACGGGTCCTTTTTTTGGCCGTATCTCACTTCTGGTTGTAGTTTCTTTGATGGCAACCGGCGATTCGGATACAGCAGGGTCTAAACCACGTAAAAAGCCCGGTTGCCCAAAAGTAATATCATTTGCCTGTCGCATGGAGAAGGAGAGCGAATTTGAGATTTTGCTCCCAGTCTAATAATCTCTCGGACACTTAATGAGTCTTACTCCCATTCTTTATATCAAAGGAATCGTTAGTTATGGCATTATATTACATAACATTAAAAATGTCCTACATCCACGAGAATATACGCCATTCTAGCTCTTAGCACATTTGCATTAAGAACTAAAATCGTATGAAGGCCGACATGCATTTACGTCACTTTGGGTCTTCACTGTTACTCTCAGAGAAGAATTGGCGTAAGCGACAACCCTTTTGTAGTAAACTTGGTCGTTTTCGCTACGGGTTGATGTAAGCCGATTTGAGGTCTTTTTAAATGTCTTGGAAATATGGCAAAGGGTTTGCTGATGACGGGGCTGATTATAATGAGAGCTCTGCTTGAAGAGTTTTTTGTAGTTTCCGAAGATGTGAATAAAACTACGAAAAAATACTAAGAAAAGTCAAAATACTGCGTTAATTTAATTAAAATGTCACATATTTTTGCAAACTTCGTTGAGGAAAATATTTTTATTGCAAGCGACTGTACTTAATCTACCGGGACTACTGGAATGCATAACAACAAAAATCTTTTTTTTTTTTTGGCGAAGGTTATTAAGATTTTATTTCAATACAGGCTAGGTTAATAAGTGAGAATTCACGTTTCTTACATATTTGAAATTTTTTTGCGACTATTGTACACTGCATTGCAAAAGTTCCTAGCATCTCTGCAGTATGAATTTATACTCGAACTGATGTACAGTGAACAACAAAAGCTTTAGCGACAGGCGTACAGTCGCGAGCAGAGTTGACAGGGCAGGGCGGGTGCACTCCGCTTGGCGCCGACAATTTCAGCGACGCCAATTTTTGTTGCCATTATAATCCTAAATGAAATTATATTTATTACGATCTATGATCTTAGAAGTAGGTATGACTTATTAGTAAGATAATTTTCAAAAGTTTCCCATTTTTCTGCGGAATCCAAAAATCCAAATCTTTTTGTCCGAGAGCTCAGCACCGAGAGCCACATGAGAGCTCACGACCGACGCTCTACCTAGCCATTACATTCAGTGGTCGAAATCAGCCAGAACATAATGATAATAATAATGAACGTAGAATTTATATAAAGATAAAGTATTATTTACTAAATAAAAAATACGCACTTACGCTGCGTTGATTTCTGCCTAGCACCAGGCATAGTGTTAGGGATCCAAGGGATGCAAGAGGTCAAAGTGGAACCCACCTCTGCAGACAGAGAGTGCCCCCACCAGTCCGGTCGGCGGCACGGAATAACCGCTCGCACTGCACTCTGCCTAAACTATGCATAATATGCATATGGTAGAAATAGGTATAGATGGTATAGTTGAGTCAGGCTATAATGTAGAGTTAAACCACCATGTAGCATATTATAAAGTTCTTTATATATTATACCTACCTCCACGTTGCATGTTAGGCTTAATTTTTTTTATGTAAAAAAATTATATTACGTGTTAGGTTTACCGCTGAATTAATAGAATTTTTGAGGTGCTATAGAATACACCTTCTTGACTTAAATATAGTTTTAGGTTTCTGGGATATCGTATTTAATTAAAAAATATGTTTAAACCATATTTAATACACAAGGAATACCTTATAATCATCGCAAAACTACCTCGCTTGAAGATAAATTAAATTGGATTGAGTATTATCTAACTGCAATGTTCGCGTTCCTCTCATATCTCATTTAGTGAGAAGTACTTCCAGTAATAAAATCTTCCTTTGTTTTCTTCCACGCTCTATTCCGTCCGTTCCACTTGTATTATCGTTTTACAACGAATTAGATAAAATGTCTATTGTATTACCTATCAACACTGAACAGGACAAACGAGTATTGTGGTCTATCTGCCGATAACTACCCGCATTGCCTCAATCGGTTTGTTGTTCCAATTGTTTACGAGTTGTTTATTCTGACGTACAATTGTGCTTGTTTTATTTGCGGCGATTTTTGATCTGGAAATTGGTTTCAATCACATTTTATCGATTGACGTGCGTCAAAGGACAGCTTCCGGCGATTTAAGAAATCTCAATGACATGATATTTTGGGAAATAATGAATCAACAAAAGCTACTAGCATTTCGATGCAGATTTCAAGCTACGGTGAGGAAAAAGGGGCCCTTTAATAGAACAAAAAATTTTTTATGCCAATATGCACATTACAAAAATTGCAAATTCAAAATCATGAAAACATCATCTTTATAGCTATATCAAAAAAAAATCAAGGGGCCAAGGAAATTAAAACCAGTAATAAGTATCTAATATTTTATAGTGGCTCGGGCGAGATCAGAACTCGCGACTCCAGAAAAGCAAACAGCCGCCCTACCAACCAAAATATATAGGGAATAAGGCGCCTTCTTTGAATATATATCCATAAAACTTTTATCTTTTACATGCCTTTATACATCATTAAATTTCTCTAAGCTGAAACAATTATAACTTCTCCATATTAGTTCTCCTTTATTACCTAATTTAGAATTCTCGTTAGCTCAACCTACAATTTTGGTAATCGTAGTTGCTCTAAATACTGAATTAGCAGAACATTTGTGCTCTTACCATCAAGCTCTGTTTATATTTAATACTGACTAGTATTGCTTATACATATTGATCGCACTTAGTTTAACTAATAATTTAGTTTATAATTATAAACAAAATAAAGCATTTGCTAGTTATTTCAAGTGTTTTGTTTACCTCATGTTGCAGTTAACAACAGAAGTAGTTAAGCGGGTGAGGTGTTCAATTCAAAATAAACTTGACACAAATTGTCTTACATATGAACATCATTAAATTCATCCGCTAAGGTTTCTCCTTATGCTCAATATTTATACAACATCAGAAATCCTTTTAAATGGCATACTTTTTCTGTATCATAAGATTCATAAGCTAGTTTAGTCTAACTAGGAACCGAGTAAGTACCTAAGTATAAACTTGAGGTTTTACATGGGAGAAGTGTCTCGTACAAATCGTAAAAGTTGTAGCCAGATAAAACGTATCCAAGTTGATTACAATGATTACACAATGCATCTAGTTAATTTAATTATTTATCATCCAATTTAGAATGTCATTACATTAGTCTATAAATTGTTTTAGCACCCTCCAGGACCGCCATTATGAGCACGTTATATGACGGTCAAATTTAAATTAGCAAGACATTTAATAGGCACAATAAAATGTAAATTTGTGCGTAACGCCGAAATCTCATCAAAACATTGTGCTTACCTAACACGTCAACGGTCGACTTTATCCGGGATCAACCGACTTCATCCCGGTTTAACCGGGTGTTAACCGGTTAACCGGGGCTTAGTGCCACCGGCCCGAGTGAATTTAGTTGCGGTTATTTAATTGGCTTTTAAGTTTGCTTTGTAAGTGATGGAATATTTGGTTGGTTTTGGTTTGAAGTAGAACTTTGATTTCGTTTGAGATTGAATTGCTCTTTATATGTATGTATGTAAACACTTTATTGAACATAAAAAAAAGTTACAATAAAACATGATAAAAGAGAAAACAAAGTACAAACGCGAACTTATCCCTGTAAGGGATCTCTTCTAGTTAACCTTTGAGCAAATGAGAGAAAACTATAAGATAGACAAACAAGCCTCCTGTCCTTATACGGGTGTATGAGGACAGAAAATAATATAGAGAAAATATGTAGGTATGAATATTAGTTAATTCTCACATTTTATACAAACATGTTTTAAACAATAGTTACTAACTAAAGTTACTTTTTAAAAAACCTAGTAAATATTTGTCATTTGGCTAATAACATACCACTCGGTTTATGAGACGATAAAAATACCATATTTACGCCTTGAATCACTTCTCTTATTACTTAGGTACATGATTACCTTATTTTTATAATAGTAAATTAAGTTACCTGGATGCCTTAACGATTACAAAGCCCACTCGATTCCATTTTTCATTGATACTAGATTGAGCTAGAGGGAGCCTAATAACGGTGTTCAGCGAAATGGCGTGATTAAAATCACTTTGCCGTAGCAAGCAATCAGACGCGATGGCCGATCATGCTCTAATCGATGATCGCCAATCGTCGGCTATTACTGGCTCTTTACACTGTCTAGTTACACGTACCCCACGTTACATTATTATGACCGGTGATGGGGACGTTTGGACCAGGCATGACGCAGAACGGGTTTGAGTTAGTAAATATAATGTAGGATCTTTTTTTATAAATGCATTGTTTTGTCATCGCTTTGCTGTAATTTTTTAAATAATTTTTTTAATCAACTATTCGAGTAATTTTTTACAAAGTTGGTTTGGTGAGAACAGGTGATTTTAAATCATATATTTACTATGTACTGATTTAAACCCACACGATTTTCACTCATTATTTTACATGCATTTCCAAACCATCGGATGTTGTGAGTGTTGTGTGTAGGCAAAGTGACAACCCTAGCGTAAATGTGAATAATCAAGACCAAATGCGGGTAGTTCGGAAAACCCGCGCGGTTAGGAGATGCTGATACGATTCCTAGCCAGTCTGCCTGCGACCACGGGCATTATGACACGCTCGAAACGTCAGGAAAATTAAAAGTAAGTGTACGCGATTAAGTCCCGTGTTTGTCAAAATAATATATTTACTACTTAACTACACTATACCTACTTATGACTACAAGTTTCTTCTTTTCACTAAAAGTAGCGAAAACATCGTCAGCAAAACAAATAAATTCATAATTTCACGTCAACGCCGTAAACACGTTTTTACGGCCCAAATCCGTCAATAAATTTAATCCGGCGATGGACACGGGTCCAGATAGTTTACAACCGGACGGTGATCCGGCGGATCAACCGGGCCGGATCAAAACGTCAGTTGCACAAGTGTTGTTAATCCCTCGCTTTTTGAGTTTTCGATTGCACTGTATTTATGTATTTTATTTAATAGATAATGTTTTTGTTGATTTATAATTGCCAAAATACAGTTTAATAGTGCATTGATTTATTTTAACGAACGATTTCTGAATACTATTTTTAAGATCATTACTTTATTATCAGCATGTATTGAGGTACTTACGAGTATAAGAATAAAACGTAATAGAGTTGATACAATTACCTTTGTATGAATTATTAATTAATTTTGTTCCAAGTAGCATAAGACAAGTGTATGAATTTAACTTTATTTTAATGATTCATTTAATTGCCGTTTCCTCGTACCCTATAATGAATTTCTGCTTATTCATGGTAAAATTATAATTAATAATCTGTTTAATATCAGTTTTTAATCATGTTTTATGTTCATAAATTTATTAACTTAATGTCCGTTGGTAATAAAACTAGTTTCTATCTGGTATCCAATTTGTTTTCTCCGTTTTACAAATAATTTAAGTAGGTACTGACTATATAAAGGCACGTTCATAGCGGCTTCTACTTTAGGGCCTATAAGAGTTATAACTTAAAGCATTGAACCTACCGGAGTGGCCATTGACAGGCGTACCCCTCTGCCGAAAACATATGATCAGTGGTCATACGTATTCATCTGACGTGGCTATTTGTACATTATGTACCAATGGCCATACATTTGACGTTTTCCTCTCCCGCAAAAATCGGCAAACTTTTTTTGTATACAAACTAACAGACATGGCTACTCCCGGGTTGAATGCTCTAAGAGTTATAAGCATCGAATAGTTTTATGTGAAATATGCTATCCTGATTCAACTAGACTCTAGCTGCTAGAGTATTGGAGTTGCATGGGAATAATTTCGTTTTCAAGCGAATTCTGATATTTCTGATTTGGACTTTGTATTTCGTGGTTAATTGCGACTGGATCATGTCTTAACATGTTTAATGGCTGCTCTACATGTCGGGCTATCATAGGGATGCAGCTTAGGACGGAACGAGATCGCAATATCGTTAGCCCCCTCTAACGCATAGTTGCGTCCCTATGATGGCCTATCATGCAGAGGAGCTTTTAAAGTTAGAATACGGCCCCTGGGCTTCGATCACTTTATAGTCATCTTCTATACTGATTGATGATAATGAATAATGAGGATTTGGTCTACTTCATTATTTACAACCTAGTAAATATTAATGTTTTCCCTGCGAAACAAAGGACTAATTTTAAAACCGTTAACTCATAAAACAATATACCCACAGCTTAACTAAAACATACAATTAGCAGTTACTTTAAATGAACTCACTGTTTGCTTCTACTTAATAGCTCAAGCAATTTCCCTGCATTGGTTTTATTATAACCACATACAGAAATGTAGTATGTGTACAATTATAGTAATGTAGTTTTAATTATCCCTCATTCTTTATGTGGGTAATTAGGGTAACAGCGGAAATTTATTTAAATAGTACTAGTTGACTCGATAGGTACATAGGTAAAAAAAAACTTATTTAGGTATAGCAGTTTAAAACCCAATAATAAAATAGTATTCAAAAAATGAGTGTATAGGTTCTTAAAGGGTAGGCAACGCGCATGTGAATCCTCTGGGGTTGCAAGCGTCCATAGGCTACGGTAACTGCTTACCATCAGGCGGGCCGTATGCTTGTTTTCCACCGTCGTGGTATTAAAAAAGTAAGCATTACGTTTTCAATTGGCTTAAAAGTTATTAATAGCAAGTTTTACTATTCCTCCTACATTTCTAATAATTCAGTTCCTTTTCGTATTTACCCTACAATATTTTCAAATGCCAAACTTAAAAAAAAAATTAATAACTTATTCTATAGAATATACCAGCCAATATTGTCCACTACTTCCATTTCATAAAGTGAAATATCGCAATAATATTTCTGGACACATAAAGCAGAAAAAACGTGCTCTAGAAATCTTTTTGCAAGAAAAATCACTCAACTACTTATTAAACATTTTTAAAAAGGTCCTTGTTGCCCCCACCTCCCCTCCGTTAATAAACGTCTCTGTAGCGCGGAATGCAATAACACGACGGGAGAGTGGGGTAAGTGGCGCTAGTGGACATAATGGGCTATTTTTAGTAATGTGTCTAAGATATTGCTTTTAATACGTACCTAGCTGTTCAAAGAACTTATGAGAGCTTATTGACTTATGCCACAATTATTTCTCATTGTGGAAATTTTGCTTGTTAAATATTTGCAAATTCGCATGTTTGGAACTAACAAAAACCGATGAGAAAACGTTAAAATTTGCCATGCATGCTTATTTTAACCTAGATTGAGGACAGTGCAAGACACATTAACAAAACGGTATTTATTGCTCTAGTATGTAAAAAAAATTACAAAGGATTTCGACACATTTGCAGGACAATTTTTATTCCAAGAATCGCAATGTTAGGAAATGCTAAAGGGTAAATTTACTGCACATTAAAAGCCTGAATGTCAATTATTACCACAATCACATGATGCTATATAATCATAAGAAATAACTATTCAAGTTTATTTTTTATGCCTTACCTATTTTTAAGAATAACTTATTTGATAATTTATTAATTATTATTTTATTTGTTACAGGTAAGACTGCAGAATATAACGAGAATAAAATGCTAATACGGAATTTACGAAGGTAAATTAGAAACTGCACATAACAAAGTTATATGAAATCACTATACATTCACGCCATTCACTGGCTTAAGTAGAAAATGGATTACTATCTGGTCAGTGATTAGATTTATTTTTTGAAAAAAAAAAGTGATCAGATTAATTGACTCACTAGAAGACGAACTACCGACGTTGCGACGTGAACTATTGATTTATGTAATTATTTATTTATTTTATTATTCAAATAAGTAACACAGCATTACAGTATGAAACCAAAGCACTGTGAACTCCAAAACAATTTACAAAAATACTTAAAACTAGTTGGATTTAGGCGACGTAGCTGCGTGGCTCCGTTGCATCGTCTGATCTGGCCTATAACCGCAAAGCACTTCGTTCATCGAATCGTCTATTTGCATCACTCTCTTTCGTATATGCAAGAGCGATAGAGACGGGGCCATCGTTTTGTCGATTTTCGAACTTCGCGGTAACCCACCTGGTGTAGGATTCGGCAGATTGCCCTGGAACCGTCGAAACACAAAACCCTTGGGCCAGAAGTCTGCACTCGCGATGGTGGTGGTTGCTTGCGATGATTATAAAATACTATTCCTTTCCTACATACAAGATACAAGGTAGTATCACAATATTTAGTACTAGCAACATCCATCGTGTTTTCAATAAACTACGATTATTTCCGGAATTTAATAAACCCTAGTACTAGCAACATTTTATTTAGCTAACGGTAGACTGGAAAGAGCTGGAAGTAGCCGCTCAAGATCGCGACAAATGGAAAACTTCTGCGAGCCCTATGTCCCTGATGACGGATAACAGGAAGAAATCATCATCATCAATCATCATCAACGATAGACTTTATTAAATTGCAGTAAAGCTCAAATTTGTTCAATTTACTCTTTCCGCAATGTCTAGGTCTCTTAAAGTTAATTTGCTATAAGATAACACAAGGAGATAGGGCACGGCCGTGCTTACCTTTAATATAAAAATGTTGACTCGAAAAACACCAGAGTGTCCTTCGTGGATTCTGAAGCTTAAAGTGTAACCTTTTTTCGTTAACAATATAGAGAAAGTCCTGAAATACTGATAGCAGAACGGATAGTAGGACAGTTTCACGAAAAAAAAAGTAAAAGTATGAAATACCTTGTCACGTTTTTGAAACTGTGCGGCAAATTAGAACTTTTTTTATGTAGACGGTAAGGCCGTGGTCTCCTATTTTATGCTATACGCGACGTCTGACGTCAGCGTCAACGTTCCTACAAAAAGACGCCAACGTCGACGTCTGAAACAGACCACAACAGTACATCTCTATAGTAAGCATCGTGACACAGACGCTACAGCAACAAGCAGCTTACAAGCGGCTGATGGCGTTTATAGGAGACCACGGCCTAATACTCTTGGGGCGGGGCGTTTTACTGAAATGTTTAGAAATAAAGGAAAAGTAGAAAAATCCACTGCCTCAGGCGAGACTCGAACTCGCGACTCTGGGAAACATGCCCATCGCTCTGCCAACTGAGCTACTGAGACTATACCTGATGGCTGCGAATTTCTCCACCATATCCTTTATTTTACGTTTTACTGAAGTAACGTAGAAGATCAGAAGGCCATCCATGGCTGCCATCTCGCGTCATATGTCACTTTTGCTCTTAAATACTTGTTAGAATGTGACAGCTATATGGACAGGCGATAAAAACCCGACTATTTTAGGCTGTGTTCAAAATTAGTATATTATTAATTTTCTTAATTTTTTCTGTGGGAAAATCGTGCCATCATTTTTAACTACTCATCGGCTTTCTGTCCAAGACAATCATAAAACAGTACGTATATGAAATATGTTAACTTGACCTCATCGGTAAACAGCATTGGCGTAACTAGTGAGAAAGTTCATAAACCATATAAAAAATCTGGCAGAAAAGTGGCTCTAAAGCACCCAACTAACGCACTCTATTCGGGTCTTAGAGCCTTACGGACCTCTAAAATAACTTATATTACACATTCATCACCCTTTCAATTGTAACCCGACCCCACCCTCCAAGGCTTTCAGCGTAAGCTCCCATATAAAACAATAAGATTCTTATAAAAATTCCTCTCACACGCATATTCCTGACAAAATAACTATGTAAAGATGCAAAAAGAACCTTATTGCATTTTCCATAGAGCTCTTTATCGTTTTTTTTCTTCTAAAATATAATAGGGCCAGTGCGCGTGACCTTTTGACGTAATTGCCATTGATATATGGGGTCTACTAGCTTTTGGACCCCGTTTTGCTTAAGGTCATATTCCCTAAGCAAGTTGCACTTACTGGGGTGATAAAGGATAATTTACACTGAAGTAGTCATATATTTTAGCACGTTTTAAAAAATATCGTGCTATGTTCAGTATGAAAACCAATCATAAAAAAAGTACCTAACTAGGTACACACAACGCCTCACTAGGTATACACTTTTGAACGTTAAGTGAGGCGTTGACTGTATCATCGCCCACATTGTTAACTGCCCATCGGTGGACATTATGCCTTAAGAGTGTTGCTGTTTGTACGAGTATAATATTATACTATTTACTACAATACTAAGTACGTAAAAAATTACAAGTTCTCGCTTTTATCTAACTGTGTACTTAGAATGTCCTACTAGTACATGTAATGTGTAAGTCAGTATTAGATACTGACTTATTTTAATACGTATGTTGAGTAATGAAAATAGAAAAAAATATGACCCTAAATAAGTAATAGTATAATGTAAACTGAAGAATTTCATTTGATACATCGTTATCATTTAAAACATCGTATATAAATTTCCATACGTCCGTTTTCAACCTACTTGCGTGTATATGCAATGAAATCTGTTAAAACAGTACTCACTTCCCAGTTCCACGATATACTTAAACTGAATACATTGTTTCATATTATTTCATAACTGTATTGCAGTCACGTACCAGGCTTTTAGCTACGATGTGGCTGAGGGGGAGTATTTTAACTACATCATTTTAGGGTGAATACTGGGCAGTGGAAAGTTATGGTTAATTTTGAGTGTCACTTATAAATGTCATATATTCGTAATTGAGGTAAAACCACGATTTTTGTCATTAGACGATACGTATGTGTTTTTTTTATAAGTACAGAATTATGTCGTGTTACCATAAAATGTTTTTAATTTCTATCTTTTATAGTTCTTATTTCGTTTTGCTGTTTCTTTGAATTACTTTTGCCTATATTCATTAAAAATATCACTGTTTTATATAAGGGTAACATACAATTTAGTTTTTTTTTATGATTATCAACATGATATGTTTATCATGAACACAAGTATTAATGCCATAGTACATCCTGAAATAGACATCATACTTCAAAATTTCGAATTTGCATAATATACATCCCAAATGTCATTTAACGCATCCAAATCATATTTCACTGCATTCGCCACTTCAAACAACCAACATGGTTGTCCCCCCCCCCCCTTCCCCCTACCGTAGGGGTTTCAGTCAGCAGACAGCAAAATTATGAATGTACCCAGACTGCCATTTGTCAGGCTGAACTAGACTCGGGGCGGACATTGTGCTGCAAAAATGCTGTTTCTACTATTTATCGCTGTTGTAAAAATGATACAAGGCGGTGAAGAAGCAGTTTCAAGGATATGAGTTCATCTCCAGTAAGTTTTGTAAGATTTGTGTACCATAAGGTAATAAATTAACCTTTTGACCGCCATACGTAAACATTGAAACTATCAATTTTGAACTCTATCATAAATTATGAAGGTGTCATTCACGTTGTAACTTTGTCTCATATATCAGACGACGGCGGTCAAAAGGTTAAGAATTACCCATTTTCATGTTTAGCATGTTTTTTGTTAAAAAATTGTCTTATTTTGAACAGAAAAACAAAGCATTTGAAAAGAAAGCATTACGTGTTACATAATAATCACAAAAAAAAAATCAGCAAATGGAATAACAATGGGTTAGTATTCATTGGCATTCTAAATACTACTACTATATTATATTGTAATTTGAAACAAGCATCCTCAAAATTTACTAAACCAAAATTTAAGAAAGCAAAATTAGGGTTGCCACAATCCGTAGCACGATTAAATCTCACCCTAGCTTCTCCCGAAAACCGTTTTCTTTTATTTTCCCTGTTTTCCTAGGCTAGTTTCCCACAGTCCAGAAAGTGCTACACTGTTAACACAACAAAAGCCGCCCTTTATATCGCGTCATTGCGTTAGCCCTGATTGATAGGGCTCCACTAGGGTTGTCACGTCTTGATAAATTATATCAGCGCGAACATGGAACATGTTGTAATGTTTTTTTGTAGGGATATAATGGAATTGTAAATGGTTTGTGGGAAATGACAAATTAATTTGTTTAGTGGAGGGAAATTGACTGATATGATTGATTTTAATGATATTATTTTGATGAAATAGGCACATATGTGCATAGCATTCGTAAATACGTTGTAATAATATTAATGTAATTAATGGAACTTTCACAATCAGATTTAATCATTACAACAACATAAGTGACGTTTCTTACATCATATGTTTCGTACAAGAATATGAGCAAATAATCTGTCTTTTTGTCTGTCTATCTTCATAACCATATCCTACCCTATCCTCTTGAAAAACTTTAGTCTCCACAGGTACTTTTATTTTAGCAATACACGGTATTAACATAATACTTTTGTGAAGTCAAAATTTATATCCGATGTGCTTTTCTATGTATTTTTTTTTGCGGTGACGGTAAATATCAGATATATGTAGTTATATTTACTACTACGACTACTCAAATGCACTTATATTACTCTGTTAATAAATCAATAAAATACTTGAATACTAAAAACAGACTTGAGTATAAATAGTTATAATTACTTAGTTTGAAACTACAAAACCACGCAAACAGTATCAATGTTGGATCTGTGCAATAGTTTATCCCCGGGACACGCTTAAACCGCGCACAAAACTTGTGGCAGCCCTGAGCTAAGCCGAGCGAACGAAGTAAGGAAGCGTGTTCGTCTGGCGACTTCTTAATCTTTCGCTCAACCGTTAGGGTTGACGCAACTCATAAGAGCCTGCGGGTAAACAAATGAAAACATACAGGGTAAGCAAATCCATGGAAATGTAACCCCAGTTACGATTTCATTGATTATTTATTTATTTCTGACGCAAATGTGAACGATAATTAATTATATCTGGATAAAAATTAAATGTATCCCTAGATATATTCACACTTGAATTTTGCACCATTAATAAATAAGTGGGCGAGTAATTCGTAACTGACATTACGCTCTTACGTGGCCTTACTCGTCTGCATGAAGAAGCAATATTTCAAGCGCGAAATTCCTCAATATTTTAGTGACTTTACTATGTAACCCGGGTTTTCGGGTACTACCCGGGTTTTTCATACTAAAAAAACGGTTTTTTTTTGTATGAAAAAGCCCGGGGGTTGCGTTCCCTAGTTGTACTAGTGTTAGCTACCAGTTCTTTCTGTAGTACCTACTCTAACAGTTGTTTTCAAGTGAATTTAATGAATATGTCTTAGGATTATTTGAATTACTTGGTACCTAATAAGTACAAAAGTTAATTTAGATTTTGTATCTTGCTCCTCATTCTCTAAATAATAGTCTTAGCAACCTTATATATTGTCATCCTGTTTAAGTACCGTACAGTTTTCTTAAAGCCATGGGGACCACCGTATGACCGCCGCCAGTCAGACTTGATCCGCACTCTATTCCTACACTGTAAAGAAACTTGGGCATATTAAACCTGCACCCGCTTTCCGCTCCTAACATAAGCCGAGACCACACTCGGAGCGATCGCACCATAGTTTGTGTAAACAGACCCTAACGCTAGACAAAGAAATCGATTAGCGCCCGATAGTTTATGGACCTTTAAATTGCACTTTATGTGCCTGATAATTGGCTAGGACAAGATGGGGTTCTACGATACAAAGAGTTTTTACGGTTAGTCAAATAAGACAATACCATTCTTACTGGCTAGCTTTGATCCTTACCTACATGACAATGTATTGCAAAACTGAAACTTTGAAAGCGTGCACTCGTGCAGTCAGTAGCTGAATAACCAAGCAAACAGGGTGTTTTTATGAGTAATAAAATGTTATAAAGCGTAATTTTAACGCCGTTCAGGTGTTCTTGGACCTATATCACTGACAACTAACGACACATTGGCACAATCAGCAGCAAAATGAGCTGGACACGACTTTATTTTTAAGAGAATAAGAGCGTGCGTATGTCATTTTGAACACCCTACCCGCTTAGCTACTTCTGCTGCTGACTGTACAAGGGGTTAGTTAAAACTATATTTCATTATTTCAGTGATTTCAGTATTAATATCTTTATTTCGTTTACAGCTTCGAAATATCTTAATATTTGTTTATCCTGTTCCTCAAAAATAAATGTTACAAAATTACAACAGCGCCATCGTGTGAGTATATCTAATTAATAGTAATACTGTGTATCTATTTATTTGATTTGGAATAAATAAATACACAGTATTACACACGTTAAAAACTTCTGAGCTATGTTAATCACAATACAAACATGCAGTTACTTCCATCATCTCAGCAACCAACTTCTGTAACCAGTACAGTAGATATCTACTGGCGCTATAGTAGCCCTCAACCAATGTGACGACCGGGGCCATAAAACCCTTGAGCTCGCGTTATCAGTTATCCATTGTGTTGCATTGTGGACTTTTATGGCCCCGGTCGTCACATTGGTTGAGGGCTACTATAGTAGCTAAGTCTGGATTAGGCAAGTAGCTGGAAGATAACTGGCTGAGAAATGCTGTTTCACGTTTGTAATAAGCGTTACTATTACTACGCTTAACTCGGTACAGTCAGCAGCAAAAGTAGCTAAGCGGGTAGGGTGTTCAAAATGACCTGGACACGACTTTATTGTTAAGAGAATGAAGCGTGTATTGGTCATTTTGAACACCCTACCCGCTTAGCTACTTCTGCTGCTGACTGTACGCTTACCATGATTTAAGACATTGACGTTTTTGAGAGAGAGTATCGAGTGTTCTATCTGTGCATCTTGCTTGTAACATATTAGTACAAACGAGATGCACGGATAGAAAATTCGTTACTCGTTAACGAAAATAGTACATTTCGATATTAGTGCGGAAAGTATAACAACACATGACATTTAATGACATTTACGCACGAGTATTGAACGACGTTTTTTAATATAGTTGCGAAGAAATTATAAAATTGTCAATTATTCACTTTGAGGTTTCTTTACTACATGTATCCGAACGCTCCGCGCGGTGCGGTGCGGCGCTGTGATTGGCTGTCTGTCACTGTCATTAGCTGTGATTAGCTGGAAAAGTAAAAAGCAGTAGTGCGCGATATCAAACTTTCCGCACGCTAAACCACTACAAGAAAAGCACTTTTTTGAGCAACTGTATTAAAAATGTCATTTTCAAACTCATGGTAGCCGTACAGATGTTTAGAGAGCTTTTGTTATGCCACGATTTGGCTGTGATTCCGCGTTGACAATATCGAGACCAAAAGTTAGTTCATCAATTTCATCATAAACCCATATCCTATTTTTATTCCCAAATATGTACGCCTCCCGTAGCGTTCCTTTTAATACTCATAATACCAATGACTATACATTATATTCCATATTTCGGGCAGTAGGGTAAAGCGCCCTGAGGGCCCTAATCCCGGAATGTAATCCGCGTATATTTCATATCACAATCCCGACGTGGGGCCGTGAATAGGCGTTTTTACCTCTTTAAGCATGTTAGCTGAGGTTTAGGGTAACTAGGGTACGTAATACAGTTGCATATTATTGTAATATAATATAAAATATGACACAGTCCGTAAGTCGTAAAATATTTTAGACCCGATTTCCACAGTGCATTGTCTGTCAGTCTCTTAACTGTTTTATTTGTTAAAATTAAGTATAAAGAATCTTAAAAATGTCTTACCAATAAAAAAATCTTCAAGACGCAGTAATGAGTTGTTACGCAAAGTTCTCAAAGTCGCTTGCGGGAGTGTGGCGGGAGTTAATGAAAATATATGACACATGACTAATGGCTGCTCTACATATTGGACCATCATAGGGACGCACCGCAGATCGCAATATCGTTAGCTCCCTCTAACGCATAGCTGCGTTCCTATGATGGCCCATCATGTAGAGCCAGCCTCAGAAATGGTTGCACAGTGGCGGTTAAAAGCACTATTTATAATCTGTGGTCTTTTATCTCCATTATTAATTATTACTCTAATTTCATTCATATTTAAAGTGCAAAGACATTCAAGCCAGTGCACCTTTATTCATGGCGCGAAGTGTACCCCCTCCCCTCACTTCCCCGCCAAGTTTTATTTCCGCTTCCTCCTCCGCGACTTCCTTCCCGGTTATTGTCGAAACTCCTCGTTGCAAAATGGAAACTATTGCGATTGGAATAGAGTTGAGTTTGCGTTGTTTCGGAGTTTTGATATTTCAGTAGTGTTCGGATTTACCGACTTAATCTCCTTTTGGAGGGTTTGTATCGGGGATTTGTGAAATTCGCTTGAGAAGATATATTATTGCAATATTCTAATTGTGACTCAGATATTTTTGTAATAAAAGACTGTTCGAAATTAGTGAGTAGTAAAATTTCAACTTACTGAATGGAAAATGGGTTTGTCTTTCAATAATCTAATTAATCTCATTTTTTCGGCGCCTGTGCTTACAAGAGTAGTCATCGGATATTCAAAATATCTGATCACGCACCCTGATCAGTTACATATGTGGACGAGTTTAGTGCAAGGGACCACTTTGTCGATTTACAAGGACCCTTTTTTTAAACTAATAGATAGTGCATATTGCGTGGTTTTAGATATTACTAGTAACTCCATATCGACAAAGTGGTCCCTTTGTCCGTACACTGCCACATATAAGTATTTATGTGAACGGTAGGGACAGAGAAAGAATAAGAAGTTTAACTACTAATTGTGTTTGTTAGGTAGTTTATTATTCCTACCCCCTTCTAATCGAAAATAAACTTTTGTTTTGTACCACTGTACAGTCGACGTCAAATATATCCTTGACGTCGACTGTACTTAAGGTAAAGTTGCGCCACTGGCCATTGTTCGTAATTTAGCCGTGTAATTAATTAATTATGATACCGACTTCTTCATGTCGGTCCCTCATTACTGAGGATCGTGACCACTTGGTTTAGCAGCTTTGGTAATATGTCTCCATCGGTCTCGATCTCTCGTAGCCCTCACTGCTTCATGGAGTTTGCCTGAGGTGGCTTTTTTAACTTGGTCAGACCACCTAGTTGGTGGGGGGCCTTTAGGTCTTTCGCCTTCCACTTTTCCGTCCAAAATCACTTTTTCTAAGCTTTCATTATCTCGACGCATAACATGGCCAAAGTAAGAAAGCAACCGGTGTCGGCAGATGGTGGACAGACGTGTTAAAATCTTGAGCTGTGAGAGAATTGACATATTTGTGCGCCGGGCCGTCCAGGGTATCCGAAGCATTCGCCTCCAGCACCACATTTCGAATGCATCAATTCTCTGTCTCTCTCTGGCGAGTATCGTCCACGTTTCCGCTCCGTACATCAAAATTGGGAAGACCAAGGCTCTTACTAGGCGTGTTTTAGTGTGGAAGCTAATACCACGGTTTTTCCATATGACTTGGAGGCGGGTCATTGCATCTTTTGCCATAGCGATTCGGCGCTTGATCTCTGGGACAAAACTTCCATCACTGTTGATTTGTGAACCCAGGTATATAAAGTTGGAGACCCTGTCTATGCCTTGGATATCTTGAGCACCTTCTAGCTTACCCGCGCGGTCTATCACCATCAGTTTAGTTTTCTGCCTATTCACTGCCAGGCCTAATTTGTTGCTCTCTATCTCTAGTCTGTTCAGAATCAGCTTCATGTCTTCGACATGATACCGACTAGCTGTCAGCTAACATCGGTCATTCATTACACGGCCAAGGACCTAATAAATAAAACAAAAAAGCAAAAAATCCCGATGTATTAAAATTTCCTTCGAAATCTTGAAGTCGATTAAAAAGTCGAAATATATAAAATGTTAATTCTCAAAATTTCCAGTAAACCACAAGCTTGAACCATTACATGTGAGTGAGCACATTCCGGCACACACGTTGAAGCCGGCCACACACGCCGCAAGCTTCAAGCGGCCGTAAGCTGCGCTTATCGACTGATTGATCTGGACGCACCTGCGGGGGCTGCGCGTCGGCGATTTATCGATATCGAGGTTTTACTTGGAAATATTTGGAGTTAAAATGTATTGGTATATAGGTAATAATGATGATTAAAAAGTAACCACAGGCATGAAAATGTTGGGCAGATTGGCTATCTTCACTTCAGCCGATTCATACCTTGATGTCATTATATATATTTTAATTAAAAGAGAGTAACCTAGGAGTAAAACGGACAGGTTATTACACAAATTAAAATCAAGGATGGTTTTAGGAGATTTAGCCAAAATAAGTAATATGAGGATAAAAGTCAAGAAATGACAGGCGAGTCGTGAGTAAAACTTACTTCTATGTAGACGAAGTCGCATGCTGTAACTAGTTGACAAATTAATTAATTTTTACTCAAATAGAACTCTAACAATAACACTAGTAATTCTGAAACCAAAGCACCATATTATTTTTCAACAAACACAATGTAACATACATTTACACAGCCCATAAAGCTGGCTACACACGTTTGTGGGCCATAAAGGCGGCCGCAGACTGCGCGTAAGCTCGCCGCCCGTGCTCGGAGAGCGCTTATCGACTAATTGATCTCGACACACCTGTGGACTAATAAGTGTCGATAGAAATGTCGATAGTGAAATTTGAGGGTAGTGGTGGCATATTTTCACAAAAATAAAACATAGGTACTAATCTTTGCTAACTCGCTCGTACACCGGTTCATGCGGTAACTCAGCAGTGTCATGTCATAACCGCCTGAGACTGTTTTTTAATTAATTGACTTATTTGTTCGGTGAAGAATTGTTCTCCATATTCTTTCGCCATTTGTTAGTACCACTGGCTAGTATTATTATGGCATATTTTTTGAGTCCTGTCACTTGGTCATACAAAATTGACTTATGAGCAGCAGATATGATCAAATAATGAGAATATATACGTATATGTTTGCGGTTTTGAGTTTGGTACGTATATTTAGTGTATCTCACGATAGGTTAAATTCGTATATTGAATAAGTATCGATGCCAACGGTTCTCAGCCCTAGCGTACAAGCAATACTACAATATTGCCGCTGCTTAGAATTCGATTCGGTGTCTGAGCAAATATCGATTACATCGATTCGCTGCATATCACTATGCTATTAAGATATTAGCTACAGCGCTGTGTTGCTAGATATTGCTATGGCGCCAAAGCTCGCGGCGTTGTAGCCGGACTACGTGTTGTGTTGTAGTTTCTGCAGCGGTGCAGCCGGCGCTGACTTTAATGTTTCAGGTGTTGAGTTTGGTTTAGTTACGACTGTGTAAGGGGATTTTCAGAATGGCGGCAAGTGTGTAGTTTAGAAACAATGAAAATGAATGTTGTATTTTCGCTATTTCTGTTATTCTTTTTATATAAAAAGGCCAGTTAAAAGTGAACGAATAATAATGTTTTTTTTATATAGTGATGATACATGCCAATACTTGATTGACTCACTAAATAACTCTACTGAATATTAAGTTGCAATTTGTTTGTTAACTTTACTGGTAGGTATTTCGGTATGTGTCATGTATGAATGTGCAACTCATTTACTTGTTTTTTAAATGGCTGTAAAAATAACGAAAATGTTAGAGATATTATTAACTGAAATAGATGTCATATACTTCAGAAAAAGTGAACAAGTCCTCCGGTGTCCGAGGCCAGATATTATTCTCAATTTTTTTTGTGATAATATGTCTTTGGACTTATTCTTACCCCAAAAACCGATTGGTCTCTCAACTAATGGGGTACGTAGTCCAGTGAAAAAGGATCGGCCTGCGCTGAAAGATGGTCGTCTCGCGCGATTTAGTACTAAAGCTGTAACAACCTAATTATATCAACCTTATTTCAATGCGGTAAGGTTCATATTTAGTGTAACATATTTGTGTACTCTAAAATAAAATATAGACCCTACTCTATTACTCTAAGGTTCACAGTTGTTTGCTGTAGATGGTACAAGAGCCGGCAATAAGTAGACTTTATCTCGTTTTACAAAGGTTTACAGTTTGGTTGTTTTCGGTAGATTGGCGATCTTGCGACGATGTTTCATCGAGTTTGAGACATTTGTTCGATTATGGGCAGCTAGTTTCAGATTTGTCTTCATTTTTTCCGCTATTAATTTCTTTATAAAAATAATGGGCGTAACTTTTTTGTTTGCGTACATTTATTTTTTGTTTATACTTATGTGTTTTGACTTTATGGTAAATATTTATACAAATTTCTAACTCTTCATGTAGATATTGAATTGAGACTAAATACTTATATATTTCTATATCTGAAAGAACTAATTTTAAACCATTCATTTTAAGTAATAAGGAAGTGTATTCATTTTAAGTAATATAATACAGACCAATAGACACAGCTTAAGTCGACCTAATTTACATACTTAATCGTATGTCATAAATGTTATTATTACAGTCAGCAGCAAAAGTAGCTAAGCGGGTAGGGTGTTCAAAATGAGCTGGACACAACTTTATTGTTAAGAGAATAAGAGCGTGTGTAGCTCATTTTGAACACCCTACCAGCTTAGCTACTTCTGCTGCTGACTGTACATTAATTTTTAATATACAATCTACTTCCAAACTAAACAATGTATCGCCCAATACGTCAATAGGAGACCTACTATTTATATTTAAATCTGTTTTCCTAACTGCATTGCAATTTCCTAAAAAAAGTTATAAAATTTCCCAAGGCCGGAAAGTGGTCCCTTTACCTTAGCAGGCAATATCCCAGTCTCCTAAATCACCACCCGCTGGACTAGTCTCGTAAATTTATAATCAAAAGAATTAATATGGTCGTGAATTCGGACTAAATTGAATGAAATTACAATTTTATTTATTGAGCTATTCCCTGTTAACTAATAGGAGTTTGTTTTTACTTTTTGATCTTTTCTTATAGGTAATGTTCTTAAATGTAGTCACTAACACATTTCAGGGATAATTATCAAAAGAGGATGCTAGGTGTATGGTTTTAAGCGGCTTTTCTTAGTTAAAAAGATCAAGATAGCCGTAGTAGATACATAGTACTAGTTATCGACACTCTTACTCCTTTAACAATATAAATGTATGTACTGAAATAGTTTAATTTAAAAAAATTACTTTTTACTTGCTTACTTAATTATGCTGCTGAAGGCTTCTCTTCAAAGTCGAATTCTCATGTCTGAGGGTCGTCACCACCATAACTCGCTCTATGTTGTACTGCTCTCCATCCTGGTCGAGTCCTTGCCTTCTTATAGGAACCCCGGAGTCCGACGCGAGTACCTTGCTGAAGACTACAGGAGTACCAATATAAGCAAAAGTTAACTACGTAGTATTATGGTTTGGCATTCGCCTTAGCGGTAACCAAATAATCTATAAGTAGCAATCAACTCACAAAGTACCTAAATAATTTTACTGCATTCCATTCAGAAAACCAAAGAAAAAACAAAATACTCCCAAGTTAAACTACACTATCAAAATGCGTCACATCGTAAGCAAATTCCTATGCAGTGACCCATTGTATTGCCTCTGAGTAGTAGGTATATGCTGCGACCTTACATAGACAAAGTGGTTCTGGCAAATCGCTTAGCACCGCATTTTCATCCCGCGGCTTATCTTGGGCGATGTAGGATGTGGAAGCGGTTTTCAATCTGGGGTATTTGTGGGATTCTTTCTATTAGGTATGCATCTAGTTTGTGATGTTAGTTCAGTAATTTGTAGAGAAGTCTTAGATTAGGTCGTGTCGTAATAGTGTCTTAAGTTGTTAAAACGGTAGCGATTGTCTACAAATAGTCTATTGAAAGAACGAATGTTTTCACAAATCTCTCCCACAGCATTACGCGGTGGACTGGAAGTTTTCCATTGAGCTCCCATCCTTAATCAAAATGGTGTATGTCGCTATCCATCTTCTTTTCCGCTAGATTGAAATCAGATGTTTAAAAATGGCGGAGATTTATTGTAAGATTATTGAAGAAGATTGCAATGGTTGTATTGTATAATTAAATATACACGCTTTAAACTATATGCTATGTTTCATTAATTGAAAGGTATGATATTAGTTAGATTGGTTTCTATTGGAATTCAAATAGGTAAATTATGTAAATTATAATTTACCTTAAATTATCTTCGTACCAAGAATTAATTTTAAAGACGAAGAGAAAACTATAATTGATTCTTTACAAATATCTTTAAATTCTTTAATTACGTTACTTACATCTTACTTTGACAGAAAATCACTAGTCATGGTGTCTTCTTCTTCTTTCCAAGGGTTCCCTTTATTTAGGGTCGGGTCTCCTTACTCTTCGGCCTTCTGTATCGATCACTTTGTAATAGGTACTAAATAAAATAATACATGCTGAAGTAAACATTATTTTGGTATATTTATAATTTTTCATTTCACTAACGATATAATTTTTTCTGTAAAAAACAACTCTTCCCTAAGATTTCCATGGAAATGTTCGTGTCTCGGAAACGTCAGGTCGTTTTTCCTCGCCGATTTGTTGCAGAGTGCCGCCATCAGCGCGACCATTTGTAAGGACCCCCATTTTTTCCAACGTCCACTTTGCTTGTAGTAGTTTGTTGCAAGTATTACATAACAACTGTGTTATAAATATATTCCTTTAATGACATTTATGGTAAATCACGAAAAGCCTTGCTATTAAGGAAGAAAATAGCTTTATGATTGTTCACCGCCTTTGTGAACTTATCATAACTATATATATTATTAGCATATTTTGTGAATTACATACATACATACAATCACGCCTATATCCCAAAAGGGGTAGGCAGAGATCACGGATTTCCATTTGCTATGATCAATGCAGCAAAACGGCTGTCCGTGAGCCACTTCTCGCCCCCGTGTAGAACGAGACGTGGCGGGTGACTAAGTATTAATTAAATAAATCACCACAGCGTTCTCACGAGCAGTAGGGACCAGAGGTTTCCTTATCTCTTATCCCTTAGTCGCCTCTTACGACACCCGCGGGAAGAGACGGGGTGGCACTATTCTAAAGCCGGGGCCACGCAGCAAATTACCAAATGAAAAATAAATACCTATTTATTAATTGTTTAAAAGCACTGTAGAAAGCCGCCACTATCAAGATTTTCGCATTTTCGCCATTAAAAACGTATCATCATGTGAACCATGTTATTTCAAATTGATGATCAAACATACATTTTATCTCTAGACTTCGTTCAAAGTTTACCAACACAGATTGGGAATCCTCATTCAGCCGTTCAGCATCATTTCAGCCGCATTAATGGCGAAAGCAGGGCTCTTAAGAAAACTTGTAATCCCATTAAATCGCGTAACGCGATGTATTCTCTCAATTACTTAAGTTTCCAGATACTTCTCAACTTCAGCCGTTACTCCGCAATCGGATAACGTTTCAGGGAGGTTATGTTTATTTTTTAGTACTTGAAGCGTAACTAATCTTGTAAAGATAACTTCTGTTGGGTCTACTTATCGTTATTGGTGTGTTACATTGGTTATTATTTCAGTAATAAAAAAACTATTGAAAATGATGGTAATTTATGAAGATATAATAAAAACGAATTGAAAGTCATTCTCCAGTTTGTAGAATTATAGTTTACAGTCACGATTTCACGAGAGAATTTAGATTCATCGCTATCGTCTGGACCGACACAAATATTTATTTATTTATTTAAACTTTATTACACATAAAGTATACAAATGGCGGACTTAATGCCTTAAGGCATTCTCTACCAGTCAACCACTGGGCCAAAAAGAGATATGTTTGGTGCATGCTTACGTAATATCACATTAAAAATTATTATTATTTATTAGGAAATATGTAATATCACATTATGATACCACATCTCTTTTTTAGTATCACCGCCATGTTTACTTTCTTTACTCTATATATTATATGTTATTTACTTTCTAACTTTTAGCACTTAGGTATACGAGTATGTATTGCTGGTAAGCATTTCATCAGTAAAATAAAGTAACAAAGCGTGAATGACATATTAGGCACTACTTCAATGACTATAATATTGATATATTATCCAGTTAGGTATAACAGTAATCAAGGAAAACCTATATTGACAAAGATTGTTAAAGTACTCGTACCCTGATTCATATTTTTAACACTCGTTTCCCATAAAACCACAAATAAAATTTCAAACAGATTCGCGTCTGCAAGAGAAGGTACAGTTTTCAAGAAAAACACAATAAATCGGGTTTGAATTTAATAAAAATAACAGAGCTTTCAGTTCTCCGTTAGGAATCTTGTGGATCTAATTTCCTTTTAAGACAGAATAAAAATATAACGATAACTAGTTTAAACGCTTTTAAGGTCAGTTAATATTATATTTGTTTTTACTTGAACGTAATCCGGTGACAAGTACAGTCACCATCAGATATATCGGAGCAGCTAAGGTACTCAAAAATATCTGAACATGCACTTTATCGCCTTGAAAATTGAGGCGTTGTTCAGATATTTGTGACCACCTTGGCCGCTCAGATATATCTGATGGTGACTGTACCTACAGCCGAGCGTTGTTTATAGCTATTTTATCCGTTACGTACATTCAATCACGTAATCATTATTAGATACTTTAGATAGTGTTAGCTATTGATTTTATAATAAAATGTAAGTACTGTTTAGCATATATACACATTGCAGATTAACTAGTGTACTTTTGTTAATTAAGCTATTCCTGTTTTATTTCTGAGAGTATAAGTACTTTACATTTGAATGGTATCGGTAATAATGATAATCTGTATCCATTTACTTCGCTGTTGACTGTACCCGCTCTGTGGTTAAAATATTAACATCGCTGGAAAGAACCAGTTCACGTTCGATTCCCGACATCAAGCGCGGCGTTAAACTTTTATGTTCCCTCGTCTCCGTTTAGACGAGTGCTCGCTGCTGATACGTACTTACTGCCAGCACATTTGAGAAATCCGATCTCGCGCTCTTGCAAATTGCACTAAAAGCATGCAGTTTCTTATAAAAACGTGGTAAAAAGTACCTATGTAACGAAGGAATTTATTTTATGCCGTTGCTACCGTGATGCGTCCAAATAAAATACCTTTTAAAAACCTTCCTCTTTATTAAAAACCGGTAGAAAACCATTATAAAAGTTTGACGATATCGCTATCATGCGTTTTATTTCTCATTTTAAAGTAACGCTCCCATTCCACAAAACCAATGTACCCAGAACTGACATAAGCAACTGAGTGCGACGCTCTTCTAAAATATATTTTCCCTAAAACAAAATTTCCCCTATTTGGCGTGTATCACGCAACACTCGCGGCTCTGAATAAAACAGATCTGTCTCCACGGCGTTTAGCTCTCGGCTCCACTTCCCGGCTATTTCCCGCTCGGCGCACCGCAAGGAACAGAACTCGGGCCGTTACTTTATCTACCAAATTGTATTACGTATCTCGGTCATGCACTAGCTATTCAAACACTTTGCTTCTGTACTGTAAATAGTTTATAGTTTGTTATTTTGAGGATTGTAGCGTTCTTGAAATTCTTAGAATTCTCGTGTAAACCGAAAACACTGAAGGCTATTATATGGAAGTTGCCAGTTGCCGATGGTAAAAGTAAATTATTGTTAGCTGTGAATGAAGATGTGCTAAGTATACCGGTTAGTTTTGAAAGTCTCTGTTATTAATCTCATTTGGTCTTACTTGTAAAGAGTAACATGCAATAACTAATTTTATCTAACTTAACTTAGCAAATTTTACCCCTCTATTCATTTAGTGTTCTATCTTTATACTAATAAAATCCGTCGAGCAGCTTAATATGTTTGCAACTTGGGCCAAACCCCGCCATTTCCCGGCACGCAGTGTCATCGCCGCAAGGAGGTATTTAGCGTCGCGAGTCGCTTCATGCGATATATAGGTACTTATCTACACATACAACTATATATACACAGTATATGAGAGTACAATAGAAATTCACAAGCAATAACAACTATGGAAAGACGCTAATATGGTATAAATCCAGCAAGTTAGACAAATACAACCTGGTTGAAATGATACTGCTGAACACCAAATCATATTATTGTATTTAATAAATATTTTGTTTAGTTGAAATGTTTTATCGTAATGGATTTTCAAATATAATATATGTGTTTTCAAAATTCATTGTTTTTTATTATAAATAAATAAATATTATGGGACAATCTTACACAAATCAACCTAGTCCCACAGTAGGTAAGCTCAATAAGGCTTGTGTTGTAGGTACTAGGCGACGATATATATACATGAATACTTAAATAAACAGAAAAAATCCATAACTCTCAGGAACAAATATCTGTGATAAACACACAAATAAATGCCCTGACCAGGATTCGAACCCGGGACCTCCAGCTTCATAGTGTTAGCGTTTTTGTATTAGATGACAGCTATACACATATAATTACTGGTGTAGCGATATAAATGTATTTGGCAAAGGTAGGTTGTCTAGTTTTAATAAAATTCTACGGCTAACACAGTGTACCAACATAAGAATAAATGTAATTGTGACAGTAGATGTAACCCGCCAAAAGAGCACTTTTGGCGCGCAATACTGATCTATGTTATCTGTGACAACACTGTTTTTTTACTAACTGTCAAGCAACGCTAGAGAACAGATCTAACTTAGTTTTTTAAATGTTAATGATTAATTAAACCTGTGAAGAAGTCCTCCATCTTGTCATTTAAAACCAGCTAAAGGATCCCCAAGAACGGTCCATTTTGGTGGGCCAACAATAGGCAGGGTCACTACCGACTAGGCTAGGAGGCCGTTGTATTATAACTTTTGATTAATGTCAAAAATACTGAAATCGCAAGTATTCTGAGCTTGAAATTGAATATCTTAGAACTTTGGAGCTTATGTTATACAGAATAGCTTAAATATGAGAGTCCCGTGAATAAACAGCCGCCGGCGGCGGATATTAAACTTTAGTTTATCGATTGTTGATTAACTGTGGACTTTATATAAACGGTGTACCACCGGCCCGATATTGCTGCCTGCGGATATTTGATTCTATGTTTCAAATATACGGTAAACAGTGGTTAAGTTTATAGACAAATCACTTTTAAGCACTTGGTGCGAAAGTATCTCGTTCTAATAATTTATCCTAAACTTTTGAATCCATTTTGGTTCTATTTATGAGGATAAGTCTGATAAAAAAAAATATTTAGCTAGATATACTTAGTTAAAAAGAATTCTTGATTGCCATCAAGGAATAGGGGTGATGACACATGTTGAATTATGCAATGAAATTCAATTGATAGGATGCAAAATGATCAAAATGATCAAAATATCCAAATAAAGTAAACATTAAAAAAATCTATTGAAATGGTTCAAAGATATCGGGCTTCAAAGTTTAAATTTTTTTAGATTTTTGAAAGTAAGAAATTTAAAAAACGAATGATACCATTCGATTTCTAACATTTTATTGTGAAATATATTGTATAGCAACCATATACATAAACGCAACATTTCACTGCAAAAATAGCAATTTCATAATTTTTCCATACTTTAAACAGGGCAAATATGAAGCCGTGACGTCACAGCTTTATATCATTTTTAACCGACTTCAAAAAAGGAGGAGGTTCTCAATTCGACTGATTTTTTTTTTATCATTTTTTTTTTGTATGTATGTTACTCCATATCTCCGTGAATCGTGAACCGATTTTCAAAATTTTTTTTTGAATCGAACAGGTATAACCCCTAAATGATCCCACTGTCACCAAGTCGGGATCTGATGATGGGATCCTGGAGAAATCGAGGGAACTCTTCAACTATTATAGTGATTTCACTATTTTTTACAGCAACTCGGCCACTTCCTCTTGGAATAGCGGATCCTAAGTGAAGTCGGTTCTTTTTTTGTTTAAAATTATAATAATTATGTTAGGAGCGTTTTGAGAAACAAATGCAAATCTCAGACTGAACGAAACCTCACAACAAAACGAATCGATTGATACCATGCATGAAAAACATTCATCTAGCCTATTGTAAGTACTTTTATTTCGTCGTTTGTGTTTCCGTATTATATTTTGATGTCATAATCAACCTTCACTTCACAGTCGCCCATCAACTTTTTCTCTACTTTATTCTCCAAATACCTCAAAAGCAGATCAATCAATGCCGCTAATAAAGACATGAAACGTTGTGTCCCTTGGGTGCTTCCAATTAGGGCAGATTCCTCCCTCGACCGAGTCAATTTATTAAGGATTCCGATTAATTTCTCGGCCGATAGATGATAATCTGCTGTAAAAAGTTTCTCAATTCTTCTGAGACGCAATTACTGCGTCGGTTTGATGTGAATCGGGATTTACTTTCTGTAACAATAAATTTAGCTACATAACAATAAAAAGCCCCCGCACCGGTGTTGCCCTTGAGCCATATTTGATGTCCCTTTTTATTGGGGCCCATCTTGCGGAGGGCGAGTCTGCATCGTCTGCCGGAAATAAAATTGGATATAAAAATGGATCTAATAGCCCATTAACCAGTCCATACTTTTCACCCAATAGCCTAGTACATTTTAGACTCCATTAATTCTCAATAGTCCTTACACCATGGCGGGTGCTGTCTCTGCGTGCGTCCCATGACACGGGCAGGGGCAGCATCCGCTTAGTGTAGCCCTCACTTTTCATTAAAATGTCGAAAGGGCCTCTGCGCGTTGGCTTCGGCTCCGCATGAAGGGTAATTTAAGACTGAGAACGTGCAGAAATAATCAGCAGCGTACCTTGGTGACAAGTGTCAAAGGGACACTTAAGTGTGTTTTAGTTGATACATCAAAAACTTACAGAAAAACATTTAGGGCAGATGCCCCGGTTTTGGCCACTTTAAGGAGAGTTTGACTGTACAGATGACCGTCATTTTGTGTCAATAAGGAATTATGACACTCTTTATGTGCATAATCATTGAGAATTGATTACTATATTTATATGAATCTCCGCTGTTAAGATTCTGTCATTGCATCTAATTTTTTATTTAATGAAATGTCAGAAAGGGATCCAGGAGCCATTTTTGGCCAGTTTTGACCCAGTTGTGGCCACACCTATTGTGCCAGTTTTGGCCACATTTAAAAATATGAATGTTTCCAATGATATATCATAAAATATTAATATCAGACGGTAAGTTTACATTTCAGTACAACAACTGAACAAAAAAACCGGCCACGTGCGTGTCGGCCCACGCATAATGGAGGGTTCTGTATAAAGTAGTTTTTTGAACATAACTCAAAAACAGGTAAACCGACAATGTTCCAAAAGACCGCAGCACCTTCTACAAAATGGAAAAAAAATAATAAAAATACACATATTTCCTTACTAACTTAAGTATCCATCGTTAGAATTGGAACAAATGTGTTTTTTATTAACCGACTTCAAAAAAAGGAGGTTATTCTCAGTTTGACCCGTATATTTGTTGACGATTATCTCGCGTTTGGCTGTACCGATTTTGTTGCGGTTTTCAAAAAAGTATTAGTTACACTCTGGAGAAGGTTTTAGTATAGACAAAGGGGTCATCCATTAATTACGTAAGTCAATTTTTGCCACTTTTTGACCCCCTTCCGCCCTACGTATGAAAAAATACGTAGATAAAGAATATGCATATAATAGACAATAGACAAGATAAAGAATATGCAGAAAACTGCGATGAAGAAGATACAGAAGAAGACTAAGTATGCAGAAGATTAATAAGAAGATGATGATGATAAGAAGAAGAAGCAGAAGAAGAAGAAGATGAATATTACTTTGCTTTGCTATTATATTTATTAATGCGGTTAAAAATCGGTCGAGTTGAACTATATCGCTTAATAACGGATATCCTTTTGGGTGCCATTCATTTCTTACGCAAGACGATTTAGGCGGGGAGGGGATTGACCATGCCTTACTTCTACTTACAAGAGGAAGGTGGTCAAAACTGGCAAAAATTGTCTTACGTAATAAATGGATGACCCCTTTGTCTATAATAAACCCTCTCCAGAGTGTAACAAATTATTTTCTGAAAACAGCATCAAATTCGGTACAGTCAAACGCGAGATAATCGTGAACAAACATACATACAAACAAACATACGGGTCAAACTGAGAACCTCCTTTTTTTAAGTCGGTTAAAAATATACTTTTATGTATGCCAAAAAGACGTAACGATTTTCTATGAGGGCGTCTATAATCCATTTGGTCTTAACCCAACGCACTTGAATAATTTTTCTATAGTAGGTAATGCGAACATTTGCGTAAATATTGGAGAAAAGAAAATTGTAATATGTAATATTAAAATTTAGGACCAATACTAGGTGGCCAAAACTGGGTTAGTATGTGAGCCAGTTATGGTCATAGACATGGCCACAATTGGTGAAATCACGAAATCAAGGTGCCAGTTTTGGCCATTAGGCATACCTCAATTTCTGAAAGGCGCGCCAAGAAAGTAACCTAACATATCCTTAGACAACACTTTTGACATGTACATTAAACAATGAGCTCATAGAAATACAAAAGGGGTTCCAAAATAATGGCAGATTACGGAGCTTCCAACCTTATTGTGTTGGTTAACAAATAGCATGTACCACGTAACCTGACACAACATAGCTCCTGACAACTGAACGACAACTGACACATGACAGATGACAGTGTCATCTGTATTGCCATAATTTTCTCTTGTATTTAGTATAAGCCATAGACTTATAAAGTTGTCTATACCTTAGTTAAACCAATTCAAAGTAGAAACTGGCCAAAACCGGCACAGTGGCCACAACCGGGGCATCTGCCCTATTTCGGGTATTTTGATATTGTATTTGTAAGTATATCGTATTACAAATGTTGAACATGCTTTAAAATATCGTCAAGTAACAAGCAAAACTCACTAAGTACTACCACAAGTTCATAGCCATAATGAATCATACTGGCAACATAACAAGGTTGATTTTCGTTTAGTTATTTTTCTGTAATTAGTGAGTTTTTCTTGTCACCTGATTGTACAGTCGACGTCAAATATATGTTTACCCTTTTGCACCTTTACTCCATTGTAATGAGGTGCGAAATTGTAAACATATTTTTGACGTCGACTGTACATTTTTGAAGACCTTATCATTTAAGCTACTTCTGCTGCTGACTGTACAGCGGTAGATTACACGTTTGAATATTAACAATGTATTTTTTGTTACAGGTACTTAAACGATAAAACGCACAGAAAATAAAAGCGGCATCATTTTATACAATCAAAGGTACACTATTTACGGGTGTAAGTATGGTACAGTCGCCATCAAATATATCTAAGCGGCCACCGGACTTAATAATATCTGAACATGCACTTTATCGTCTTAACAATAGAGGCGTTGTTCAGATATTTGTAACTACCTTATCTCTTATCTGATGGCGACTGCACTACTACTTAGTAGGTGCTTCTCTCGGGTGAAAATTCAACACATAATATTAATTAATTTTTATTTAGTTATTCGGGGGAACAATAGTTAGCGACTGTACCTGTTTAGTTAAAATGTAGTCTGTGGCCGGAGACAGGTCCTCGGGGATCCCATAACTCATCCCCCATTGATTCAATTACCGGCCCGGAAAACAATACATAATCCGATTTAGTAGGGCGATGCACTTGTCCAAACATGTTGATACATTTTACATTGGTATTTTCTATTCTATTAGTACAGTCAGCAGCAGAAGTAGCTAAGCTGGTAGGGTGTTAAAAATGATCTACACACGCTCTTATTCTTTTGACAATAAAGTCGTGTCCAGCTCATTTTGAACACCCTACCCGCTTAGCTACTTTTGCTGCTGACTGTTCTTCAGAGTTCGCTCTTTAAGTTGAGTTGGGGATTTATTAAGTTTTTAATGTATGATAGCCACTAAATGCTTCAAGCCTGCGCTAGTATCCTGACGGTAAGACGTCCGACTATCAATCAGGAGGTCCCGGGTTCAAATCCCGGTTCGTACCACTGAGATTATCGCAACTTATGTTTGGTGTTTACCCGCCGCTCTTCGGTTAAAGAAAATTTCGCGAGGAAATCAGACCTGATCCCGACAAGGCCTAGTTACCCGCTGAAGGCAGTCGCTTTCGTTGGAACTAGTGCCTATACCAATTTCTGGGATTATATCGTCAAGCGGACCCCACGCTCAATAGAGCCGCGGCAAGAAGTCGAGACGCTAGGAGAATGATGATGTATAATAGTTATTAGATGTTTCAATTAAGCTTTAAAGCTTATACCTCTAAGTTTAAATGTGTTTCTGTAAAGAGGGTAATGTAGCGCACAATGTTGAGCCGAGGTGTGTCGGCGAAGCTTTTGTTCAGAGCTTTTAAAAGTGCTTTTAGCAGACATTAGTGAACTGTGCTATGCGGATGTTAGTAGTATGTTCTACTAAATACTTAACTTTAATTACTTCTAGTAGTAATGATAGTAGAATCATGATCAGAAATATTTGTTAAATTATGAAAAATCTAATTTATTTAACAAACTCTAAACAGTTAGCCTCGAATACACAATGTACAGTCAGCATCAAATACATTGTAACAACCAAAATGGTCAAATAGTTCTTCACACCATATATTTTGTATGGTGTGACGAACTATTTGGCTACTCTAGCTGTTACAATATATTTGATGTGGACTGTACTATACTAATGTATTCGCCCCGATTTAATAATATTTAAGGAAAATGAATATTGTAATTTCCTTAACAGTAAAGTCATCATTATTCCTTTTCTAAAATAGTATAGGACCTATTTAATATACTACTACTAGTATATGACTTAAATTTTATTTCGTCACTTCCTTCTTCAGATATAATTTATTAAAGTTTTTTAAACCTACTAGGCATCTCGTACGATTTTGAAAGATTCGATTACCTACCTAAGTAATCGTTTTTTTTAGGGTATGCATACAATCTTAGTTTATAGCGACATCGCCCCATCGCTTCATTCTTTTTTCGTGCGCATGAAACAATACAATAAAACAATCTATTCAAGCTTCAACACGAACCAAATAAGTAAACATAAACCTTTATAAACTCCAAACTGTCACTCCCTTCCTCGCCCGTCTAAACTGCCCTCACCGACGCATAAATTGTTGTTCCAACCCTCCACCTGCCAAGATGGGCGAATTTTCAATTTTCCCATAAACAAGTTTGGGCAATACCCCGCCGGTGATCCATCTCGCTCACAACCTGCCAATTTATTAACACCCCGCGCTTAATTACTGTCACGAAACCAAGATGGCGCGGGAAATGTCTTCTTCATCATGTATTTAGGAGCTGGGCTGGTCGCTGACTATGACGGTGGCATATAACCAAAGGAACCCGCTGGTACCTTTTAATACAATTGGGAAAAGTAAGGCATAAGTGAGGACTGGCCCAGGGTGATAATTCATAATTCAAAAATAGCTTAACCTATTATTATCATATTAGTTTTGCTTTGTAATTTGTTTTTAGATCTTGATTTATTTCATATTCTTTGGGTATTGGTTCCAAATAAAATGGGGGATGCAAAACATCTACATGATTAAATTTTGTAATGTTCACCTTGTAGTTTCCGAGTAAAATGATTATGACGAGAATAATTATAAGGTTTCTGTTTGGTCTATTTTGCGCAGCCATTTCCAGCAGCACTTATATTATCTCGAAACGGGTAGGTAACTAAAACGATCAAAGTGCGAAGGCCGTCAGGGACGACAGATTTGACGAAGAATGAAAAAAATCTATAAGAGATTTTAAACAATTTTTGCTGCTAACAGTACCACGCTTCGCTGCGCGTACGCTCGTAGCCGATCCTAGCGTTTTCCTCGAATGTAGCGGAAAGCACCTACGAACAGAGAGCCCACTTAGCGGGTTACTGGTCTTGAAAAGTGTTAAATAATACACGAATGAGAAATACGGATCGCTTTGTATATAAAGTAACACATAATTACTGCTGTTAGTTCAGTTTATAAGGCATAGGTACATTTAATTTAGTTGGTGATCGCTCCGAAATTAAAAACAGTATTAAAAACCACCGTCTTTATCTTCACAATTATATTAATACAAATGCGTTCTACGCTTGTACCTACACGGTCAGGCTTATCAACTGCAATGTCTTTCTCTTATTATGGTAGTGTTTTTATCGCCTGTCAACACAGCTGTCACGTTCTAACAAGTATATTATGTAAGTGCGAAAGTGACCCATGACGCGACAGGCGATAAAACGGCCACCATGATAGCCGTTCTGTGATAGTTGTGGTGTTATATCGATAACTCCGTACGTAATACGTCCGCAGATCGATCTGTTTATTATGGGGCCCACCCACTATTAGTCGGCCTGACGATATTGACCTGACAGTTGTTTGGAGCTGTCAAATTTTTGTTCTAACAGGCCGATATCGTCAGACGGACTGATAGTCGGAGGGCCCCCTTACTGTACAGTCACCTGGAATACTTTTAGTATATTCCTCTACAAAGGCTGTTACGGCTCTACCAATAAGAGCGAGTCAGCAACAGAAATATCTAAGCGATTAGGATTGACAAAATGATCTTAACTCGACATTATTCTTAAAAAAATAAGAGCATTTTGAGATAATTTTAAGTCTTCTAGGTCAGCTACTGACTGTTATGTTTATGTACATAAACTCCCTCGTCTCCGACTACTATAAGTTATATAGCTAGTTAATAGTGGTGGTTGTTCAAAAGATAATCAAGATACAACCGCAAACTCCCCAACTCTGGAACTATAAAATAACATAGTATCAAGTGTTGGAAACTCGACGACATCTCGATAAGAATTCCACCAATCAGACAGTCTTGATCAATGGCAAACTTTAGCTTAGCGGTCTGGGGTTGCCAGTACCTGGTATTTAAGTAACAGGTATCAAACAAGTTGCTGTAAGTAGGTAAGTATGTAAATGAAATTTTAAACTCATTTGTGTTAGTTTTCTTACAAATTACATAATATTTGTCAGTAAAATACTTTTCTCAAACATACTCCGAAATGTATGCGTTAATGTCACGAAATGAAGACATGAAGTTGCTCATTTAAGGATCCTTACATTACTTCTTGGCCTTAGGCCTTAGGCCAAGAAGTAATGTATTTATTAATAATAACTTAATAGTTATTTTAATTGTAATATTTTCTTACAATGTTTGAGAAAAGCACTATACAATCCTTGGCCGGAAGAGGGATTGCAGGACTCGCTTTATCCGGCCTCGTCTACGACTCGGCCGTCTACCGCAATCTCGTCCTTCAATCCCTTACTTCACGGCCTCTGAAGTAATGTACTATTATTATGGTTTAAACCATGTTATAGAAGGACAGCATAGATTTTAATAAATTCGCATTTTACCCTGGACACGGTATAGATCCAAATGACACACAAAACCAATTTAAAATTCGATGTAGCGTATTTCAGAACGAAAAGCGACGAAAGATTTTTTACCCCAAAGTATCATGCCATACGACAGTATACTACTATCAAGTAAAAATACTCACGATAACCGTTGTATAAGTTTTCGCAACTCACTAGCCATCAGCCCAAAGCCGATAAGCCTTTGAACTTGGTACTTTGAAGGAATTAGTGTAACAGAAATTGTCATTTCTATATAAAACGAGCATCTGCCTAATCCCTGTGACGGCGGTGGCTGGCGGTGTCTGTCAAAAGTTTTGCATTAACTGTCTTTATATGCGGCTGTAAAAATAATGTGGTTTCAATGGGGTTCGTGTGTTAAATTCTACCAATATATTTAATCATAATCAATGTAATCATATAGGCTATACTAGAAAAATATATCGCATAGAAAAATAGGTTCGAAGGCGTTTGTGTAATACACACAGCAGTTTTGCTTAGCTTTTTCTTCAAACTTGGCTGGGCACTGCCATGTGTCTGGATGATCCTTTCCTCAGAAACGGGAAGTTTTTGACTTTAACTTGACATGGGAGAGACTAGTGCAAGACTGAGACGAATAGAAGAAAAGAAGCCGGGACGTATAAAACTAAAGATAGTCGCTGTTATTAAATAAATAAAATCTTAACGGTCGCTTGGACCCTGGCACTCTAGGTCATGGTATTTGTACGAACTTACGTAATCTTGGATTCTCCCGATAAAAAGGATACATAATCCTTTTATATATGACCCATAAACTTAAAAAAAATCTACTTCCGTATGTTCCGGAAATAGAAAGAAATCACATTCGCCTCGGAACGGTGAATAATAAATGTAGTATCCGGGAAGAACTGATTGCCCTGACTGTCGGACCAGTCTTGACTTTATCCCGCACACAGCTTAGAATACAGTAGCTATTTAGGGAAATAAACGCTATTTTGCTCATTAAATTTTTTTCAACCTGTAAAACCTATCAAAGGGGCACTCCCTGTTGCGACACTACAGAGAGATTGTTAAGAAGTTTATTCAGCTGAAAATCGTGTTATTCAGTTAATATATCAACAGACAGACAATCCGTTGCTTATGTTATGTTTTATGTTATTTGAATTATTGAACGTGTCAAAATACAAAAACAAGTAATTAAAAATTAAATACTTTTTTTATAAATAGGAATCTGAAACTATTTATATTTTTACGTCAGTCTGGGCGGTAAGTGAGATTTGCCGCCCTCGGGCGCAGCGGGAAATCTCACTTCACACCCAGAAGAAGACGTAAAATTGTGTACGCACCACGGGCGGTAATAAAGAAGGCCTCAGATCGCTTGTTTATGGCCCTTACCTTCGGTTCGGGCCACAAATGCCCGCGATCTGAGCCGTTCTTTATTTTACCGCCCTAGGTACGTAATGTACTATTACGTCACTCTGGGCGCTAAGTGAGATTTACCGCCCTAGGGCGCAGCGGCAAATCTCACTTCAAACCCAGGAGATGAGGAATAGTACATTACGCACCTAGGGCGGTAAAGTAAAGAACGGCTCAGATCGCGGGCATTTGAGGCCCGAACCGCAGGTAAGGGCCATAAACAAGCGACCTGAGGCCTTCTTTATTACCGCCCGTGGTGAGTACACAATTTTACGTCTTCTCCTGGGTGTGAAGTGAGATTTGCCACGGCGCCCGTGGGCGGCAAATCTCACTTTCCGCCCAGAGTGACGTAAAATTATGTACACACCACAGGCGGTAAAATAAAGAAGGCCTCAGATCGCTTGTTTATGGCCCTTACCTTCGGTCCGGCCCCACAAATGTCAGCGATCTGAGCCCTTCTTTATTTTACCGCCCTAGGTACGTAATGTACTATTAATTAATTATTGCTACAATGGCCGTAATGGAAGGGACGGACTTGTAAGGAAAGTAAACAGCTTCAGAAATCATTCACGTTAAATATAATAATTATTTCAAAATCATACACCTGGTTATAAAATTTATTTAAATGAATTTTAAATTGCATTACGTTACAGTTATGTGGCGTTTTTTTAGTAAAACGAATTATCTGCTGCTCCCTATGCTGCAGCACCCAATTGATTCCACTGAATTATTGAACGACTTCCCCGAGTTTCCCGTTCGCTCCGCCGCCGGCTTGCCTGCAGTTAATACACCTGGAAGATACTCAAGTTGTCCGTATTATTGACAATCGATCAACGTCGAGCATACTTCAGGAGTTTAGTAGACAAAGACCGCCACTTACAATTCCCACAACAACTGGAAACTGGTTGACTGGAAAAGATCTTTTATAGGCATTAGTTCACCTTTATGCGTTATATTTTCTTTATATTCTGTTCTAATATACATTCATTAATGTCCGCAAAAACAAAATGACCTAATTTGATTTGTAGAACCATGAGAATTTGTCTTTCGCTGTGTTTTATAAAATAAATATGTATATTTTATATAGCACGGAAACGTTACGTGTTCCAGAAGCAGAGAAATAAAATTACTTGAATAATACACTGAGAAAATGAAACGGCTAGAAATAAATAAGTTTTTGCTATTTACAACCGAGTGACTCGCTTCGCATGGAGCCTGCAAAGTTCGTTGCTTAAATCAAAGAAGTCAACTTGGCTAACTTACGTATGTGAAACTACACCATTAAATTAGTTAAAAATAAATAAGGGAATCAGGGAAGGGTTATATTTACTAGGACACTTATTTGGATTTAAATAAGTGCTTGGTAAAAATAACCAAGAATAGTTAGCAATAATTGCTTGTTTGTAATTAACAAAGCTTAATTGCGTGATTTAAATAAGACTTGGTTGTGTATAACCAAAAATATTTTAACCGAGCCAAATTGGTACTTTGCTAACACACTATTTTTTCCGTGTATTACTGCAAATAAGTTTTATGTACGTCTTTAAATTACGTAGGTATTTAGTATCTCTATGTATATTTCTAATTTAAATATACTAACTAAACAGCTCGGGAACGTCAACCGCTAATAGGGCTACAATAGTAATAAAAATTTAGTTACAATCTTAACGCAGTGTCAGATCAGCTGCTACAAAATCGAAACTCAACACCTTTATTAACTGCAACAAAGACAAATTTAATTAAACCCACAATGTCGCTAATAATTTAGCTCCTAAATAAACTGCTTACAATCTCGTTATAACGCCGGCTTCATTATGCGGCTACACTATATCATCCCGTTTAAAAATATCGCTATATTTTAAGGCGTTTGTTCTAAGCCTGCCATCTTCGTACTTTATAATCTGTGTAATCTTTACAGATTTTGTGCTTTACATTTCATAAGCGATGTTTACAACAAATGTTACACGGAAGAATATTTAATACAAATGTATTATTTAATAAATTGTTAGTAACTATACTGTTTCTTTAACAAATTCAAATGTATGTACAGTCGACGTCAAAGATATGTTTACACTTTTTCACCTCACTCCTTTGTAATAACTAGTAATAGTTTGTGTAAGTTTGTTAAAGTGTAAACTTATCTTTGACGTCGACTGCACCAAATTAATGCACTCATGATTATCGATGGTCGATATTTTTTATATTACGCTGTGTAGCTTGTATAGTCAGCATCAATAGTATCTTTCTTCTATTTGTAGAGCCATAGGAGCGAGTCTCATATGTTTGCGGCCATCGTGTAGGAAGATACTATTGATGCTGACTGTATAACAAAAAAATCTGACATATTTACCAAGTACAAGACTATAAGTCGTATTTTATGAGTAATATGTCTATTTGTTGTAATAAGTATAATTATGGAGTAAATAATTACTAAATTACTTTAATTTAATTTATTTATATAAATCACATTTAGATTCAAAGTTCACTATTTCATCATAGTGAATAACGGCTAGCCATAATTACTATCATAACAAAACAAGTAAGAATTCGCCAGGCAATTAATTTCTTAAGAATATTTAATGAAACATGCCCGAATTCCCGACCGTCCTAAAAGAATTTACCGCGGGAATTATATCCCGGGAATTTCCCGTCGGGAATATTCCGCAACGAGATTCCATTAAACGTGACGCGGGACCGGATTTCTTCATTTCCGAGGGACTCCTAAAAGAGGGCTGAATAGCGATAGGCGTTGTGGGCCCGAGGGTTATCGTGAATGGTTTAGGCTAATTTTCAAATGGATTTGAGCAGTATACTGACTTTGCCTAGGTATATGGAATGGTATATTATAATGAACAGTGAACCGGTTTAAAGATCGAAGCCTGAATTTTATAAATCTTGAAGCAAAGCAAAATGACCTACACGCCCTCTTATTCTCTTAACAATAAATTCGTGTCCAGCTCATTTTGAACACTTGAACCGCTTAGCTACTTCTGCTGCTGTACATACGCTTTGATTTGTCACTCAACAGAGAGTAACAAATAATTATTTTTTATATAATCGAGATAGTCAAAATAGTGAATATCCTATTAAATACTGAATGCCAGTAGTTGAACTATCAAAATAATTATATACATTGGTCTGCTAAAGTATGAGTTGGGTAACACAACAAGTCAGCATATCAAACTTTGAGCACCTGTTCTATATTTATTAATGTCTTCATCGAAAAACATGTTGTGGCCACCCTTCTCCTATATCGTGCATAAAAACAAACTCAAAGTACATTTTCTCCCCCAACTATCGATAAAACCGCTTTTCAAATCTTAAACTAAAATCTGCAGAGTTACGAAACGATGTCCACTTTTTCTATTTACTGCGTCGTGAATGGAATACTATTAAAGTATCTGAATGTAAAACCAGATTTGCTGCTGGCAGGAAATTCGCTTTTGGGGAAAGGGGTAGCATCCCAGGTTCTTTGAATGTTTACACAAGTTTCTACTGTATCTCAATGGAATAAGATTTATACATTTTGTGTATATTATTCCTTCATCTATTGTTAGGTTGAAATGTTTAATAAAAAGCACTTTTTTGAACACTTTTTTTTAACACCATATAATTGGCATTAGAGCCCAGTCACAGAGACCTATTACTCGCTACCGAAGAGTTTCAATGTACACCTAGCTCCATCATCAGATCAGCTCGATGATACCAAATTACTATAATTTTATGATAGTCAGTGATCGGCACGACCCGTGCCACAGCGCTGAATTTTGGTTATATTTTTTTTATATGGACGTGATTATTAAAATTTAATTTCACAACCGTCCCAAAAAAATTCAATTCAAATTTAATAGACTGTTCATGTTTATAATAAAATAAAAATAAAAAATCTCTTTGGAGTCCCGCGTTGTGGCACGGGTCGTGCCGATCACTGATGATAGTTTAAAATTGACTCGCAAGATTTAATTAAAATTACGATATTTACTTAGTTACCTACAATATTATAGTTCTCCAGTCACATTTTGATGTCTTTTTTTAATATTTAAAAATCTAAAACTTGAAATCCTTGAAGTACGTTTAACTACAGTCATTTATAAGAATAAGTTCGAGATTACTCGAAGACATGCACTAAACCCTCGTTCAAACGGCGTCGAAAAGATAAAATGGTGCATTGAAGCGGTCAGTCTCTTGCGAAAGTATTTCGAGATAAAAATATGGTGAATATTTCGACCTCTGAGTCTTCGCGGATTTGAATAAAATAAAGTAACGCTGTGATCGTTTTAATCAAATTGTCTTATCTAAAGCTTCATTTTAAAAGCTAGAGAAACTAAGTTTTGTGACCACGTTTGCCAAATAAGATAGTATTACAAGAGTCAAGGTTCTTACTATCATTTATATTATTCATTACAAAAGTGATTTCCAAGTTGCCAAACTCCTGGATGTCAATTTAGTAGTAGTAGTAGTAACTAGTAAAACACTTTATTGATAAAGTTTATTGTACAAGAAAACACACCAGAAATATATAACACATCAAATACGTACAAAGGCGAACTTATCCCTTTAAGGGATTTCTTCCAGTTAACCTTTGAGCAGTTGAGAGAGATTTGAAAAAGCTAGGCAGACTTGGGTACCGTACGATACGAAATAACGAGTTGTATTATGAATTGTGATCTAACTAGGACAATTTAAGCAATCGGGACTTAAATGTCCACTTTATTCATTTTGAAATTATAGGCTTGTGTAATTTTCCGAGCTAATTATTAGTTCTGCCAATTAAAGAAAATACCAAAAACTGAATCCTTTAAACCCCGAAACGTAGCCGAAAGGAAATGCCCTGGCGTTTCTCCAAAACCAGCATAATTAGTACCGACCGGGTTTGTACGGAAATAATTGTTTCTTTGTCCTGGATGTGTTTGTTGGACATTTAAATTAACCTCTTTAATTGCCTTGAATGCAAAGTTTTAAATTAAACAGTTGAAATTTTGGAAAACTTTAATCCAATTTCGTGAACTGTCAGCCTGGTGGCATATGCGACTAGATTTAGCTCTTTAAATTTGAAACTAGATATTATTGTTAGTCTGCAAAACTTTAGAAAATTATCGGATACTTGTTCGGATTGCTTCCAACAGAATCAGAACTTTCGTAATTTTACAAACAGTATCAAAGTTTACCATTTGATTTTTGATATAGTTTTACGCGTATTACAAAGACACTGCACCTACAGTGTATTCTTCTTAATATAGTTTTTTATTTAACGTAACTATATTTTCCTTTTTATGATGTAACTAACGAAATCATTCAATTTAACAATGAATCAAATAAAACATTTCGAACAACCGCAATTATCTGATACATGCGCAGAATATCAAATGCCTTTTCAAATTCTAAAATCCTTCAAGGAGCTAAGTATAATTCAAACAAAGCACCGCAACGGTTCTTTGTATCATTACGGCCACAATAAGGAATTAATCCTCAGCTTTCCAGATTACATCATCAGATTCTCCAGAGATGGATTACTCGGCATTACCAGCCTCGGACATGATCTCCGCAATCCATTTATCTTAAGTAGATCATTTCAATTTTCATTTTGTTTCGAGTTGCCCGTTATATTTTAATGGATACCTTCTGATTATGTTTAATGGTTTGCTTTTTTGCTTGACTGATTAAGATTTTTATGAGATTTCGTTTGCTGCATAAGCGTTTTGTTTTTGCAGATTCGGATGGTTTAACGAAAAAATCATTACATTATAAATTATACTGTTCAATGATTCGACTTCAATTTCTTCCTTAAGACGTATTACTTTTTTTTAAATTTAAGATGTTGAAATGTATATCAATGTAATGAAAAATATATTTCCATGATTATTTGGCAAAGTTACGAAATAATACGGGTAGTTAAAGTGGGATTCAAAATTAAACCATTTACTTCAGAAATATAACAAGAATATTATACTAATGAAAAAGAAAAAGATAATAATTAAACAGTAACTTCGACTCAAATTTTCTGATAAGTATATTTATAATTAACGTTTGCTTCACTATTAATCAAACAAACAACTTCAGCATTCAAATTTCAACCCACATCTTACGGAATTCTGGCAGCTCAGCCTAATTGCTGATTTGCTAATTAATCACACTGTTATTTGATTAATAGGCCTCCGATAGAGCTGAAGGGCGAGCCGATGATTTAGGAATTTCTTCAAAAGGCTTTCGCTAAAGTTTCCTTTAATTAATAAGTAGAGTATCAAGTTATTAGACGTTGTCCTTTGTTGGCGTTATTTTTACGCCCTGTATTGTTGGGAGTTTCTCGTTGGAAGTTGGCAGAATTTCTCTTGGGTTTTTATATTGCATTACAAGGGCGCACTCTCGCTTAATTGCTTCTTGTTTCAAGCGTTATGAACTTCTAACATTATTAAAAAGGATTTAGGTGACTGAATTTTCCCGTATTTTTTGTCTAATAATATATTCCTTATATTTGACACTCAATAATATAAGTACCTACTTAAAATATTATCTCATCTCAAGAAACTCATTCACTGGAATGAAAAGATTTCACAAGATTAAGGCGGACTTTTACAACATCTACAGTATTTTATACTGTGGTAAATTAGCACAAATACTATTGACACATTCAAAAACAAAGTTCTTTACTATGATCCTTTACTTTTATATCCCATTGACACATCTCTAAATCAACAATACCAAAACCAAGTTAAAACAATCGTCTCCCAGCTCCATGCCTTCAACGATTCATCACCGAAACCAAACAATACATGAGCGGACGAACTAACTGACCCCCACGCCAAAACATCACGAGTGATTTCAAAATGGCGATGGCGACCAGCAGCTGACAACAGGAGCACCGAAGAGTGGAAACTGCAAAGAACTCTAACGGGGCTAAGCCCTCCACAAAACTCGGGGACATGGCCGGGGCGTCCCCGCCAGGGGAATCCCCCTGGTTGGGACGTTCCCAAGAAATCCTGGCCCTCTCAGACCTGGGAGCGAATCGTTACCAAAGGCTTGTGCTACGGCTGTGGCGGTGACTGGGACTTCAAAGGTGCACTGAAAGTGGACACTAGTAGTTCGGAGTATACGGGTTATAGGTACTACTTCAATAAGCCGGGGTACAGGATCAAGGCGAGGTCCTGTGAAGATGCGAGGTTTATTCATATTAATTTCGTACTGCTCGCCGAGGTCAAGCATTTTGAGAAGGTAAGTTTGTATAATTAAGTGTTCTTTAATGTATTGTTATTTCTAGCCATGGTAAAACTAAAGCTGATCCAAATTTTTCGAATCAAGCGGGGCATAGCAAAAAATATAGCTGAAAATTGTTGAGATTTCTTAAGAAATTATCTTTGAAATTACTAGACTAATAAAGCGTCATTTTATTGACATAAAAGTTATAGAATGCAGAAAACGTCATAAATGACGCCCATCAGTAGCCCTTAAAATATTACTCCATATATCCATGTTGCATGTTCGCGCAATTCTTTTGATCCTTTAGCGGGTACATACTGAGACTCTTCTCTGACAAGCTTACCTAATCTTCTTAAAATAATCTTACATACTCTTAATTCTCTATTGAATCTACATACTAGTAATTGACACAATGCAATCCAATTAATATTGTGCACCCCTAACGTCACATTTGCCTCGTCAATGCTGCGACGTAGCACTGCGCAAATAGGACCAATTAGAGGCGATACGGCCACAGTACCCAAAAAGCAGCAGTCAAACACTTTATTGTACTATAACAGAAAAAAAACAGGACAAATATCATTTCTTCTAAATCTAAAAGGCGAACTTTTCCACCAGATATGTCGAAAATCTAATTCAGCTGGATGGAGCTCTAAAGTAGCGGTGCATTGACTAGTATCGACTATAAATTCTCTTAAGGACGTGCAAATTAGTCAGCCTTACTTAATGCTAATCTGACTGTATAAAGTGAGTGCTTTTCCTAAGTAGGTATTTCCTCGTGAAGATAAATGCATGATTGTTGTAAATGCCTTGTAATCTTATGAAGTTACCAAATGGAGACATATCTACGTGTCTTGTTTTTAATATTTGGGTCCTATCACATTTTTTGTTACTTAATTCGCTTGATTGTTGTTTTGAATTAAAACAACGGAACCGTACTTAAATCTGGACCAGTAAAAGTCTTTTTCGTACTTTACTTAAATGTTATATTTCTTAAATGAATTGAGATTTTAATGAGCTGCATGTCTACATAGTCTACGTATCATGAAAACATTATGATACTGTTTTTATGTTCTACACTGTGATCTGGTTCGCGCTTGACCCAATTACATATTAGAGGCTGCGCGGGGATTTTACAGTCCAAATGCTTCATGCTGTTACATTTGCGGCATTTGCCACTATTTTAGGTTGATTTTATTAGCGTTCCCCTTAAGGTTAACTGAGCCACATTGAAATAAATAAGAAAATAAAATTAATTTATGCAGTATTATGTAGATAGGTACTTTAATTAATATAATATATGACTCGTATTGAAGAAACAAATACAGAGTAGACTGTATGTAGAAACATTATCTCCGATTTCTTATTAAGTTCGTGTATAAATCGCATGGCACTTATCCTAGTCTTTTAGATATTTCAAAAAGTCCCAAAAATATTTGTGTAGTAGTTTCAGATCAAGAAACTAGCATCTCCCTTCACAATGTGTAATTCTCAACATATTTCCCTCGACGTCGGAGTCCATCTTGAAATTCGCAGCATAATGTCACGTTTAACCGCCGCGCGTGCCTGTTAGTTAGGGAGGCGAGGTAGCTAAATGGCGTAATTCAACGGCGCCGTCGAGACCTATCAAAATCGAAAGATAAAATAATTTCGAAAAGAAAAGCTGTTATGGCAAAAACCATTTTAGCGGTGGGTTTGGCGTGTACGGTTTTTCAAAAATGTTAAAAAAAACAGTTACTTGGGCATTCTCGAGCGCGTCAGATATTCATACTACGTATGCCCCGAGTGCCTCTGATAACAACGGTATACTAATCTGCCGGTTTGCGTGGTGGGGGTAGGCATATAAAGTAGTCAAAAATGCAAAAAAAAAAAAATTACTCGAGCGCGTCAGATTTTCGGAAGGGGTGTTAAGTAGGCCCCAAGGAAGCTCCCTTTAAAAAAACTGACGATTTCGGCGTGACGATAAGTTACGATGAATTTTTGAAAATGCAAAAAAATAAAGTTCTTTTGAAATACTCGAGCGCGTCAGATTTTCATAGGGGAGGTTTATCTCGGTATCCTGAAAGCATATTTTTTTAATCTGACAAAAATGTTGGTGGGTTCTCTTAATCTGACCGGGAGTTTGAGTTTTTATGATGCTTCAAGTCAAAAAGTTTTAACTTTGGACAAAAATGTAAAGAGACCTTTTTTGTGTAAAATAAAATTACCTTTTTTGTTTATTTAAACTTTTTTTTTTGTAAAATGTATCGTTCGCGACTTATATGCCGTAACGCGTTCTTAGGAAGACGAATTGGCTCCTCCACACTTCCGGTCATGCGGAAACCGGCAGATTTTGTATTTTTAGTAAGTTTTAGATTATATTCTTCAAAATAAAAAAATAAAATATCGCGCTCGAGAATGCCGGATTAACGTTTTTTTTTTACAAGTTCGCGACCCTATAACTCGGCGGCGTCAAGGACTTATCGTCAGATTAGTTAAATTTAGTCTTTAAACACTAAAATCAACCCCCAATATCTTAATCTGATGCGCTCGAGTATTTCAGACTATCCATTTTTTTTTACTAATCTGATCGTCTATCCTAGGCGCGCGTCACTACATATAGAGCTAAATACTTTACAAGGTTGTTCTATTAGGTCTAAGGTATCTCTCATATCTTAAACTGCCACGCTCGAGTATTGCAGAAAATTCCCCTATTCGCCTCCCTAACTATGTCAAGAACCGGTTATCTGCCCGGTCCATTATATCCGGGTATGCTAAGACGTCGTTTGGGTATTTGTTAGAGATACTCACCTAAAATAATGGGCATAAATTAGTATTTTCAACTTAATAAGTTACTAAATAATTAAGTCAAAAAATATTCACAGATATGTAAGCTTTGATCACCATATTTAGGAATATTTATCAATACGTAGACACGCCATAAAAATAAACAGAAAAAAATTAAGGTGGAAAGAACGGTTAACAGGTAATTATGACAGAATAAATTAAAGTTCACAACTTTGATTATTGTATAATTTAAATTAAATAGAAATAACCTCATCATTTACTAAAGCGATTTAACCCATTCCTATATTTAAGTGTCATATCTAATGCCACACAGATCCAAGGTATTATAATTCGTCCTAATTTACTCAAATCGACTGAAACTTTCTAAAAATCCCAAAAACAATTGAACGTGTGTCAACCCTAGCTCTCGTGTCGTTCATTGGGAATCATAACTCCGCGCGGCGCTCACGGCGCGTAGGGTTGTCGCATTAATATTCATGGTTGGAGACTGTTAAATTAATTTCGTTAAGGCGGTACCGTGTTTTTGGGTTACATGTGGGCAGATTTGAACTGAGGATCTGTATCCGATCTTATCTAAAGTCAAGTTTAGCTATGCCAGAAAACCCACATGAACCTCCCGTACAAATGTTGGCTACAAATGATAATTATATATTTGTACTCGTTATTATCTGCAGGTATCCACATATGGGCATTTATTTCAACTTCAATGCATAAAAAATAAGTGCACAGTCGCCATCAAATATATCGGGGCGGCCACGGTACTCAAAAATATCTGAACTTGAACATGCACTGTAACGTCTTGACAATAGAGGCGTTGTTCAGATATTTGTGACCACCTTGGCCGCTCCAATATATCTGATGGCGACTCGACTGTACTTAAATTAATCTCTTTCAGCGGTCTTGAGGTTCCAACATACTGCAACACAGCGGGTAAATCCACGTAAGAGCGTAACGCCAGTTACCAATTATTCGCTCACTGTTTTATTTATGGTACAAATTTAAGTGAAAATATATCTAGGGATCTATTTTATTCTAACCGAATGATAAATTATCGTTCACAATAGCGTCAGAAATAAATAAACAATGAATGAAATCGTAACTGGCGTTACATTTCCATGGAATTGCCCGAGCCATTTACAGCAAAATAGAACCGTTTACGGTCACGTCTGAAAATATGGATACACTTAATGTGACCTAAACTTGTATCCAAGACTTTACGCATTGTTAATAGGGTCGTGGATACATATTTTTGTCACATTTAATGTATCCATATTTTCAGACGTGACTATACTATTGAGATACGTAAAGAATAATAATGTTTAATAGCTTACCTCAATTAATTTCTGTCTGTACATGTCGTAATTAAATGTAATCTTCTCTGTCGTGGATACTGATACTGGATACTGCTTATTACAACTGTATGTGTCAGTTATTTAAAAAGTATGTCGACTACCGCCATCTTTCATTATTGCCATTTGTTATTAGAAACTATAATTATCTTCACGTTAATTCATTCAGGAGTACATAACATTTTAATATTTCCACGTAATTTATAAAATTTCAAAACCGGTCAAGTGGAGTTGCCAGTAGTGACATGAATGTCACCTGGAGATATTGTTGTCACTAGTTGGTTAAGAATAGCTAAGAATAGTTAAGTATAGTTTTAAGTTTTGGTTGCCCTGAAAATCAGCGTTGTGGCTACTCTGTCATGACACATGCTGAGTGGCAACCATTTTGGTGTAAACTTTTTAATTGTATGTCCTTGCTTTCGTTCTATTATGTTACACCAAATAAACATTTTTCATTTCATTCATTCATTTCATTTCATTTCATTTCAATACAAACTTCATATTATATATGTTTTTGAATCAAAGTTCATCTCATATATGCTTTATTAGTATGACCCGTAACCTTCCGATACGCGGTAATATTTTTCATTTGTTAAGGCAAGGACTTCCATATCTTCGGTAATATAACAAAACTAATCAGATCAGACCCTCGTATGAATGACTAATATCCCACGTTGGGATTAATCTCGTTTCTATGAATTACTGAAAAAGGTTACCAAAAGTATCGGAAGGTTTTTTACCTCGATGATGACGTAAAAAGATTTTCAGTAAAAAATACCCTGACCTTTCGTCTATTTGTAGCTTTTAGATATATCTGAGGTAAGTATTTCATACGTAATTAAGAGTTATTACACGGAAAAAAAAACTTCCGGGATATTCTCATTATTATTTTCTTGAAAATATTTCCTCGTGACAAGTATTTATTCCCTTTACCAAAAATATGATTCTTCGCTTAATAAAACCACGTTTTCTTAAAATAGAAATACATAAATGTATTGTTTCAAGAGTATATTGAGTAAATAAGAGAGGTTGTACTTTAATCAAACAAGTATTATCTTAGGTAAAAGAAAACTATAAAATCTGTAAGAATATATTCGCTTCGTTATATTTAAAACTTTAATTTATTTTCGTTAAAGGAAATAAATGCTTGTCACGAGGAATTATTTTAAACATAATTTTATAATGTCTTACATATTAGATTGAGAATATTCCGGAAGCTTTTTTCCGTGTAGGATAATTTTGTCCTTGCAAAATGTTCATACAAATCTAAAGCGTCAGTAAGCGACACGGTCGATTGTACAGGGTAACAGCCAGCCAAGAAGCCTGTTAGCCGATAAATTGCGGGTAGCCAGGAATATGCGCAGCTTCAGGCCTAAAAGGATTATGCGGAACCACTAACGGGTACCGTTAGGGTACCCTGCTTCCCTTTGGAGATGTTAAGTGGTTGGCTATATCGGGATCTTAGCCTTTGGAAGGTGTAACCTAGATAAACGGTTTTAGAGGTCAAACCACGATATATTTAATTTTATCAACGGAGTAATGGCGCATGCAACTGTGCCGAAATATCGGAAGCTCACAAAAACAAACTCACATGGTATATATCCCGTATTAAATAGTTTTGTAATGTTAATGACCACGTTAGCTTAAAACCGTACACAAGATGTGTTTTTAATCCCGTATCAATATTATAACATAACAATTTAGGGCATCTACGTTTAAAATTTAATAATTTTAATAAAACATGTAATCAAGTTAAATACTGAAACACAGGTTCCTTATCTCTAATTAATTAAGCTAGTATTTTTAATCTAATAGCTTATTTTATCTGCTACAAACACACGTCCATTCTAAACAGATATTTATTTGAAATACTGCAGTAATTAATACTGCAATCTCATTTAAATACTTGTACCTACAATAGCAGTAACAGCTGAATAATTTTAGTCAAGAAACACTATAGCAACCTTATTAGCGCTCAAAGCTGCTGCAATCAAAGAACAAACGCTCGTCTCAAGAAAACGAGATGTAAAAAAACTTTCCTCTCGTGTGACACATACAACTTTTCACCTCAGTAGTGAGAACATAAATACTGCTAATTAGTAATTACTACTTAATTAATGTACTAGCAGTCGGCACCCCGTATTTAGCACTTCAAGCTACTAAGTGGTAGACCGCGGGTTCAAACCCCGGTTAATATTAATGACATTTCCAGAAATTAGGTATTTACGAAATATAATTTAATACTTGTATTTAACTACTCGTTTTTCGGTAAAGGTTCCTCCTGTGGAACTGATGGGCTCGGGAAATCGGTTAAGTGTGTTTCATAGTTCGCATAACGGAGGGTTCCATATCTTCAATGCGAAGGACAAACATAATAGCAATGGACGTATGTGCCAGGCAGCCAATGTAACCATACTGAGTAGAAATCTCATCAGTTACTTGATTGTTTTTATTTTTATATTTCAGTACAATTTCTTAAAGGTATTTGCTCAACAGTCTCTAAACAAGACCAGCAAAGCACGCCAATAGAATAAATAAACTCCAGACTTTAAACTAAAATCTTTAGGCACATCTTACCTAGTTTTCGTATGCACCTTACATCTGCGCTTCATACCCGGAATATCCGGGTCATACCTGGCTGTTACCCGGGTATGCGTTTACCCGGTTATATCTGGTTATAACCGGCTCTCGCCGCGTCACGTGCTCGGTTAGGCAGCCGGGACGCCCTCGCCTCTTGAATACGGTAAGATGTCGGATATGAGTACAGTTAAATGCCGAGTATTATGCTCAAGGAATACGCTTATGGTATTTGATGTCGTTATTTTCACTCGTGGGGGGAAATGCGAGATTTATTTAAGTAACGTGTGTGTTAAACTTCGATTAGCTTTTGATTCAACTCAATTTTTGCTCTTCATTGCTCTTGAATTATCTGTAACTTATTTCTTTCATAAGAGTTTATATTTTTTTACTTCTCATGCTCGTAAAGTTTCACTTTATGCTGGGTATAGGCGGACTAAAACTCAATTTTATGCACAAGTGCATAAAAAATTGACTTCTTCTAAGGCTATTTTGACAATGGCAATTTTTTATGCACTTGTGCATAAAATTGAGTTTTAGTCCGCCTATACCCAGCATAAAGTGAAACTTTACGAGCATGAGAAGTAAAAACACATTTAAAACACAGCCATATAGATTAATAGGTACATTCATATTTTATATTAAAAAAACCGCCATGGTAGCTCTAGGTAATAATATATTAAATATATACTTTTTACATATACGTTGAGGTTGCATTTGCCGATTGGCCGTAAACCTCTGTTCTTTTTTGCCTTTTACTAGTTGGCTCATATTCATTTAATTATGTGTCCGATATTCCATACTGATAATAGATATTTATTCCCGACAATGACAATACCAGGAAAGGATTTACGGTTTCACAAACAAAACAATTTACAGAAGTTTTCAATCTTATTTTAAATAAAACGCTCGTGGTGGTCTACGAGTATAGAGAGGTTAAACTGCAATAGTTATTTGTGCAACAAGAGAGGAAAGTTGGTTTTTCTTGCGAGTGTTGATTTTGAGTCCCGAGTGAGCGAAAGAGTCTATAATTGAATCACGAGCGAAGCGAGTGATACTAAGTTTGAATCTTGAGCGTAGCGAGGAATCTCAAGAAAACGAGATGTAAAAAAACTTTCCTCTCGTGTGATACATACCTACAACTTTTCACCTCAGTAGTGAGAACATATTAAAGTTAAAAAAGCACGTTTATTTACATTCCTGAATGAAAGGCATCATCATTATGACGAAAAGTTTCTAGAAACAAAATTTCACTCCCTGGAGTGATGAAAGTCGCACTTTCGTCACTCCAGGGAGTGAGGAAAGTAGGCTTGTTCGAACTGCTGAGGTGAAAAATAAATTTATAACAATAGTATAAATTCAATCTAGTAGAAGCCATGGCAAAAGTCAAATATTATACTCTTGAAATGGGAAGTGTGAAATGCCAAGTTTAAGTCAAACACACTTCACTTGAACGACTCTCTTCCGTTTATTGTCAATGGCAGTTCCTAGTTTAGCAACTTCAGCACCCTCTTTGTCAACAAAGCCAGCACGTAAGGGTTTAGTGTATAATTTAATTTTATTACTTAGTTTGAGTTCCGAGTATTATTAAGTTTGTGGTAATTACGAAACAATTCCAGAGCCGTGGTCTCAATCTCGGAGGAACGCGGCACAAAGATGTTGAGTGATTATGGGTTCAAGGCGGAAATTTTCAGTGCATAATTAAAATACCGCACTCGTGCTGTTTTTAGTAAAAAAGGAGTCAATAAGGTGGTAAGCAACGAACTATTTTAAACTAAAATATTGGTTTGTTATATTAAGTTGGCATTTGTGTACTTATTTAGAAGCTATAAATCCGTTTACGCATTTTAAGCGAGGCAAAAATCTGTCTATAAAGTAGGGAAGTATTTCGCTTTAAAGGATGTTCATCTTGTCCGATATTTACATGGAGAGAGCAATAAAATGAAGGCCGGTAATGATTTACGACCCGATCATAACTCAGTAGCTGCGCAGACGAAAGCTTCGCACCCAGATATTTAGATTAGTAGCTGCAACGATCCATTTCCCATGAATACATTTAATTCAGCCCTTTAAAAACTCGTTAAAAGCGCTCATAAAAAACGTAACTCAAACATTTTCAGCAACGAGGAAACATAAATCAATCCAGCCACAAAATAAAAATTCAACAGAGAACACCGCTAAAAAACACCTAGATTCCGAAGTGAATAAATCAAGTGGAGAACGACTGCAGAACCGGATCAGCCGGGTAATCCCTCGGCTGGTAACCGGTTGTTACTGGATTTAGCTGGATATACCCGGCCCGGGCACCTGTGATAACGTTGCCGCCTCAATGGTCGCGTTTACTGCGCGCCATTTTGCAACTCGCAAATTTGTCGGTTTTAAGCTTTGTAATTGTTTGTTTCTTGTTGGTTGTTTTGTCAATGCATTGTGTTGTTGCCGGTTTAATTGAGTTTTAAATGCTGTAAACGTGGGATTTATCGCAAGAGCAGTACTTACACTTGCATAAAAGGCCTTTTACCTTTTTTATCCGGGTACTTGTATAAAAAAATGTTAAAATACCAGCAAGTAGGTATAAACGTGTTTTGATTCGGTACTTATTCAATATTCAACAGCCTCAACGCTGTACTCTGATTGCCATACTATTAAGTAGTGGTGCGTCACTAATTTTCTTAGGCAAGCCAAAGCTTAATTTGGCTGAAAATTTCTTCATGAGCTGTAGAAAAACTGCTCAGGGGCCTAAAAATTAGGCCTGCCGGCGAGAATCGTGTTCTGTGGACGTGCTGCCACACTACATAATCTAAAGAAAAAACTTCGCTCTGTACAGGGTTGGGCAGAGTAACTGTCCTAGTTTAAAAGTTGTATACAAGTTTAAAAACAATATAATATGAGATGTTATGTTATTAATTATATTTAACACACTCTATATATTCCACATTAATTGATATGTTTTATTCTCTCTTCCTTAGCTTGTATAATTTTAAGCATCTTGCCATAAAAGGAATTTCACGCGGCACGGCAGCCATTATGCAAAGAAAATACGTTTTAATTACAGGAGATCGACAAGCGACAGACTAATGGAGTGTATAGTGTCTTATTAAGAGATATCCTGGAGGATATATTAGCCATAAGATGATTCCAAAAAGCCAGGCAGTCAGGGTATAACTTCATGGTGAAATGTACCACATTAGTCGGATTTTGAGGCTGACTCTTTACATTACAAAGTACGCTATACGTATCCTTAGAAAACTAATTAACTATCGATATTTCGGTATGAGGATATATGCAGAGCTTTATTAAGATGACATAAGGCTAGTTATTGGGTTTATTCTAGGGTCGGGTAGTCAAATATGGAACGACTAAGCAGAAGAGGACTTGCGTGCCGCGTGAAATTCCTTTTATGGCAAGATGCTTAAAATTATACAAGCTAAGGAAGAGAGAATAAAACATATCAATTAATGTGGAATATATAGAGTGTGTTTAATATAATTAATAACATAACATCTCATATTATATTGTTTTTAAACTTTTATACAACTTTTAAACTAGGACAGTTACTCTGCCCAACCCTGTAGAAAGACCTTTCTGAAATTCACTACTTCACCGTCTTTTCTTTAAATCTAGTACAAAAATATGGGCATGTAATAAAATATTATTTTATGATTTTTATTCCTTAGCCTTGTTGAGAAAGTTTTTCGTTGTCGGTCCCCATTCAGCGCACGTACGACCGGATTCAAGTAGAGTTTCTCGGGGAACTGAAAAATTATGACATTTACTTGCGTTAGTGTGGGTTAGGTCGGGGATTTACCCGGATATCCGTTTATCAGAATATAGAAACAGGATTTACGTAGTTATGTTTCGTTCGAGTTGATGTTAACAACCGTAATTTACAAAATACACACTACAAATTTTCCTGGAAGTTATAGGAACATATTTAATTTTAACTTGTCAAGACATATAGGATGTATCAAGACAGTTAAATCAGATATTTTCAAATTAATATAAATTTTGTTTTAGTTTTGATTTGATTTAGTAACAAAAGTCGTGATCTGCATTTGTTATAACTTTTAGTAGAATGATCCATATTATAAAGTAGGTAGTTTATTTTTTTAATTATGAGTAGGTGAGGTTACTGATCTGCATATAAATTTATTAACATGTTCCACATTCAGCTTATCAACATCTCAAAGGTTATAAATTGTCACCAAAATCTGTCGTCCATTTTGTCCGGTTTACCCGGCTTAACCGGCCCATTAGGTATTCAAATCGCGCCCGGGTGTTGCATTCATTCTGGTCCTAATTGGCTCCTTAGCACAGTAAACCGTCAATTAATGTAATTTTTAAACAAAGAGTTGAGTTCATAGTATGAATTTAGGAGCATTTGATTTTGATGAAATCCGTAAGAACCACAAATTGGAAACAGATATCCATTATGATGAAAAAATCAACCATGGACCATGGAGAACATTGAGGCCTGATAGGATTCGAACCTAAGACCTTCGGATTGCCGTAAGGGAAACGAATCGATGTTTGTCGGAAGTTTGTCTGCAGATACATATATTTGGGCCTTCAGTCTTGCAATAATAAACTTATCCCGGAACCCTTTAGTTTTGACTGTAGGGCCTCGGCCGAGGCTGAGGCTCGGCTTCCTTTTCACGGGCCGGATTGTATGGAATTTATAACTTTCCTCCGGCCCGATTGGCAAGGTTTGCAGGCCGCAGTTTTAAGTTTGGAACTGAACCCTAAACTGCACAAATATAAAGGTTGTTTTAGGTTGCGTTTCCACCAGAGATGAGCGAGGATGTGTTGCGGGTGATGTATTTTTAAAAACCAATAGAATCACTTCATTTGTTTATCCTCGCACAACGCATCTCTGGGATTGGTTCTTAACAAACACATTCCTCGCATCGCATCCTTGCTCATCTCTGGTGAAAACGCAGCCTTATAGAGGGTCTATGACTAGCAGTGCATACCGGCATTCGGTTGATAATTCTTTATAAAAATGGTCGAAGTTACACCAAAACTATCATTAAGTACAGTATAATGTTGGGACGTAGTTAAATTTTTCAAATTATGCGTCGCGTAATTTGTGCTGCGATAAGTGATGACAATTATCATTGTCAAGTGAATATTGGGAGTAATGAGTAACTTAAACATTTTTGTCTTTATTTTGTATTTTCAGTATGATTTTTTGTAAAAAATATTTATTAAACACTTGATGTTAATTAAATTGCAGTTGTCTGTACGAAAAATTCAGTCTAATTACAACAAATTAACAGTTAATATGGAATCTGAATTTACATTTCGTGTAAGTAAATAAGTTTTCGCGTTATTTTACATTGCTGTATTTTAATTATTACAGTTACATTTTATTACACTTAATGGTGCCGTTTGTTTTGGTATTTTTTCATATTTTGCACAATATTCAAGCAATTTTAACATTTAACACTCATGAACACACATTCACAACATGTATGAAGATTTTTTTACCAAATGTCGATGTAGTTTTAAGATATTAACTCGGGTCTACTTTTCTTCAAATACGTACAAAAACGTAAGTTTTTAAACTGATGAATCCCAACAAGGTTTCCCACTGGGTAAGGACAGATTGATATTATTTTCCATTTTGTTTCTAAACGACTCCAAACTAAATAAAAAATACAGAGTAACATAAACCTATCCTAAAAACTCATTTCACGCCACCCAGCTCGCAAAGTTTAATATTTTCCGCATTAGCGTGTTTCCTGTGTGCCCAAACAGCGCGCGCGGTTTTTACTGAGGCTCTAGCAGCGCGGTTCTGTTTAAATGAGATTTTTGTATTTGAACACGGTTTAGCTGGTACATTGCTCGTACTCTTGGGTTTTGAAACGTATGTAATAATGTATTTTATATTAAGAAGAAACGCTGAACCTCTGGCATTTGTAAACAACCTCCCCCTCGCGATTTCATCCGCGTATAAGTCAGCCGAGAAATTACTTACTAAACCACTCGCCCCGCACTTAGTACACCCGTATTTTGAATACTCATTTCACGCCCTTGAATTACGAAATAAAAAGTATGGTATCCAAATCCTTTCCGCCCTTTTTGCATGTAGAAACAAACATGCATTACATCTACACAAACCATCGTATTATAATAGAAGGATTATATTTAATCACTGCATAAACTCGACTCATACTTTTCTCGTGAATAAAATGGCTGCCCAAACAAGAGCGGTTTTTAAAGAGCCGAATAATGAAGTCCAAGTGTATTTGCTTAAATTTAATTTTAGTGTTGTATTTGGTTGGGATGGTTGGATTTTTGAGAACTATAAATTGAGTAATGTTTCATACGCAAGTTTTAAATACAGTTAACAGCCGCCGTCAGATATATCGTAGCTGCCAAGGAGGTCACAAATATCTGAACAACGCCTGTATTATTAAGGCGATAATTGCATGTTAAGGTATAATATTTTTGAGTAGGTACATCGGCCGCTCCGATATACTTGATGGGGGTATACCTACTAAATAAAAACTCTTTAAACAATGCATATGTTAAAATATAACATGCAAATTGGTATCGTATCGAAAGTTAATACTAGTAGCAATGGCAATAAACAATCGGATTTCACAAAACCCCAATCTCACTGATACCAAATTCATTTGTTTACGGCAGTAATTAAAAATTGGCGCAAATGAAATAACGATTACTGTGTGGAATGAAACGTGTAAACTTGGTGGAACAAACCAATTTTCATGGATCAAGTGCTCGGTTTGGGTTTTGGGGAATATATTTTAAAGTGGCAGTAGAAATCTGTTCGAAAGTGTTATGTAACTAATGTTTTATTTTATTATTCTTCGTTGAAGGAAATCACGCTTAAGAAGCACCGAAATAAAAAACATAGTATGCTATGAGCCATTTATTTACAAAGTGACATACCTACATTATTAGTCAAAATAAAATTCATTAAAAATAATATTTAAACAGATGTCACTACGTAGCAAAAGGAGTTTCTAACACTTCGTAATAGGTGCTCAATATTTTATAGTTACGTCTTTTTAAAACTTATCTGGGATCGTACAGTCATTTAAAATCATTTTAAGTAAAAATATCTTAATATGCACTCTAACGCCTTAACAATAGCGTGTTCAGATATTTGTGAGCGCCTTGACCCCAAAGATGGCGACTGTAAAACATGCGGTTAGATAAAACAAAAACACTTGGTATTTTACAACATATATCGTCATCGATTTCAAGTTGCTAGTTTTCACATGTGTATTGCAAAATAAATATATAAAAGTACATTTCGATATTAGTGCGGAAAGTATGTCATTACTTCAGGAGCACCGAGATATCTTGCCACGAGCCGTAGGCGAGTGGCAAGACTCGGGACGAGTGGAGAATGACATTTACGCACGAGTATCGAACGACGTTATTTAATACAGTTGCGAAAAAAATATAAAATTGACAATTATTCACTTTGAGATTACTTTAGTACATGTATCCGAACGCTCCGCGCGGTGCGGTGCGGCGCTGTGATTGGCTGTCTGTCACTGTCATTAGCTGTGATTGGCTGGAAAAGTAAAAAGCACTAGTGCGCGATATCAAACTTTCCGCACGCTAAACCACTACAACAAAAGCACTTTTTTGAGCAACTGTATTAAAAATAGAGATTAATACATTGTTTAAAGAGAAGTCAAGCATATTCCTGTTTTATTATTTGAATGTATTTAAAAATAACCCAGTTTAAATCTAAATTAACTTAGCACCTCGAAAGGGTTGACGTTAACCACACCGGCCATAACGAAGCCTGAGCAAACTGGTGCAGAATGGCAGTGTAGGCTGAGGATAAGGGCCTGAACACACACAGATAATGGACGCCGTAATTGATATTAGGGTTCGATTTGTTTGTGGCGTTTTGCTCGTGAGCCACATCGCACGTTGGATATGGATTTAGGTCGTACGTTAATGTACAGTTCGTGAGAATATACTGCACAAGAGTAAAGTTATACAAATGTTTTCAGACGTATACTTAGTAATGGATCTCGTTTTTACGATTACTAAAATAAAATTTAAATTAACTCGCTTTATTTATTTATTACTGCCATCTTAGGTTATATGAGTAATTATTTTTATCAATAATGTTTTGTTTAAAAAATAAGAGGAATATTGTCTAATTATTGATAAGAAATCACAGGACGCCTAACGAATCATTTTTAAAGAAACAATAAGTAGTTTATTTATACTTACCTAGTAAGACTAAGGGCCGATTGCACGTAAACGTAATCGTAAAAAAAATCTTGTATGAAAAGTTTGACAGTTTTCTATGGGATGACAGCTCCGTCGCCATATTTAACGTTGATGAGTCTGTTAACTGTGCGTGGTGCAACCCTTAGCGTGCTCTCGTAACACTTATTAAATACGGTGTCTTTGTTTAATAAATATGTAATAAAATATGTACAAAGTTATATGTGACATTCCGTTAACCTCACGAACGTATTTTCACACTGACACACTTCACGGCTTAGTTTGTACAAGGTGCCAACGCCGTACCACAGATTACCGAATCCAAGCATGTTATCCTGTCTATCACCAAAAACGCCGTATCTCCATTCAACTCTCGGCTTTACTTTGCAGCTTATAGCCGTTTCAAAACAAGTTCCCAAATACACCTGAAGCTTTCAGGCTTCCATTACAAGAGAGGGTCTCGTTTAAGCCACGGACTTAAGGCGTATCAATTTAACGATACGACCCGCCAGGTTCACGCACACCTGGGGCTGGCATAGGCTGGGTAATAAGCAGATGTGGCAATTTATATTGCAAAACAATTGGGTGGATAAGGATATTTGTGACACAAAGTTTGTCTCTGCCTGTTCTTCGTTCTAGCCTCTATTATAAATAGTTTTAAAGAAACGAACTTGTGAATATCGTTTAGGTAAAACCTAAGTTTTTACTGCTAGCCACTTAATTAACTCCCTACGGAAAAAGACGTGTTGACGGCAATAGTAATTTTCAAGAAACAGATACTACATTTTTTAACTGATGGTCATAACAAATATAAGGCACCTGTGGTTAACATGTCCATGATTGGTGCTGTCACCTTATGGCACCCATCTATATACAGCGTGTATTTTTGATATTACCTTATACGCCAAGGGTAGTTAGTATAGACCTTAATAAACATACTTCCATATGTTTTATTAAAATTTTACGACTTTTATTTTTCCATATAAAATATTTCAGCACGCAATGGTTCGCTACCTACATGATTACTTTGCCCTAAAATGTCACAACGTACGATGTGTCAAATAAGTGTATACGGTGTACATTGCGGCCTGAAGAAATTTAAAAAATCAATTGCTCTATGTTAACTAAGAGTTAACTCAATATTTAATACAATATCAATTTATAATTTCAAAACTTGCGTCTGGCTTTCATTTGAGGTAATATCAAATAAACACGCGGTATATATTTATGTTTTTCTGTGTTGTAAATGTGCAAACTGATTTGCCTATGTTTTATGGAAATACTTGTTGTAAGATAGGTTTTTGGCATGTTTAGTTTAGTATATTGTGCTGTTATATTTTATCGGGGTTTTTATAATATTTAATGCAAATTAACGTAAGTATAAAACGCAATTCAGTAACAACAACAAGTAACAACTTAAAAAAGTTTGTAACTTATAAACTTGTATAGATGTCATATACAAAGGAAAAAGTGACCAACGCCTCCGGTGCCCAAGGCTGGATTCGCACCAGCGTCTTCTGCATTCGCGGCAGACGCGTTAACCAACTTCGCCACCTGGCCACGAAAGCACCGCTCGAATTTTCCCGTGTATATGCAATCTTTTTAAACGCTAAGGCGCATTTGGCCAATCATCTAAGGTACAACATTATGAGTCATAACCTCAATTCTTGAGCTCTTAGGAGTTCATAGAATGCGAGAGAGATGGCGCTGCCAGTCAACAGAACTGAAAGAACAAATCAAATTATTTTTAATGAATATTTTGAGTTTATAATTTATACATATAGTAGTGTGACTACTTAAAAAAAAACAAATCAAAATATTCATTAAAAATAATTTGATTTGTTCTTTCAGTTCTGTTTGTAACTTACTAACAATAATATGGGCCACGGCCTGAAATAAACGATTATTTAATTTAATTTAATAATCTCTGCAAGATGGCAGTATAAAAGTAAGAGAATCTCCGCAATATATCTCTCGGGACGGATGCTGCTAATAATGAAGCATCGTCTGAGAACTCTCATTAATTATGCCTGTTTAAGTAGTTGTCATACATTTTTTAGTGATAGTAAAGTCTGACAAGATAGATTGGTCATGAACTGTTTATTATTAGAAGTTATTATTTATAATAAAACTAGTTTTATTCAATTTGTTCTATTGCATAACAACAATAACAAACAACCGGTCTAGAATTATACTTCGCAAAGAATTTTATTTTTCCGTTATGCTATAGATCACTCCCATAATTTTAATAAATCGAATGAAACCTCATGCCTAATCAGTTATCTATAAATTCATACCAAAATAATTTTATACGCCCTGCTGACTTAGCTACTTCTCATACCGACTGTACATTGTAATGAAACAATTAGACAAAAAATTAGACAAACATACAAGGTGTAACAAAACAAAATCGCGTCAAATTTTTTTTTCTTCTACTCTTTCTTACTCGCAATACGATACAAATTCTACCCTTAAACGGATGACCAGTATTTTTGCTACACCCTGTAGATATCTCCATACGCATGCTCGAAAACGATAAGCATACCGGTTAAAACTGACGTACAGTCACCGGCAATAGTATCTTCCTACACAAATGCAGCAAAAATATGTGACAAGCTCTTATTTTTACGGTCATAAGAGCGTGGCACATACACGGAAAAAAAAGCTTCCGAGATATTATCAATCTAAGACATTATTATATTATGTTGAAAATATTTCCTCGTTACAAGCATTTATTTCCTTTAACGAAAATAAATTTAAGTTTTAAATATAACGAAGCGAATATATTCTTACAGATTTTTTAGTTTTCTTTTACCTAAAATAATACTTGTTTGATTAAAGTACTATCTCTTATATTTACTCAATATACTCTTGAAACAATACATTTTTGTATTTCTATTTTAAGAAAACGTGGTTTTATTAAGCGAAGAATCATATTTTTGGCAAAGGAAATAAATACTTGTCACGAGGAATTATTTTCAAGAAAATAATAATGTCTTGGATTGAGAAAATCCCGGAAGCTTTTTTTTCCGTGTATTTTTGCGGCCTTCGTGTAGGAAGATACTATTGCCGGCGATTGTACAGCACAGTGAATTTTTAATAAACCGCTGTAAATTCTCCAAATCGGATACCATAAACAAAACACTCCATAAAAATGGAAACAAATACTCCCCATACATCTTTTCGACAGCCGATCCGTTTGATAGATCCCACGGACTCCCATGCATGGATATCCCCATATCCGTCTTCGTTATACTACGGAGGGTTAACATATGAAGCTATTTGTTGGGAAAGGGTTACATTTTTTTTGGGAAAATTGTTGATACATTTGCGCGTTATTTGTGGAGGATTTTTGATTGAAGGCTGTATATTATCCTGATGATGATAGAATTTGCGGAAAATATGTTGTTTAGTCGACCTTGGGTTTAATTAGGGAAAGGGACAGGTATTTTCATATATCTTAACTTAATTAAACCTACGCTTGATGTGCCCACAATCTTTGAATTAATAATTTATTATTTGAATGCAGCGATCGTTTTAAAACCTTATTTTTTAAATACCGTATATATATATGGTAAATATGAAATGATGATTTCGGGGTAGTAGAGCTAATGATGGTGGTCATTATTTTTTCATCACTAATATTGATAATAATTATTGAGATTATAGGTGTAAAAAGTCATTTTTGCATACGATTAAATTTGGTCACCCCTATTAATGTGACGTCTCGTCGTGTCCCATACAGCTTATGTCAAAGGTCATAGAGTGACGAACTTGAAACATAAGAAAAAATCTATTAATTCTGTTTTGAGAAAATACTACCATACGATAATATTGATCGACGTAAAAATTACCATGTACTATAATAAAGTTTCCTAATACATGTAGGCTACAAAAAACCTGTATCTGTGAGTCTTAACCTAATCTATTAAAGAAAACCTTTTCCTTTTGTGTTCTGTTGTTGATGTTACAACCGATTAAATAAACGACACACAGACACACGGACAAATTGCGTTGTTCAAGAACACAATCACAGTAGGGTTGTCGCTCCGCGCATTCGGGGCATTACCCAAATATTTGCCGTTTTAAACCTTCCCTTTGTACGGGACCGTGATTTATATTACTTGTTATGTCACTATACGGTTTACTACGTGAGAAGGAAAAACGCCGCGTTTTATTCATAAACGGCTCAAGTTTTTATGTAATTCCAATAAAAAATACAATTCCAATACCAACAGTCAAGCATGAAAAATGTGTACTGTGTCTCTGTATCTTAACTAGTTACACACGGACAACGATAACTAAATATGTGTAAAAGTTATCAGTAAGTAGCAATAAGCAAAAATAATAGGCCACCGGCCGACATAACTAACAATAAGGACAAACATGAGAGTTTGTCAATGAAAGCCAGAAGTATAAGCACTTTTTTATTTACATTAAATTTAGTAACAATAATATTAACAGCTTATAAGAAAGTCCCGCCCTTTAAAGCGTAGTGCTTAGGTATATATAATAATGTTTAGAAATAAAGGAAAAGTAGAAAAATCCACTGCATCAGGCGAGACTCGAACTCGCGACTCTGGGAAACATGCCCATCGCTCTGCCAACTGAGCTACTGAGACTATACCTGATGGCTGCGAATTTCTCCACCACATCCTTTATTTTATTGTGGATTTTTCTACTTTTCCTTTATTTCTAAACATTGTGGTATCGTTAGCAGACGTTCTGCTTAATACAAAAATATATATAATAATGTTTTACTTAGTAATAAGATGACTTGTAACTTGGTGTTATAAATAAATTATTTGTATTTGTATATTCTTATTGGTTCTTTCATCAAAATACCCGTCACTTCATAAACGCCCGTTTTCCCGTCTCAGTTGTTCCCTCCGCTGTCGGCCAAAACGTATAGCGCACTTATGGCGCAAACAAAATGCCGACAACTATTATTGTGAACTGAGTTATTCCGGCTTTTTACGCGGGTTTTGGGAGCGGATGAATTGAAATTTGTTCTCATGAATGAAAATGTCAGGACCGAGACATACCTCTGTGACGCCGGAACGGAAGATGATAGACGGTAGTTGTATGTACTAGCATTTTTCTGAATCTCTACATTTGTATGGTTATCTCTTATTCATGGACATCTTTTGTTACTTCATGTTTTTGGACTAATTTTAATCTGAATAGGCTAGATGATTTTTTTTCATGCGTGGTATCATTCGATTCGTTTCGTTGTGAGGATCAAATGTCTATATGGGGCCAATTGCTTTAAATCAACATAAAAGACAGAAAAGAGACTTAAAGTCTGTGATTTGCTTTTGTTTCTCAAAACGCTCCTAACAAAATGATATAAAGCCGTGACGTCATGGCTTCATAGTTGCCCTGTTTAAAGTATGGAAAAATTATGAAATTGCTATTTTACAGTGAAATATTGCGTTTATGTACAGCCTTGGCCAAAAGTGTTGAGCATAGGTGTTTTTTGTTTACAATTTTGATGTTAAGCATTATTTCCCTATAACCCCTAACAATGTACGGTAACGGTAAATGTTATATTTTATTTATAAATATAGAAAAATTCACTTAATAACACTTTCAAGGTACTTAAAAAATATGAAAACAGAAGGTACCAAAAATGTAAATTTAAGTCGGTGCGACATATTGCAAATATTCTATGCAGTTACTACTAACTTCAACAAAACATGCCTATTAGTTTAAATTAATTGACAAAATAACTTAAACAAAGATGGAAACGATGGACTAAACTTTCCACTTTTGTATGAAAATCGCATTGGTGCTCAACACTTCTGGCCAAGGCTGTATATGGTTGCCATACAATTTATTTCACAGTAAATGTTAGAAATCGAATGGTATCATTGGTTTTTTTAAAAATTTTGTAGTTTCAAAATTCGAAAAAAATTTAAATTTTGAAGCCTGATATCTTTGCACCATTTCAATAGATTTTTTTAATGTTTACTTTATTTGTATATTTTGATCATTTTGCATCCTATCAACTAAATTTCATTGCCTAATTCAACATGTGTCATCATCCCTATTATCGGGCGTTTTCAGAAATAGTTGTTGTGACAATAGTTTTCAGTCCCAGTTTTCTTGTTTTTATTATCATGATTTCGGTGTTTTCATTGATAATGTTTATGTTCATCATATATTCATATGATTGTGCCGTAGTTCTAGCCTGCAACGTTATACATACCTATGAAATTATATTGTTGTCGCAAATCCAAATCTGTTTATTAACATAGTGTCTCTCTTGCCCCCAGGACCTGCAGTCGGAGATCGAGACCCACCGCGATGTGTACGCGTCGCTCACCGGCACCGGCCGCCGGCTGCTCGGCTCCCTGTCTTCGCAAGAAGACGCAGTCATGCTACAGAGGCGGCTGGATGAGATGAACCAGCGATGGCACCATCTGAAGGCCAAGAGTATGGCTATCAGGTTAGTATGTTATATGTGTACCCGTCGCTCACCGGCACCGGCCGCCGGCTGCTCGGATCCCTGTCCTCGCAAGAAGACGCGGTCATGCTACAGAGGCGGCTGGATGAGATGAACCAGCGATGGCACCATCTGAAGGCCAAGAGTATGGCTATCAGGTTAGTATGTTATATGTGTACCCGTCGCTCACCGGCACCGGCCGCCGGCTGCTCGGATCCCTGTCCTAGCAAGAAGACGCGGTCATGCTGCAGAGGCGGCTGGATGAGATGAACCATCTGAAGGCCAAGAGTATGGCTATCAGGTTAGTATGTTATATGTGTACCCGTCGCTCACCGGCACCGGCCGCCGGCTGCTCGGATCCCTGTCCTCGCAAGAAGACGCGGTCATGCTGCAGAGGCGGCTGGATGAGATGAACCATCTGAAGGCCAAGAGTATGGCTATCAGGTTAGTATGTTATATGTGTACCCGTCGCTCACCGGCACCGGCCGCCGGCTGCTCGGCTCCCTGTCCTCGCAAGAAGACGCAGTCATGCTACAGAGGCGGCTGGATGAGATGAACCAGCGATGGCACCATCTGAAGGCCAAGAGTATGGCTATCAGGTTAGTATGTTATATGTGTACCCGTCGCTCACCGGCACCGGCCGCCGGCTGCTCGGATCCCTGTCCTCGCAAGAAGACGCGGTCATGCTACAGAGGCGGCTGGATGAGATGAACCAGCGATGGCACCATCTGAAGGCCAAGAGTATGGCTATCAGGTTAGTATGTTATATGTGTACCCGTCGCTCACCGGCACCGGCCGCCGGCTGCTCGGCTCCCTGTCCTCGCAAGAAGACGCAGTCATGCTACAGAGGCGGCTGGATGAGATGAACCAGCGATGGCACCATCTGAAGGCCAAGAGTATGGCTATCAGGTTAGTATGTTATATGTGTACCCGTCGCTCACCGGCACCGGCCGCCGGCTGCTCGGATCCCTGTCCTCGCAAGAAGACGTGGTCATGCTGCAGAGGCGGCTGGATGAGATGAACCATCTGAAGGCCAAGAGTATGGCTATCAGGTTAGTATGTTATATGTGTACCCGTCGCTCACCGGCACCGGCCGCCGGCTGCTCGGCTCCCTGTCCTCGCAAAAAGACGCAGTCATGCTACAGAGGCGGCTGGATGAGATGAACCAGCGATGGCACCATCTGAAGGCCAAGAGTATGGCTATCAGGTTAGTATGTTATATGTGTACCCGTCGCTCACCGGCACCGGCCGCCGGCTGCTCGGATCCCTGTCCTCGCAAGAAGACGTGGTCATGCTGCAGAGGCGGCTGGATGAGATGAACCATCTGAAGGCCAAGAGTATGGCTATCAGGTTAGTATGTTATATGTGTACCCGTCGCTCACCGGCACCGGCCGCCGGCTGCTCGGATCCCTGTCCTCGCAAGAAGACGTGGTCATGCTGCAGAGGCGGCTGGATGAGATGAACCATCTGAAGGCCAAGAGTATGGCTATCAGGTTAGTATGTTATATGTGTACCCGTCGCTCACCGGCACCGGCCGCCGGCTGCTCGGATCCCTGTCCTAGCAAGAAGACGCGGTCATGCTGCAGAGGCGGCTGGATGAGATGAACCATCTGAAGGCCAAGAGTATGGCTATCAGGTTAGTAATTTATTTTGTTTAGGAGCTAGGTCTATTTGGAAAGTGATTTATAAGTAACATGCTGCGCTGCAAGTCGCAATACAGAATAGGTCTAAATCATTATCTCGCATACGAGATTAGTTAAATTTAAGTTCCTTTATCTTCAGTTTAGGAAAAAAAATACAATGCACATTATAGAATTAAAATATTGCTAAAAAATATGCAACAATTAGTATGGTCGTAAAGGTCGTAGATAGAATCTATACTAAGTGTAAAACAAATATTTGAATCCTATAGGTATATGATTAATGCTTCTTTTTAATTAAACTCAGTCTCAAACACTCAATTATTAAGATACCAGTTATATTTACAAGGCGCCCATGTAGCCTATATTAGACTCCAATATAGGTACTTAGAATTATTTAGTATAAATGCCCTGTCTTATTTCGTCTCTAAATTCCCCGTATAGCCAATAGTAAATTACCTCCCGTTGTCCAAGCTAATAAGCTCTGCAGTAAGGATCCTAATCTGTTGTTTATGCAGCCAATGCTTTCCTAATTGGCACTTTATCATTACCAAAGTCTACTCTGGTCTATTGATAACAGTAAAAGGCTCTGTGGGGTTTGGCGAGTTGATTATCTTACTAGCTTTCGCCCACGACTATATCCGCGTATTTACTAAAACTTTCAAGCACTTTTTCATCATTTTAGGGGTTGAATATAGTTGTTCTGTGAACCGTAGACTTCGGAGCATTTCCCCCCTTTTTCCTTCCTTTCTTCCTCCTTCGAAATTTTTTTTACAACAACCTCTAAGGAAGTGTGGGCTTGACCTTTTACCCGAAAATGATTGAAATCCGTCCATAAATAACGCGACAGCAAACTTACCCCTTTTTCCCCCCAATCAAAAAAATGGCTCGATAATTTTTGGCAAATAAATCAAGGAACATACTTGCCAAGTTTAATCGAAATCGAATGAAAAATGCGACCTCTAGACCGACACTGACCAACCACTACACACACATCAATCTGCCAAATCGTCGTACCAGTGAGCAGGGCTTGTAACCGTAACCGAAATCCATAGTAAAAACCGGTTTGTTTTTTCGTTCTTTTCGTTACTGTTTTATACTCAATCGAAAAATCCTATAATTTGAAGTGAAAACTATAATAAAACATCGGGTTTTACATAAAAACCATAAAATAATTAAATATATTGGATCATTTCGGGGTTTTTTGCATTAACCGGTTACAAGCCCTGCCAGTGAGAGACCCCAGACCCAACGCGCTACCCGCGCGCCCGTGCGGCCTCTCCTTGTGAGTTAAAACGGAGACGTTTGTCGCTTCGCTACGCTCGGCTCCTCAGTCAATTATGTTTCGGAAATATATGTTCATTATTGCATTTCTACTTGCATTCACAAACCAAAAATGATGAGGTGACCATGGTATCTGTATATTAATAAGCTTCTCCAACCGCCTCACCGACTTGTCAGTCCGTTACTGTCATTACAGCAATTAGTCGCTCGCCGGCGGCTGACCGTAATCGACTTACCCGGTTATACTCGGCTGCCCGGTTATCCGGCTGACGGGACTGTCCGCAGCTTTGTGGTTACCCTGGGATTTTTATTGGATTATGTGTGGCAGATTGTAAAACTTTCGTAATAGTTATTTTGTCACTTATTGTTTTATGTGTATCTGAGTCGTGGTCAAGTATTTCACACGCAATTTCCTATTGTATCGCGGAATAAAGATGAACACATGCTAGATTTACCAAAAACCTAATGTTTAGCAGCAAATGTCCTACGAAAATTTAATTTTCTCGCTCAATACGTCGACAAAATCTGTCCCTGCCGTCGTCACTATTTACTATTCAATAGTGATCTTTATTACCTAGAAATAAGGTTTAATAATAATAGTCAAGTATGCTGTTAGTGTTTCGGGACCGAGGCGTCTATACGGCCATTATATTTTATTTACGACTGGCAACACTTCCTGCGATGCAATTACACGAAAAATTTACTGGCAACTTTTACATGGGAGCCACAGAACGTGTTCAAAAATGGCACTTATGGCTTGTATGGACGAGTTGATATGCGGACAAGTTTTGTGAAAGGACCAACTTTGTCAATTTAAAAGGACACTACACTCTTTCACTAATATGATGATGATTATGATTTCTTCCTGTTATCTCTCATTAGGGACATAGGGCTCGCGGAAGAGTTTTACATTTACCGCGATCTTGAGCGGCTACTGCCAGCTCTTTCCAGTAGAGTTGTCAACTGATCGCCTCCATGTAATAAGGGGGCGTCCCGACCTTCTACTGCCAGTAGCTTGCCAGCGGAGACTCTGCTTGGACAAGTGATTGTCCGGTCTACGGAGTGCGTGTCTGATCCATCGCCATTTCCTCTCCAGGATTTCCTGCCTTATGGGCTTCTGGTCAGTCATATCCCACAGCCCCACGTATTCAAAGTAGCTAAACTGAACAGATTTTCCACGCAACATTAATATTATCTAATCCAAAAAAAATACCAAAATATTTCAATTTTCACCTTCAAAATTATAGCGCCTCGTCGGCCCTATTAACTGTTAAGTAAACCATCTCTCCGCGAAATGCTGAGAAATTGTCCTAACTCCATTACGAGATAATTTAAGAAATTATTACCAATTGAATTGAAGTTCAAAGCATTTGCCCGTAATTGGTAGCCGTGGGCTAGGCCAAATTGTCTCCTACAGGGTGGTTTGGGGGTTAGGGTTAGTCAATTTGGGTAACTAGGATGATTATGAATTTGCGAGGTAATGCTGTTTCGGTTGAAATTTGGGAAATTGTGGATGGGTGTTTTAGGTTTAAAAAAAAAAAAAATATTTCAGAACATTGCGTTTCCATAGCATTGGCATTGCGTTTTCGTAGTTTGCGTTTAGTAGAATGTTGGTCAACAGAGATTTAATATTGGGAGTAGTTACTATTTAATTAATATTAAACTGTGCTATTACAACGAGTGGAAAAAGAAGTGAAAATACTTACCTATTTATTCTTAACATTTTTTTTTGATAATTTCCTATGTTTATTTAAACTATTACACGCAATGAAAATGAATGACGTACACTATCCAAATAAATGTAGGTACATAGAAAGAAACCTGTTTTCATCTTGTGTGTAGGTTTTTTATAACCACAAAGAAACAAGTAGCTTAATTTGTTTTTTCACTAATAATTCCATAATAAAGCAAAATGATACAAACTATTCAATGCCAACAGAATATAAAATAACTAAATAAACACTGTTTAACAGCTTCCGAGAATACCTTAAATAAATACAAAGTGTAAAGCGTGCAGCGAGTCTCGCAGAATGCAGCCCGGCCTTTTGTGGGGCTATAATGGATGCTGTCTTAAATACTATGATAATACTCTAGGAATTATACAGCTTCTGGAGGTAAAGGCGGGCCAGGAAATAGAATATACACTTAGAATGTTTGTATATTCATTTCATGAGCTCTATAACAATGTCAATGTTTTACATTTACGTATAGGTGTTATACTGTCTTAAGTAAGAATTTTTCAGTGTATAACAATTAGTCAAAATAATAAGGAAAACAAAACTCTTCTAGCTAATAATAACTAAATTCATTATTGACATTTTGTCGTCTACGTCATAGGTTTTAAGGGCGCATATTTAGGTAAATGTAGTAAAAACATAATGTATTTCAAGGATCTATTTACTTTTTTGTTAAAAGATTTTTTTATTTCAAAAGGTCAGCTCCCAATTTCTGTAACAGCTGTAAAACCTTTTCACGATCGGTCCGATTTTTAATAGAGCGACAACTCAAAGCATTGTCATAGCGACTAGACAAGTCCTTTTAACCCTCCATTTAACTACTGCATATGATAATCCATGTCCTCCGCCGGACCGTAATCGGCTCCGTGTCCATTAACATGCGTGATCCGATCAAACGATAACGCCCCGTAAACGTTAACGCATCGCAAATGCGCCGTCGTATGTGTCTGTGTCTAGTGCTGAGCTCCTTTCGCCGAAACCTAATTTTGGTCTAAATTGTTCAAAAACTATTTATGCACTAACTAATGCATAGATATTATTCCGTAGTTAGTTGAGTTGACATCTGCTTGTCATCAATTCAGGTTAGAACCCGGTTTTTACTTGCATTTCTAAGAATAGTTAATAAAATTCATATAACATCCTAAGGTTGGGTAGCTTTTGTTTTTGCTACCATAAATATTTTTACGTCACTCTGGGCGGTAAGTGAGATATTACGCCCACGGGCGGAGCGGCAAATCTCACTTCACACCCAGGAGAAGACGTAAAATTGTGTACGCACCACGGGCGATAATAAAGAAGGCCTCAGATCGCTTGCTTATGGCCCTTACCTTCGGCTCGGGCCACAAATACCCGCGATCTGAGCCATTCTTTATTTTACCGCCCTAGGTGCGTAATGTACTATAGTATCAAAGCCTTGCTCTGGTTTCGCGGAGGAGCTGGGGTGGTTGTAGAAGCGCAACCCCCGTTGTAAAATAGGCAACATGGATGTCATGCTATACATTACTACAAGCAACGGTTAGAGTCATACTACGCCGAAATATCACAACATGCTTTGAAGTGTTATATATAAACAACCTTTAATAGCCAAATTCGGCGTAAGTTCGCGAAAATCTGCTCTTCTCTACTCCATAAGCCACTGTTTATAAGTAATAAGTAGTGGAATAAGTAGCTACGCTTGTTATCTTGATTTGTACTTATGATTAACAACAAAAGTATGTCGTTAGCCGAATTTAGCCAAACCTCGCCGAAACTAGCTCGCCCCTACTTCGTAATATGGAGTGTGTAGCCAGGTGATGTCTTGATTGGTACCCTGATTGCTCGGACACCGTTTAATTATATGCTATGATATAGCTACTGACTTAACGTAGGTATATGTACAGTATCAGATTAATTGAAAATTAAATTTAATAAAGAGCTAATACTGGTGTACGAGTAAGTAACGATATTAGATCTAAGTACCTACTTATTGGATTAAAGTATGGTATGTTGAACAAAAACTACATTACTAAGACTTGTGATTTGAAATATTTATTTTTAATACAGTTGCTCAAAAAAGTGCTTATCTTGTAGTGGTTTAGCGTGCGGAAAGTTTGATACCGCGCACTAGTGCTTTTTACTTTTCCAGCCAATCACAGCTAATGACAGTGACAGATAGCCAATCACAGCGCCGCACCGCACCGCGCGGAGCGTTCGGATACATGTACTAAAGTAACCTCAAAGTGAATAATTGACAATTTTATAATTTTTTCGCAACTGTATTTAAAAAAAGTCTCACTCGTCCCGAGTCTTGCCTTGATATCTCGGTACTCGTGAAGTAATGACATACTTTCCGCACTAATATCGAAATGTACTATTTCCATTTTTTTAAAGACATAGTAAATAGTTGTTTGTCCGAATCAGAAGTAAGTAAGTAACACTTTATTGTACATAACACAGTAGATAAATACAGTAAACAAAAGATGTAAAGTACAAATGCGAACTTATCCCTTTAAGGGATTTCTTCCAGTTAACCTTTAGAAGTTTCATATACTAAAGAAAAAATTACCAATCTGGAGGCCCTGAACCGTATTCTTCTCTTAAAAATACAACTGTACGTGTACGCTTACCATGAGTTATAACATTGACGTTTTCGAGAACGAGTATCGAGTGTTCTATCTGTGCATCTTGCTTGTAACATATTAGTGTAAACGAGATGCACAGATAGAAAATTCGTTAATCGTTAACGAAAAATGTCAATGTCAAACTCATGGTAGACGTACTGATTCAATTTTTTACATCAGAGTAGCTTAATATCCATATTATACAGTACACCAAAGACGTATAAAAGTTCCGACATAAAAGTCACAGTCGTTAAACAGCAGTATCATAATTTCTCTTTTATGACTGACAAAATCTGCGATATGTCAATGTCTGCCTTATCAATTTACGATGTCACGCGTGCAATAAAACTTAGATACGAAGTTCTATACAAGTGTTTTACGATACGATACGATATTTGCATTGGTCTTTCATTGCAAGAGTGCTTGAGAAGAACGATGGAGGTATAAGCACAGGGTGGTTCCACAACACGTAGGGAGCTTAAATACCGCGAGCCATCCGATTGCCTCGCGGACACTGAAGCTACGCGTCATTGCTCTGAATATAAGTAGTAAGAACGTTCTAATAAATTGTAACTAACGTGTACTCACACTGAAACATAATGTGTTTAAGTACTTATATTTAATCAACAAAACGTAACTCTATGACAGATGTTGCCGACTGATGGCTCAATAAATAATCGGCAAAATTTAATTTTGGCCGACCGTCGATCTTGATGCTGCGACCGTTTGTGATGCTGTGGTCCAGGTAGCAAGAGAAAGCAGAAATTAATTATATCGAATTAATATAATACAACATAAAATTACAGAAACAGAGTATGTATTTGCAAGTTACGAACAGAAAAAGAGAAGTGTTACAGTTGGCGGTGTTATCGCTAAAAAGCGATCTCTTCCAGACAACTTCTGGGAAGCGGAAACCTTATAGATTAACTTAGTGACTTAGTTGAACATACACTTGAGCGAATTATATGTAAATGCGAGCTAGCTATATATATGTACTAATAAAAGTATGAAATCAGTATCAAATTACATAAGTTTTTTAAATTTCTAATGAGGTTTCAGCCTATTGATGGTATAATGTCTACGTGTGCTACACTGCGCCTGCGCCGTATTTCATAGCACCATTTCTTTATTGTATAGGAAGAACAATCTGCAAAACCAGGCGTTTTCACATATGCTATGCTTCTAATCTATCATCTGATCGGCAGCTGTGAGTAATCTGTAAATTATCAGCATCAGAAATATTACGGTAACTTGCTAGTAACTGGCCACCGTTCAGTAACTGGCCACCTCATACTGATTATGAACTCTGTGCACCTATAAACATAATTCATTTTAGTATAAGGTTTTAATTACTCGTCACTTTTCAACAACAGGCCATGAATACTAAAATGAATTCTGTCTGTAAGTAAATAGAGTTCATTTTAGTATGAGGTGGCCAGTTACTGGCGACTTACCCTATATCCCTTTACCGATATTCTCTAAATTCGCTTCAGCTCACACATTAGACCAACCGGAAAAGTGAATTAATCACTCCAACTTAACGATATATCATAAATCATTTCCCCTAATCCACTGCAAATTGAGCCGTATCACCACTCCACAGAGCTCCGTTTCCATGGGTAACGGAAATGTCAAGTCACCCTTATTTTTCGAGCAATTAATCGTGTATTTTTTTGTTTTGTTGGTAGTAAACAACTTTGTTATTGGCTATTGAAAAGCAATTGAAAGGTGAACCCAAATTGTTGATAAGTAATAAAATAAAATAGGAATCACATAATTAGGTAAACTGTAAATGGAGTTTTTTTAACAATTCAAATTATCATTTACTTTGAACGGTATTCGAAATAATTTATGCTGATTAAAAAAACAACTAACAGATTATCACTTTTTTTTACTTGTAGTTGCTAAAAAAACTGAGTTCAAAATTTCAGTCTAGAGCACGAATTAAAATCACAATTTTAGAAAATAAGGCCGTACCTTCACAATCTTTGCTCGAGAACGCCAACCGAAAAGTGAAAATTGCATCATCATGACATTCATGACATTCGGACAAAAAGCTACATACTTGTTTTCATAAATTATCTCTAAGTTTGGTCATCCTGTCGATAAAGCATTCTCAGTTGGCTAGGTTTCATATTTGTTTTCTGACTAAAATAGTGTACAAAGGTACTTAGAGTTCAAGCAATATTGTATAAGTATTAATATTGTTATATTCCATAACACAACTAACAACTTCCAACTCCTAACAACGTAGCTTGAGTTCCCAAAAACCGCGAATACATGCCTCTCGGAGCCGGAACCAAACCCGCGACCCCGCATTCCAGCGGCGCAATGCCTTTGTACCGGACTGCATACTTACCCCTTTTATAGCTCAACTATGCTACTATTCTCAAAGCACAGCCGTGTGCTTAACATAACTCTTTTTTTTATATTTTGTAAACTATATTTTTTGTACTGGAGTTCCGTCTTACGATAAGCGGTAGCGGTATACTATGGTGGCCTAACTCTTAGAGTATTTATCAACCTTTCAAGTATACAATATTTGTATGTATAGTGTATAGTTTGGCCAGTATTTGTTTCATAGACAGCGAAAATCATACTGTCTTTTTCTAATGCTAGGACTCTCACTACTAAAAACGGAATGGGTATAGCATGTTACTCTGACTGTTACTGCGCTTTTTGGTTTGCCAGACTATACCACTTTTATTTAGTATGCCACGACGATAGCAAACAGACATTTAGTTCCCTCTATGATAAGTCATTGCTCTATCAACAGTGATCGTAGATTATCCAGCATTTTCGGTGCAGAGCTAGGATTCTTATTATTTTGCGACTATTAAATGGTTAAACCAAGTAACAAATAAAATCAAAGCCAAGCAATTAAAAAACAATATCACAAAAAAGCGCCATTGCATCGGTTGTGCTGTAAAATTTACGATCACTGCTTATCAATCATGGACGCTTCCAACTCCTTTTAGTTTTGAAGTATTTTATACTGTCAATCAATCAATCAAAATTTAAGAGCATGGCTCTTGTCGGTGGAGTATGCGCCAGTTTTCGCGGTCCTCGGCTTACTGTTCTTCCTCTAAAAAAACTTATCAAGGATTCAACAGCCGAAGCGTTCGCAAAAGGAAATTATCTCACGATATTTATCCTATAACTAGTTTAAGGTAAAGAGTTTCTATAGGCACCTCCACCGCTAAGTATTTGTCATTTTAAAACCCTATAAGGGCACATCAAAGCCTCGTCGACTCGCGTAAAAGCGTTTTATTGCCTACTTTACAAGTGATGGCTATAAAACTTGGCGAGTAGTGCAGATGTGTTCGCGGGCGATAAGGCGGTGGCCGTAAAGAGCGTTTTATTCCGTTCCGATTGGAGATAGAGTTGTCTGAGTTGGGCCATTCAGAGAGCGGTTGATTAAATAAGTATTATACAGCGGGAAACACGCTAGCAGGTTTTCACGAAAAATTCTACGTCACGTATGGCACTCCACTAGAAATTAATACGTTTTTTTAATATTTATAATTTTGGAAATGTGCAAATCAAGCTACTTTCTCTCTAACTTATATACTGATTTAGTTCACACAGTTGTATCCCTCACACAGAAGCTCAATATTGGTGCTTTGCCAAGTTGACCTTGTTTGCGATTGGTGTTTCCGCTCACCGCTACCATTATGGCCTTTACCAATAAAAAGCGATCTGCATGCGTGGCCCCGTAAAACGCTTAGTGATTCCGTCGTGAATAAAACAAGCGTTGGATCGCTTTATTGTTCTTTTACGGGCGGAGACGGACCGGTAGTCTAGTCTATAGACTTTCAAAACTTAGTAGAACTAAATTTCTACTTTAATGGAAAATACAGTTATGAGCAGTTAAAACAATTGACGGAGAGACGTTTTGCTGCAGTGATCGTAGCAAATGGAAATCCGTGATCTCTGCCTATCCCTTTTGGGATATAGGCGTGATTGTATGTATGTATGTATGTGTATTTAAAACAATTGATGAATATATGACCTAGCTCAGGAAAGCTTGAAGTAAAATGCCAATGCTAACCCGATGCAATGGATAGCAGTGATCATATGCGCGTAGATGAATGCAACTTTACTCAACACGTTATTTGTCAATACTTATATGTGGGTAGATATAAATACAGGATAGGCTGTAGCGGCATGCAACAAAATACTAATCAGATGTGATCACTGATCATATATAATTGCACTTCCCAATAAATTAAATGGCGCAGTTGGTAGGATTGAATAAACTCTCTCAAAAGGAATCTGAATTTTTTATTAGAAGGCAAATATCAAATAAAATTGTGTGCATAAGTTTCGAAGAACTTATTGATTTTTCAGTTTAACTACTAGGTACAGTCGCTATCAAATATATCGGAGCGGCCAAGGTACTCAAAAATATCTGAACAAGCACTTTATCGCCTTAAGAATAGAGGCGTTGTTCAGATTTTTGTAACCACCTTGGCGGCTCCGATATATCTAATGGCGACTATACCTCTGGTTTGAATGCACAGCTTACCGCACGACTAACAGCGTCTAGCAAAGAATAATAAAATTTTTCTTATTTCCAACATACTTAAGGTATCTCAAAATCATGGCTCAGTTGAACAGTTTTATTTAATCCCAGACCGCACACAGCCTAAAGGTCCCTCTGAACTGTGACCACAGCGCACCTGAGACCTTTGTGTGCGGTTTCATTACTTTAGGTCGCGAACAAGCAACCTTTGTGTGTAGTTTTGTTCGCGAACAACCAACCTTTGCGTGCGGTTTCGCCGAGTGTATGTACAGACAACGCTATAAACATGTGTAAGCTTTTGCATCTTACTCCATTTTAATAACGTTCAAAAGTGTATCCATATTTTAGACGTTGACTGTACTCGTAAATGACAGAAGTTGGAGATGACCGTAAATTACAAATGTAGTTACAATGTGTGCGTTTAATTAGAGTGATTGTTTAATGTTTGCACTGCATCTAGTTTACAAAAGTACTGATGTTTGGTAGGCAAAAACATTGTCACAGAATCGGCGATGTTGATTTGTCGCTATGAGATATGTATTAAAATATCGTTTACATTTATCCTAACGGTTTTTTTTCGTTGAGATTTTAGGAAGCCGGGTACATTTAGGATCAAAAGCCTGTTGACAGCGAATGTATAGCAGTTAGATAGTGTTTTAATAGCTAAGAATACACGCACAGATGTGTCCGCCGGATTTGTCTGACGGATATGCCCGGTGGACAAATCCGTGCGTGTATGGCTCCAATTGGACCCGGATTTGTCTGCGGACACATCTGAATAGCGCCATACACGAACGGATCTGTCCGCCGGGCATATCCGTCGGACAAATCCGGCGGGCACGTCTGTACGTGTATCACTAGCAAATGTATCATCTAAAAAGTAACGAAAAAAAACTAACAGACCTCATATACCCATTTATGAACATTTTATACAGAAATATGAATCCGTGGTGTAAATTGCTGCCAGCGCGCGTTATATTGAGTTAGCTGATGGTCCCAGTTAAATTAGTTTAGTGGGAGTGGCATTTGCTTAGCTGCTAGTAGTGCATTGTCAGCGGTATGTGCCGACCAATTTAGATCAACTACTGGAATATGCAGTACTTACAGGTATAAGAAACATCATAGCAGGTAGATTTGATGCAGAAAAGAAGTCAGGAAAGCCAAGGAGAGCATACCTCGTGTCGTATCAGACTGTAAAAGAGAAGGCAAATGATAGACAGGCATGGAAATTGCTCCACCGACAAAAGCCTAGCTCGTATGATGATGATAGGTATGCAATGCAGTTTTAAACACGTATTTTTAGATAAAATATACAGTACTTACATACCCATTAAAATTTCCCATTACGTTGAAATTAATTTAGCATGTCACCTCTTTTGGCAAATACATATATATTTATAGACAACGTGATTTGTCGTGTTAAGTAAGGCAATCGCTTATAAAATAAATTGTTCAGCACTTAAAGTTATTTGAATGGGTGCATTAAGAAGTTAACTGATGGAAATAGGGTAAGACTAAATATAAGTCCGCCTGCAGTCCGCCTGACGATATCGGCCGCCTGATCGGAGCTTCAGGCGGATTGCAGGTGGATTGATAGTCGGGGGCCGCCTTAAGAATATACATAAAGAGCAACTTTTTCTGAGCCAGTTTGTTAATCCACAGTTTATATTACTGTTAAGCACGACTATAATTAATCTTCTTACCTAATTGATTGTATGCTACTACCGAAAGGACTAAAATCGCCGCATAAAATGTTCTGACCAGTCCAAATTGTACAAAAGTCGTTAACGTACGATAATGGCGGACTTATGAATAATCCCCCTTGTAATCCGTCGTCAAACAAATTATCATCCACCCGCATTTTAATTTAATTCATGAGCAGACTTTAATTTTTATCTCAAACTTTTGAATTTCACCGCAATTCCAACTTGGTTTAATTTATACTGAAATGACATTTCATCTTCATTACTTTAACCTACGGGACCCATCTAAACCTACCCCACAACCATCCCTAAAACCATTCGAAAATAACTCTTATTCTGATAAAGTTAAGGTCTGTGCAAACTGCACTAGATTGTGTGGTCGGGACTTCAAGTTTAAAGTAATTTTGAAATGAGACTTTGTGCATATAAAATTAAAGCTCAGAGTTATTTGGGCTCGTATTAAGGGAAAGGAGTGTAAAAGTCTGTGCAATTGCCGCCAAATGTAGCATTTGAGATATGGAGCCCTAGTGATGCGACATGCTTTTAAGTGATGAAAATTATGAACTTGAAAATTATATGAACAAGTAAATGGCACATATGTGAAACTATAATTTAGACATAAAAAGCTAAATTTATACAAAACTTGAAATCCCATAATAATATTTAAAGCCAGTTAGTAATTAATTATTTTCAATTAAACTTATTGTTCACTTTTTGGTTTATGTTTTAAAGACTATGAATTGGGCGAGCATGATCGCCAACAATACTTGACTTTTATCTGACTGAATTATTTCATTCAAAATTGTTTTCATCGTGCGAGTATTTTTAGTATTTGTCCGTGTCCGTAAATGAATCGACTAGTTATACAATTTCACAGCCAATTTATACGAAATCATGCTACTAATTAAATAAAGCACTTTTACTCGAAACAATGATTCACGGCTCGCTGGAATCGTACTCGATTGCCGCTAATTCGGTGCAATCGACATCGCAATGAAACTGTTCACAGATAATTAATTAGCATATCGCGAGACCACCCCCTACTGACGGGAGATCTGATATTTACCGGGACATAGTTATGTAAATAAAAAAAAATCTCTACGTAACCGGTAATCGCGTATATGCAAATATTCACCTTGTATTTATTTTGTAAGTATTCATTTTAGAATTTAAATAGATTTTTTTATGGCAATGTTTCAGAGGCTTACATACTAATGCCATTTATTATACAAGCTTTTTTTTATTGTCTTCGATAAAGTTCCTCCTTTATCATTATTATTTATTTAGTTGAGACCATAACATATTTTTTTATACCCTGACAATGACAAACAATTTAACCATACAACCCGCCAGCGTGCGAGCCGTCTCCATATCCTACCGTAGCCAGTTTTAATTTTAAGATGAACTAATTACTTTAATCGTAATTGTGTCCCATCCCTACGAAATCACAGCTGAGACGAACTCGCCTGAATGCCTGCAGAGATGTCCTTACCCAGTCGGAGGAAAGTCTGGCTTTTAGGCAAACTTCACTTCTTAATAACTTTATCTTATATTATTCCTAATTTTACTTAAATTTAATATACTTCCATCGAACATGAAACATGAACGGTGCTTTGTTAAGATTATTTTTTGCAGATTATTTTATGTAGATTTCATGTAGTAAACAGTCTCCAAATTTCGCCCACCTAAAAGTTGTATTTCGACCCCTTTTGATTTTCCCCAGGACTCAAACTATTTCAATGGTTTTAATCCATAAAGATTCAGCGATTTAATCGTAACAATGTCACAGAGAAACTAGGGCGTAGTTAGTAACTAGAAGGGCGTAGAACAATATTCTTTGTAGGGACTCGAAAGTTTTCTTACATACCGGTATTCCCGACACGATCAACTTTTTCTTCCCTAAGCCCAACTCACATTTATAAACATCATGTCATGTTAAAATAAAATAACCAAGTCCCGACTTCCCAAGTTTGCCTTTCGGACTAGCAAATGGCGCCCAACTTTGCATGTACAAGTTGTTAATATTGCGTCCTATTGTTTTGTTTAGAGTTTAGCGAGTTTGAGGAATTTTGCGTGATTATTCACTCCGCTGAATACAATTTGGTTACATTTTGTTGTGTTAAAGTCGGATTTGGCATTTGAATCATGGTTTTTATTCAATGATTTAACTTATTCTAACTTCTTACTTCTAGCTTACATTTATTTTTCAGTTATGAATTTACTTAACTAAAGTCCAACCACGCCAACTTTGCAGCGCCTTTGCATTCAACATGTATGGAGGGTTGGTCAACGGTTAACGTTCAACAACAAAATTGACGTTCATTTTATAGGAAAATATGATGTATATGGTGGTAGTTGCCGCTGCTATGCAGAGGTAGAATGGTCGCTTTAGCAGTTCAGAAAACCCAAGTTTCGTTGTTTGTGTGTCTTTTGCTTGTATCAGCGAGTGTAATAAGGCTGCGTTCCCACCAGAGACGACCGAAGCTGCGCTGCGTGGAATGTGTTTGTTGAGAACCAATCCTAGAGCTGCGTTGTGCGAGGATAAACAAATGAAGTGATTCTATTGGATTTCAAAAACACATCACTCGCAACACATCCTCGTTCATCTCTGGTGGAAACGTAGCCTAAAGAGATAGGCCTACTAGACGTAGTATTAGGTAAGATAAGGATGTTTTCTAATGATACCATATTGTCTACAGAAACCGTCTGGAGAGCAACGCTGAGCACTGGTCCGCGTTACTCCTCTCCCTCCGTGAGCTGACTGAGTGGGTGATCCGAAAGGAGACAGAGCTAGGAGCCCTGGCACCACCACGCGGGGACCTCGCGCAGGTCCTTAAGCAACAAGTAAGCCTTCTAACTCTTATCCATGTCTTCATAATATTCAATTACTTTGTGAAATCCTAAAAAAGCTGTGTTATTATTGTACTTTTCTTTTTCTTCTCTTTTGTGTTGTCTCTTCGGTCCTCTCTGGTGTAATATTTATATTTTTCCTTTAATTTATGTACCTATGTATTTATATCCATCTTGTTTATATATTGTGTACCTTGTTGTACATGTTGCTGTAATTGTCTAAGTACCTAATTTCAATTTCACTCTCATTCACTCAAAGGTTAACTGGAAGAGATCCCTTAAAGGGATAAGTTCGCCTTTGTACTTTACATCTTTTGTTTACTGTATTTATCTACTGTGTTATGTACAATAAAGTGTTACTTACTTACTTACTTAAAAGCTTTGAATCTAATCCAATCTGTAGGGCTAGCAGTCGCGGTATGTCAAAAACATTCTTAGGCAAGCCGTAGGTAATTAAGTTTTCCTTTTCTGCTGCTGTAGGAAAACTGCTCAACTGTCTGAAAATTAGTCTAGTCGATTGGAATCGAGTTCTATGGACGCGCCGCCACTGAGGGCTAGCATATCTTACGTTGTCGCCAGTCAGTCATAGCTCTATAACATGAATCAAATTCAGTCGGCCAACGCCTCAAGGATAAGCTCCGCGCTAAGGAGCGAAATATGCAGAGTAATTTTGAGCTTAACAACATAAGTTACGTTTCAATATATCTATATTTAGTCACACGCGTGTTTCGTATTTAAAATTCTACTCACGCTTTTAAAGCCAAAGCTTCGTATACTGGAAAAGCGACATAAAACGCACCTTCCGAAAAGCCCATTACTGCCGACCTAATGGAAGTTGCTACTTTACAGAATTTTAGATTAACTAAGTAATATTAATACTTCCAAGCAAAACTGATTTATTGCTGCCATTATTATTCAGAGGTCTGTGGAATAAGTGTGAAGCCAGCACGGTTCCTTGTGGAAATCGTATTTGATGGATTGCGTTTTCAAATTTTAATAAAAATGTGATATCGGCAAGAAATATATCAAGTGGATGTTTAAAACAAGTCTGTAACAAAAGTTCAGTATTAAATTATTTAGTTGGACAGATATTTTTTTCTTCAATGAAAAGCACTTTCTTCACGAATCAGCAGTTGAGAGCAATTTATTAGATTAAACTGTTATGTTTAAATATTCTGTTGCTTTTCAATCGTATGCCACATTTTCTATAACAGATATGAACAGTCAGCGGCAGAACAACCTTATAATCTTAACAATAAGTCGTGTAAAGATCATTTTGAACACCTCACCCGCTTAGCTACTTCTGCTACCGGCTTTAAATTAATTACTAGGCTGTAATTAAATTGCATCAGATTTAATAACGTAACTAACGAATATTAATGTACACTGCGGTTGCACTAATCGGATAATTCTCGAATTGTTACAACTATTCCGTGCGCAATGAATGTGCAAACCATATTAATTGAAATTTTGACATGTTTCTAGTGTTTTGTTTTAACGTAGGGTTGTCAGTAAAGTTAATTGTACCAATTATTATGTTGGGGGAACTGCTTTGATACAGATAAATTAATAATGCAATCTCAGTTTTATCTATTTCAACGCTTTTTGTTGGAGCCGCAGTTTATTTTCTTAACCATACATATATGCATGGCCCAAACCAGAATCTATAAAATCATCTAACATTTAGAGGACACAGTTCAAGTAAGAAAGAATATCAAACGTATTGCGAAGCAGTCAGATTTGGATTTTATTTTTATTTTTCATTTTAATTACACAATAGGCAGGTACATGTCTGTCTCTCAAGCTGTTTTGATATGCCTTCTTGAAGAACTACGCAGTATTGTATATAGTATCTTTAATGTATTTGTAGTACTGTTTTGGAAAAATAAGTCCCGCCGAGTTTCTTGCCGGTAATAAGTAATACTTCTCGGGTCAGAGGTGTAGGGTTAGAACCGGTGGTAGTTTCTTTTCTCTCTGACGTTCATAAGTGCATTGTAATGTGCCTAAATTGAAGAATAAATATCTTTTATCTTTTATCTTTATCTTTTAACCATTCATAGATTTTTTAACAGTTTGTTCAAACAATAATATCAGTTCTGTACTTAACTTCTAACATCGTCATTTGAGCTTAAACGCAACTATTAGATAGACGAAATAACGTCCTTAAATTAATTAGCAACCCTAGCTCACAATTTGTCCACACGAGTCAGCCATTTTGCGGCGCGCCCGAAACCAAAATGGCGGTACAAAATGGCGGCGGTTCCCGCGACTGATTAAGCGTGTTGACGGCTCGGATTCTCGCATCTCTGTTGGTTGCCATACGGTTTTTCCTGCGGTTTTATTCCAGCTTGGACAGTTTTTGGTTTTAAATAAAGATTATGTGACTAAAAATAAAATATAAAAAAAACTATAGAAAAATCAGAACCGTTATTGACAAAAGAATCGCCTTTGTTTAAGATTCAAGAAACTTAAAGCAAACGGAAATTACATATCTATAATCAGCTTGGGTAGGTACATGGACCATTTTGAATACTGTACGATATCAAACATATAGCCACAGATGACTCAGATAAGTAACTAGAGTTAAAATACATATACCTATGTCAGAGTTAGTTTTGATGGTCACCTTAAACACAATAAGTTCAGTGTACCGGACATATTGTATATGGAAATAAAAGTAAGTAACTGTTTAATTTTAAAATTTGATTTTGGCTTTAGTTGTAAAAGACAGCACCCAACAACTTCATAAAGCTCGTAATCGCTTCATAAATGTCGACTGGATTAAAGAGACCATATAATAAAACTACGAGTGATTACATAATATTTATAAGAGCTTGTCTTTTAAAACACGCGTTTTTATTCCATATAAATTTTAAGGTTTTGAAATCAAAATCTGCTAAAGAAATTAACAAACATAATTGCACCCGCAAAATATTCTAAACATTTTTTTACTATTATGATGATAATATGGATGTAAAATAGCAGATTAGTCCGACAAAAAGGTCCCAATCCATAGCTATCAGAAACAATTGGGCCGCATAACGAGTATAAAACCCGTTTTGAGAACCATAAACTTTATTACCGATACGTAACGTATACTGCAACGATATTTTATCATGTTTAGACCAAGAGCCAGGACGTAATAAAAGTCCTACAAATATTATATTATTTTATAAATATTTAGCATAATTCCTTCAATTAGTATGTGGGTTTCGATATTAAGGTTAAGTATCCCTGTATTATAAATACGAGTACAATAATTAACTAGCATTCAATCTTAATGAGATTAAGCCATACCCATCATTTATTTTTGTAATAATTTTAATAATATGTTGAAATACTGTTCATTTATAAATTACAACATGGTCAGTTCATTTTGGTTTGGCCCCTTGTTTCGGTATAATTATGCGCGATATGCCACTCAAACCCTTTACAGCTCTATTCGTTTGAATAAGCAATATTTCATGTTCTGCCACGGCGGTTATCTCCCGAACCTCATCGTTCTAACACTCTTAAGACTGGCCTCCACTAGACTCGCTGAATCAAATCGAATCGCAATAATTCGCCTCCCTATATTTTCTATGCAACAACGGACGCAGTTGCATAGAAAATACAATAGGGAGGCGAATTATTGCGATTCGGTTCGATTCGACTCGCCGAGTCTAGTGGACGCCAGCCTTTAAAAATCCCAAAATATCTTATCAGATCTCAGTTTCCTCAGATTCTGTTGCCCATTGTTGTCTAGCTCTTAGACTATCCGTATAACAGACCTCCTTTACAACGTGTATCGAGGGGTCCGATTCCTCCGTACGCGATATTTCACGCCCGTTTCCCGCCATAAATCTGAAGGAATCAAAAATAATGGCGCCCGCCGCGATAGTGTATCATGTTTTATCATCTCAACTTAGGAATCTTCAACTTTTACTGGATTTATATACTTGAGATATCCTTTAAAGTTACGTGTTACGTTTATGAAGGTGTTAATTTCATTTTGTGACTTTTAATGTTTCGTAGTTCTTTTGAAATCTGTTCGGATTACAGTTAATTGTTATGTAGCCGTTTTTCTTTCAAGTCATTCTTTTGTAATGTCTCTGTATGCATAATATACGATTTTAAGCTAACATGGTCATTAACATTACAAAAACTATTTAAAACGGGGTATTTACCATGTATGTTTGTTTTTGTGAGTATTTGATATTTCGGCACAGTTGCATGCGCCATTATCACGGAGTAACTGAAGTTGCTGCGAGTGATAGTTGTGGTCTACCCACACACCATAACGATCTACCCTCTTTCAACTGCCGAAATATCGGAAACTCACAAAAACCGACACACATGGTAAATACCCCGTTTTAAATAGTTTCTGTAGGTGTAATTAAGAAAAGTATAAGTAATCGAACACATCAACAAATATTTTACATTATATGACAAAGGTCATTCTAACTTACGACTAGTCTTAATTATGCCGTGAGTCCCATAAATATACAATAATAATGAGATTGCTGAAAATGATTTCAGTGAGAACGTACATTTTCCTTTATTTCATGTTACGGGGAAAAATTCTTCCATACTTAAACTCGATGTTGACAAATTTTTGACGTACTTAATCATTTTTCGCAGGATGACCACCGCGCGTTCAGAAGACAACTGGAAGACAAACGACCAGTTGTCGAGAGTAACTTGCTCAGCGGCAGACAGTACATCGCCAACGAGCCTCCTCTTTCGGATACCAGTGACACTGAACGTAAGTAGATATTCGATTTTTCGATCATCATTCTAGAGTTCTTTTTGTGTTTTTTTTTTCTTACCTTTTTTTCCAGGATAGTCGGAAAGTGTAAATAATAAATTTTACACTTTTGCATCAGCCTATCAGCAAATGTTTTGCATCAGCCTATCAAAAAGTAGTACTAGTATATCAACAATTAAAAATCGGAATATTTTTAATGCACTAGAAGCTCCAATCAAAACTTAGTTTTTGACACAATGGAATATACTTGCAACACAAAAAGTACTATTCACATGAGAGAAACAATTTTATATTGATGGAGCGGAGGCAAAAGATATAATATAAATTGTGATAACAGTCAATTAACAAGATATAACAATACCAGAGATTTAAGTAAATAAAGTTTCCTCGTCCGCATACACCTCGTTGACTTTTGACATTATCAAACTAATACTGTATAATGTTGTGACATTTCGCTGACTTATTAACATACGGGTGTAGCTCAGGGTGGCGCTCTAGGCACTAATGTATTCCTTCTGTCAAGCGAAGCAATAGGGCGATTTACGGATTGTCGACGAGCTGGATAATGGCTTTATACAGAATATACAGCCTTCAGTTACGCTTTGATCTTTGATGGTGCTTTCGTGAATACGAGTACATGCGTTTATGTTACGATAAATGCAAATAAAGGGTACTACGTACATAGATGGAACGTGACTGGCCACTTTTTTGAAAAATTATAGATTATTTTTGTTTACAGTTTTGAATATTAGCTAAGTATTTTTCGGATTTAAGAAACAACACAATTACAACAACATTAATTACAATTACGAAAATAATATGGTTATTTAATTGAATTCTTCCAATACGTTGTCAAAGTTACTATATAGGCATGATCTTTCCTTCCTCCTTCAAATTCAGAATCAGAAATATTTTATTCGTGATAAACTTAAACTACAGACAAAAGTATAGAAGGACAAAAAAAAATCACAACAATATACAAAGTTTACCATATTAAAAAAAGATCCCGACGAATTGAGAACCTCCTCCTTCGAAATCTTAAAGTCGGTTGAAAACGGGCCCGCCTCTGCATAATGCTTACCCGAAAGCCAGCGCTGATCATCCGGTGCATGAGATTGTGGCCAATATCGTACAATTTTCTCACTTTTACCTTCGTAAAATTTTCTCATTTTTACTTTATTTAAGTACTTCAAGGTTGTTAAACTGAGGTTTGTACTGTTAGGCAGTTCATTAAGGTATCATTTTGCATGCTCTAATAAATTAAGATTTACAATTACTCTTGATGAAATTTAACACATTGTGATTCGGTTGATTCTTCTTTCTGATGGAAACCTGTTTTTCGGACTTTCAATACAATTTGAAATGGAAATGTTTGTGATACATTTGAAACAGTTCAATAAAAACAAATCAAAACGTCAGTAACAACACGGCAGATTTATTCGTGAACCGGGTGGAAACTAAACACGGCACCACATTTGCATGATCCACTAACGAACTGCGATAGCACTATATTTGCATGTTTTGTCTAGTGAATTTAATTTTAGATTTAGGTCTAAAATCAACAAAATACTTCTGGCAGTTTTCTTAACCGGTATTACCAAAATGCCTGAAATAATCTACTATAGGTATTTAATTATTTTAGTGGTATTTAAACTTCTTGGTGGATCTATAATATTTAAAGAATTTATGCTGCTATTGTAACAACAGCAGTATCTATAAGAGTATGTCTTCCAGACGTCCTTTAGGTACTTACTTGAATATTCTGTAAACTTTAGTTGAAGAAGTCCCGAATTTTTCTTCAATCTAAGTATAAAACAAACACCATTCCAAACACAGACAAACTTTCATCGTCCGAAAACCCTAGCGCCCAAATTACACTTTTACGCAGCAACATTTTTTACCCGTACATTAAAAAAAAACTAGAATTTTCCCGCCAAAACCGCGTCATAAAAGAGTCGGTGCGGCATTTAAAATAAAAAAATCCGATATTTATTTGAAATTACTCTCAGTGCATCTTTTTCGCACCATTATATAGCGCACATGGTGTACTGCGGCCATATCAGATCAATATCACATTTCCTAACATTGAACGCAGCTCTAGGGCGAAACTCGCGCAAATGCGTCCGTTATGCCGGCCGGTCTATAAATTTGAAAATGGAACGACTTCGGGGGACCAATGGCGTTTGAAAAAGGAAAGCGCGTTCGTTAGGACCCGCCATTTTTGTCGATAAAGCTGACGGATTTTCGCTGATGTTATTTATGATTTAGTGACCCTGAAAATGTAGTTGGAAAATATGTAAAGAAAAATGTTGTTTGACCTCGATAAGAATAAAAGAATTAAGAAAGTCATCTATAGATAGACACCTGCTTAGTTGTATTAGTGTCCCTGTTCTCAATGTGCACATACAGTTATAACACTTATAACTTACGTGCAGCATAATAAAAGATTTCTTCTGTGCTCAAAGTTAATAAAAGGCCTCAGAGAAGATATCTCTAAGAGCATCGATTGTTACTTCTAGAAACTAGGCTAGACTTTGGACCGGGACAAGTGTAAAACTCTGTACATCGATTGACTAACATGATAATGATGAATATTGTGTGTTTGAAGTTCTCAGTAAAAAGAGCCCTCAGTAAGTACGTAAATAGGCATTTGCAATGAATGAGGTATTTCATAAAAGTAGGCTTTATGTGTGTACCTTCCTCTTCCTTTGGGATTAGAGAACGTAACAACTTTCTGTGAACCGTACTTATTAACGTGGCCAGGAGGATTAAATTTACTTACACAAATCCAAGACTAATCCGGAATCCGGACAACTGGTTTACACTTTCAATTATTTCCTTTAGAACGCGTATAGAACGGCAATTTATAAAACTATTACTGAATGTATTGAGAGGCTACTATAAATTGATCTGTTTCTATATTCTAATCCCCTTATTCATAAACGGCCACTAAAGTTGAGAGATCGCTGATAATCGTTTGTCCCTTTCTCTCATATAAATTGGACGGAAAGGGACAAACGATTATCAGAGGCCTCTTAACTTTAGTAGACGTTTATGAATAAGGGGGTTAATATATACTAAAATTACAGCTCAATATGTCAAACACTAACATATTGTGGTCATCTTTTGTATCAATCAGAATTTAGGTACAGTCAACGCCTCACTAGGTATACACTTTTGAACCTTATTCCGCTGTAATAACGTTCAAAAGTGTATACCTAGTGAGGCGTTGTGTGTACAACGTACAAAAATTGAGTGACTGAATGTCATATTGTTGATTGTTTTAGTCATTTTTCCCAATCTGGCGTATAGAAACAGATAAAAGTCCAGTTATACTGGTCAGTGCTCACAAACGAGAAGAAAGGCGTTGTAAATAGACACGTGGTTTAAAGTAATCTCATTTGGGCCCTGCTACCTTCACACACAAAAGGCCCGCATGTAATGCTAATTACAGACGTTCTCGGAGGTTCTTAGCGTAATTAAATAATTCTGTCTTATATTTTACTCTTTTTAGTAAACGGCCCTTAATTTGTTTAAATCTAGAAACGTTGTGTTGAATGAAATTTGAATCCGACGCCTTGAAGAATGTGTTGTAAGTTTGATTTTACTTTGATATTGAAGAGGATTGGATCTGTTAAAAATGTCATATGGCTTATTCAGGTTATTCTTACTTTTGTTATCAAGTTCATATCAAATAGCTACGTTTCCTAGCATCTCCGCTCATGTCCACCTCAGTATAATGGCAGTTTATGGTTGATTCCCGCACGTCTCTTCTCATCTCCGCGTCGGTGCAAAAAGCCACGAAGTGCTACGCCGTAGGACGTTTCAAATACCTAAGTATGAAATTCGTACGTAGCGGTATCAAAGTATGCCCGAACGAAACGTGCATCTTTTAACTCTCGGCCACAAATAAGTATATAGCCCGCCCGATAGTAAGGGGTGGCCGTAGCTTATGGAGGCTTGTAACTCCTGTGATGTAACATACGCGTTGTTTTTATCTTTGTACCTCTATCTAGCACTCTTTTCGAAAATCTTGAACAGTATGCACTTTCTTGTTTAGAACTCTAAAATAGAATAAATAAATAATAAATAAATATAATGGGACAATCTTACACAAACCGACCTAGTTCCACAGTAAGCTCAATAAGGCTTGTGTTGTGGGTACTAGACGACGATATATATAATAGATAGATATAGATAAATACTTAAATACATAGAAAACATCCATAACTCAGGAACAGATATCTGTGATAAACACACAAATAAATGCCCTGACCAGGATTCGAACCCGGGACCTCCTGCTTCATAGGCAGGGTCACTACCAACTAGGCTAGGAGGCCGTTAAAAGAATAGCCCTAGATTGTAGATCTACAAATACCTAGATAGCATATTTTTTTATTATTCAATACCATGTAAGATAATAAACTTAAGCGCCATCTACTGTTTAATTCAATACAACACTTAATATGCGCGCGCACCGTAAAATTAACTATGAAAGTATAATCCTAATGCAAAAAGCGAAACACGAATGAAACGTTATTACAAACGCTAAGAAGAGGTGAGTCGAACTCTCAATAAAGCTAAATAAGTTTAGCGTGGTCTCTTAAAATGCTATTGCCCTGGTTACACCTTCCGAGTGCAGTGGCGAGTCAGTACTCTCGACCGAGTACTCGCAAGGTGTAAACACATCGCCGAGTACTGGGCCGGGCCATTTTACTCTCTCGGCCGAGTGGCATTTTGCTGTCTCGCCACTGTACTCGTTAGGTGTAATCAGGCCTTATACGTCGTATACGTACAGGATTTTGAATTAGGAGCATGAGGCACTGATCCCACCGCGAGCTAGTAAGCTATGAGCTATCGGCTATAAACACGAACAAAAGATAAGCACTCCCGTGTAAATAAAAGAGACACGGCGATATTTATAGCTCACCGCTGGGCGAGTAACTATAAATATCGCCGTGTCTCTTTTATTTACACGGGAGTGCTTATCTTTTGTACATGTTTATAGCCGATAGCTTACTAGCTCGCGGTGGGACCAGTGCCTGAGGGAACGTCAGAAATTATCAACACCTGGCTATTTATTTTTAAGAAACACAAAGTCAATTTTGCATTTGGTATTCTCAAAAGACGCACATAACCGGATATCGACTTGACAAAATTTGCCTTTCATCATTTGTTTTTGGAAACTGTGCGTCAGAGCGGTAGTCATATATTCAACACATACATATTCGCGGGACATATTTAATATGCATCCAAAAATAATCTGTTTTTTATAAAACCTATTTTAGTGCTCTTTTTTCCCCATCCCACTGGTTTAGCAGCTTAGAAAAATAAGATATTTCTATATCAAATTTTTATTTTTATATCTTAATTAAACCACGCTATATAATATTGTATTATACACGGTGCTCGTGAGCATTGCGAGATTGATATGATATGATTGATAGAGATTTCACTCTTTATGGGGTCTAGTCTAGACATCCTTATTGACAGATATCAAAATGCGAATGCGTTATGTTCCAAAGCATTCAAAAAATCGAAAAAAAAAAAAATTTTTTTTTCGGCGAAATCGACCTAATTTCATATAACATTTTTTACTCCTTATGGCCTCAGGAATTCGTGGTTAAAATCTCTCGCAATGCTCACGAGCACCGTGTATAGTTATGACAAAACATACCATTTGAATACAATAAAGTTAGACTGGACTATGGCCCTTAAAATGAAATATCCGAGTCTACTACGCCATTGGAACAAGTCTGTAGTGCCTTCGCACGGGCGAGCTACTCGCCTAGTGGCTCGCCCGAGCTACTCGCCTCAAGGGCCGTTGAGACCGGTAACAATGCAATTTGTCGTAATGGCACGGACAGCGGATAGTTTGTTGAGTATTTTGTTAGTGATATTGTGGATTGCTTTGGTTTTCTTTTGGGTTTTGCTGTGTTTATTTACACTGTTTGCTTTCTTACAGATAAGATTTTATTAAAAAATACTCAGAGATCACGGCTGAAGTAGACTATTTTGGGTGCAAGCATTACTAGATCCTTGAATTTCTAGCATACAATTTTATTATTGAAAATTGGAACAGAAAATGGGTAGAACGTGTCTTTTATTTTTTTACAATAGGTACTTATCCGTTTCTATAAAAAAAGCTCCATAGACCGTAAACAACCTGTTTTAACCCTAAACAGTTAAGAAAATTACAGTTATAGTCATTTATATTATGCAGTACTTCAAAAAAAATTGTTTTCCTATCGTTATAAACTGGCTATCCTTGGAATAACATGAAAGATATGAAAGTTTGTTTCGTTCATTTTAATTACAGGTTTTAGTCGTTTATAGATCAGCCTTGACCTTCTTAAATTATCTATAGCTGCTATAAGAGCTTAAAAGTGATTCGCATCCCTTTTCCTCTAAGTAGTCGAAGCACTTAACTTCAGCTACCTCAATTATTAATGCCACTCGTCGACAGCATCACTCTCTAACGTCATTATGCATCTATCGGTGCCAGTTAAAAGCCGGGCGAGTAAATTAGCCGTTGCAACCCCCCGGCGTGCTGCGTCGTAATTATTAAATTCCTCCTGTCGGCAATGCTGCGCCACGTGCCGGGCCGAGCTGGTTCCCAACGCAGGGTAGTGGTCAGTCAAACCAGCGTTACATGTCACCTCGTTAACCGAACAGACAAGATGGTTTATGCTTCCATCCGAAAGTGATGCTGGGCTAGTCGATCCTCCGCTACATAATTATATCGCCATCGTACAGTACCCACAAGCCTTAATAAGCTAATTCTGGGACCAGGTCGATTTGTGTAAGATTTTCCCGTAATATGTATTTATTACTTAATATCTTCTATGAATCGTCTTCATTGACATTGCTCTTAACAAGGTTATTATCTCTTCTACTCCTGAAATTAAACTCCTTAACCTATTTGTTTACTATAGTAATAATTACTACTTATGATAGTTTTTCCCTGGACCTATTTTACCTGAGGCGAACGCTCTCTTGGATTTGGAATAAGAACCTTGTATTTCAAAATGTTTTACATAACTGCGAGATTCCTATACAGATATAACATTTTCGATCGTATTGGTATGAAAAGCTCACATAATACGTCATATATTGCCAAGAGTTTACATTGAAAAGGAGACATTTTGTAAAAGGCATGAAGATGGTTTTATTTACTCACTACAGGGCCATTTAGAACAACATTACTTTTACTAGTTGAAAGAACAGTTAATGCGCATACAGCTACGGATTTAGTTGTGTTTTCATGCGGAAAACATATACTAAATCCTCATGTAAATCCCGGTCGTAATTACACGCACGACGTCCATAATTGTCCGGTGTCCCTCAAGGCGCAAACTTCGTTCCGCGCGTTCCGAGCAATTTGCGCCCAAGATAGGATTATGCGACGTAGCAGTCAGCGTATTGATTAATGTAGAGAAAGAGTAACGGAAATATGGTGCTGACTTAAACGATATTGACGATTTCTATGAAGCCATCAGTCGGTTTCAGCATATGACAAAAAGTGTTTAAACATCTAAAGATCTTTTAAAAACGATTGGTCCTTAAAAAGCTGTTTCTTCCTGACTGATTTCTAATAGTTACTTTTTTCACAGCGAGCCGTGACAGCGAAGGCGACTCACGTAACTATCGCTCGGCCGAAGAGCAGGCGCGCGACTTGGCTCGCTCGATTCGCAGGGAAGTCGCCAAGTTGGAGAGCAAGTGGAACTCGCTCGTCGACCGCAGCGACGCGTGGGGGCGATGTCTGGACGATGCTGTACAGGTAAGGACTATTAGCATATATTTGGATTTGTTGGTTGATTACTTAGTAGAGCCCACGCAGCAATTCAGAATCAGTCGTGTTGAAAAAAAATGCGGTGCCTAATCGCCGCAAGTAAAAGCCCTTGTCTGAACTATCACTGTCTTTATGTTGTGCCACGTTTATGATTTAACATTTTGCAATTAGTTAGGTAGGTACATCGTAATCAGATTTTGTGGTTGTTGGCATTAAAATGTGTTTAATATCTCTGTATAAGAACTTAGATCAAAATGCGTTCATAATCGACTTTAAAAAAACCTACATTAAACACGTACCAATAGGCTGGCTATACTACCTAGTATTATTTTATTGAGTCACAAAGTCGGCTAAACGAAGCACGAGTGTAAATTGAGGAAAGCGCCATCTAATCGTAAGAAAAGGAACTACCACGGCTTTATCGATGAAAGCTTCGAGCAAGCGCTCACTTGTATAGTGATTGATGCTACTACTGCAGAGATGGCGCCACTAGGTCTCGTTTACAACTTACGAAAAACTTACGTACTTAGTTTCTGTCAGTAATCTAGCATTTATTATGACGTATATATGAAAAAAATAACACTGTTCTTATTATTAATTATCCTTCAGGACAAACTTGCATGCGCACCTGAATAATATACAGGATGATTTTTACCAAACGCAGCAGCAACAAAACGGGGTTGAATATATGGCCGCGGCCACAAAACAATTTATTATAATAATAACCTCCCTGTATAAATGATTACAACCACGTAACGTTTCTACGACAGTATAAATTAGACCTTGTTTCTACTATGCATAAAGTCTCTTTCTGGTTGTACAGTCGCTATCAGATATATCGGAGCGGCCAAGGTGGTCACAAATATCTGAACAACGCCTCTATTGTCAAGGCTGTAAAGTGCATGTTCAGATATTTTTGAGGACCCTGGCCGCCCCGGTATATTTGATGGCGACTGTACATTAAATTCAATGGTGGACTAACATTGTAAATGCGACGTAATGATCTTTAGGCAAGGTAGGTTTTTGATTGAAGGCGATGAAACAATTGAAACATGTGTTCTGTATGCACGGTGTACCGCACTGTTTGCGAATCCATTAACGCGCGAATACCGTAAATTTGCTAATTAAAATAAATAATGGCAGCAATGTATACTGAAATATTCCGTTTTTAAGACAGTGCGCGTTGTTTTATACTGTTCTGTAACTTCTGTATGATTTACCGATTATTTTTTTCTCTTTATTTTGGCACAAACAGTCATTTTGAATAGTAAGTATGTAATAAGTAGTAACTAAACGAGAAGGGTAACACTGAAAGTTTTTGGAGTACTTACCAAAACAATCGATCAAGCTTCTTTTAAGTAGGTAGTTCCTTCTTGCAACGTACTTATATGATTCTAAAAAAAATCACGTACTATGTGTAAAGAGATTCTTTATTTTTATCACCGGACTGCCGAAGAATTTTTTTTTTTAATATTGCAAATTAGTGTTCTTTGTGTTTTGTATAATATGGTGACTATAATAAGTATTTTGTGCAACAGTTACATAATAAGGGTTCTTAAGATTCGAGGGTCGAAGTTACAAAATGAGGCGATGCCGAATTTTGTAAACACAGACCCGAGAATTTTAAGACCTAATTATGTACCGTTGCACACAATAGTTTTTCTACGAGTGCTAGGCAAGCCGGTAAGGATTGAGTTCGACGAATGACCTGCTGCCTCTATACAATTGTCTTCAATCTCCTGGCGGATTGTGCTGGCCCCTTGCCTACAGCGGCGGGTGGCAGCGGCGCGGGGCCCGCCCCGGCAACAGACCCATTATATCCCTAAGAATCGACTTTTGAGTGATATTATGACAACGTTCATAAACTATATGCTTTGAATATACCTGTCAGTCATTTTATTGGCAAATTAGAATGCAGGAGTAGAAAAAATAATTAACAGCTTCGATTCGAGCTATAAGTAGCTTGGGCTATCGAATTTAAATGATGTTCTAACATCAGTAGTGAGAAAGATAAACGACTATAACCTTTCTCTGAAACTAGATAAACCGTTTGCAATAAATAAATATTAATTCCAAGATTTTTAAGTCGTCAATTCTAAAAACTTTTAGTGCGTACCTATGATCTGCGTAAATACCTCATTTTTTGCCTCAAAATTCTTGTCATATCACACCTCACACTCACTTTACATACTCATAAGTACAACATAATTATGCCCCCTCGCGATAGGACAGCAAAAAACGAAAAACGCCAAGCCATATTAATAGAGCAAACGAAGCGAACGTGAGTTCGCATACATTAGTTCGAGTATTCACTTTGAAGTAAAGGTCGTAAGCGCCATCAATTTTCTAAGCTATTATGCCGTTTTTAAAGAACGATGCTGTCATCCTGCTTTGCGTAGTCGTTACGCGGAGATAAAGGTCGTAAGCGCCGGTGATTTCCTAAAATTATGCGACGTTTTTAGGTTCTATATTGCCTTGCTATGCCTAGTTCTGTTAGGAGGCAAAAGGTAGTAAGCGCCGCGTGTTTGTTAATCTTATGGGATGTTTTGGAAGTATAGTGTTATCATCCTGCTATATGCCTGTATGCACTGTGTGAATTAAGGCTGGCGTATAATATAATGCATGTGTATGCAGTAGGTGTGATGTGATGTATAAAGCAAACTTAGGTTCGAAAAAAGTTCATGTTGGAACACATATCTACTTTCTAGTTAAAAGACAAATAAAAGACGTAAATAATAACACTGCTGGCGATCATCATACATCATTTTAATCCCATAATTTTACGACCTCGTAAATTAAAAATAACAAAACAATCGAGTTAAGTACTAGGAGCGGTATTCTAACTTGGAAACTGTATTTCTTACAGATAATGTTTTCAATGTGATCCTAACTAGATTTGTTATCAATGTGATCTTTGAATCGATGCCCTTGTCATCAAAATAATATCTAAACAAAATTATAACTCTCACCAGCAACGTGACTAAAATGTTTGACTTATGGTATTATGAATCTCGTTTAGACATTCATTTTACATGAACTTGATACCAACTTATAAAAAAAAGGAATCTGAATTCTTCCTATAATTCGGACATCTTAAAAATCTTACTATAACAACATGTGAGGTGTAGTCTCTTATAAATTGATATCTAAGTTGAGTATATACAGCCTTGGCCAGAAGTGTTGAGCACCAATGCGATTTTCATACAAAACTGGAAAGTTTAGTCCATCGTTTCCATCTTTGTTTAAGTTATTTTGTCAATTAATTTAAACTAATAGGCATGTTTTGCTGAAGTTAGTAGTAACTGCATAGAATATTTGCAATATGTCGCACCGAATTAAATTTTCATTTTTGGTACCTTCTGTTTTCATATTTTTTATGTAGGTACCTTGAAAGTGTTATTAAGTGAAGTTTTCTATATTTATAAATAAAATATAACATTCACCGTTACCGTACATTGTTAGGATAGGGAAATAATGCTTAACATCAAAATTGTAAACAAAAAACACCTATGCTCAACACTTCTGGCCAAGGCTGTATATCTAGTACAATGACAGCCAAAAATATGTAAGTAAAAACTCTTATGGCTCTACAAAATAAGATGATGTCAAATATTTTTCCGCACTTAGTCGTGTCAGATTATTGCATTAGACTATACTACCGGCCGCAAAAATATGTGACACGCTCTTAATGCTGCTCTACATGATGGGCCATCATAGGGACGCAGCTATACGACGGAACGAGATCGCAATATCGTTAGCTCCCTCTAACGCATAGCTGCGTCCCTATGATGGCCCATCATGTAGAGGAGCCCTTATTTGTAGGGCCCTATGGTCCTACGAATAAGAGCTCCTACTGCGCCTATGAGCGTGTCACAAATTTTTGCGGCCTTCGTGTAGGAAGATACTATTGCCGGCGACTGTACAGTCGGCGCCAGATTTGTCAGCTGCCGATTGCATCGATAACAATGCGCCGCGTTCGTTATCTCGCTCGTTATGCGACCACTTGCGACAAGAGCGATAGGGATGCCACACAATCATCGACAACAGATGGACGATTTTCGTCCCGTATTCCTGGGGCATGTCATTCATATCATACCGTATTTTAAAACATTTATAGCGAGTTACTGATGTAGATTAGGTTATTTTTGAGTTCTAATGTTTTTAAACACGACAGTTTTTTAAGTTAATATTTATCATATCTATACTTATTGTATTTTTATAGCAAACAAGCAATAACGCTGCCTATGTACTTACGCCTTTAACTGTAGGGTTGTGGCCTATCCATTGCAAGGCATTAGCCTTACCAATCACCAATAACGTCCACAAGGGCTATGCTGTTTGGCGCTTGCTCTCATCTAGTGGTTAGTTGGTTACATGGGATGTAACCACTACACATATTACATGGGAATCCTGGTGGGATCTTTATTATGTGTTGGTTTACATTGTAGAATATTTCTCTTACGGAAACTTTTGCTGCATACTCTTTAACTCTTAACCTCATTTAGAAAATAATGTTAGTCACACAATTATTTGAATGGAAAATTATAACTGTCATAATTGTTACCGGCTTTTCAAGTAGTCGGGGTCTTTACCTATTGTCCGTTTTAATAGTGTGACCTCTTCAGTTGGAAAATTAGTTCTGAGATCTTCAACATAAAGTATACATCATTGTATTATGGATTCGTTTTCTGAGTATCTTTAGTCTGCAGTATTTAGGTAATTGATTTTGTTGATGTGTCATCGAAATATCGACTCCGCTTATCGATAAGCGCACCTCCCTAACAAATATTCGTAGCGGTTAGATCTTTGCTCGTTAGTTCGTAATCCGTTTCGGTTTTTACCGGATTTTCGATCAAATATATAGGTCGGTGTTCTGTGGTTCTTACTGACATCGGGGTAATTTATGATTTGTATTTATAAAAGTGTAAAATGCACTAATGGACGCGTTACATTGCAATAACACTATTTTATTTTACTTTTTCTCTATTTTGACGACAATGTTCTACCATGATATGCAAATTGTTGTGTGTGAGTATAGGTACAGTCAGCGGCAAAAGTAGCTAAACGGATAGGGTGTTCACAATGAGCTGGACACGACTTTATTGTTAAGAGAATAAAAGCGTGTGTAAGTAATTTTGAACACCCTACCCGCTTAGCTACTTCTGCTGCTGACTATCCTATATAGGCTTGCACTGTTTTATGGATAAATGAAATGTATGAAATAATTAAGCCCTAAAGCCTAACATTAATTTACAAGTGTAACCTATTCGTCCCTTTGAAGCACATAGCCCATTTGGACAATAAATCTAAGGCCATGGACAGTAAGAATGTCAACCCATTTCATCTGCGGTAACATTGCAGTCTCGCCGCTGTAATTAAAATAGTTCGCTGATTCAGTCGCGGCCAGGCTGGCGGGCTGCGCGTTGACATATTTATGTGCTGTAATATGTATGTATCATATATGTTACAAGACGTCGATTAGATTTGGAAAATTTCATTAAAAACACATACGTTGTTCACAGAGATAAACATTAGGGATATAGTCGTATTTGATATTAATTGATGAGTTGGTTTATTGTGTGCCATGTGTGTTACTGTTAAGATTTTCGAAATAATACGATTAAAAAAAAATTGCGATATTCTTTAAATATGACACCTGCCATATTAAAAGCGACAACAATCATGTAACAGTAATAAACAACATAACAATTATTAAATGGTACAGTCAACGCCAAAAATATGTATACATTGTTGAACCTTATTACAAAGGAGTTACGTGCAAAAGTGTAAACATATTTTTGGCGTTGACTGTACTGGAAGTGACAAGAATAAACCAAAAATAGTGAAATTGGAGTAATTTCAGTAAAGCCCATGTAAAATAAGATTGTAACTTATGACTATTACTCAGAAGGGATAGGTATTATACATAGGGATTGAATGTCAGTGTGTACTCCGTATGGAGCTGTCGGCCATAATTGATGTGCCAGCTTTGTACGAGACCAGCCAGCGTGACGGACATCCGAATGACAATATAGTAAGGGTGGGGGTAGGGGTACCTACATAATCTTCAACTTAGACAAATTAATATACTTTAATAGGTGACGTAAACCTCTTTTAGAACCATTGAGCATTTAATAAATAAAAAATAAAAATAAAAAACCGGCCAAGAGCATGTCGGGCCATGCTCAGTGTAGGGTTCCGTAAACTGAGACCATTAATTCAAAAGGTCGTATCTTACGGGAAATTTGGCGGCGCTTACGTCATTTTTACTTACGTCCTTTCACTATGGGTTTTTGAATGATAACTCAAAAACGGCTCAACCGATTTATTTCAATATAGTTTTCATTGAAGGTACTCATTAGGCCTCAGTTTCATGATTTTTTTCAAAATTTTAGGACCCACGATTCAAAAGTTAGATGGGGGGGGACGCCCTGTTTTAAACTTTCGGAGCGATTATTTCCGAAAGTATTAGTTTTATCCAAAAACTGTTTTAAAAGACCCTAATTCTTTTTAAAAGACCTATCCAACGATACCCCACACAACTTGGTTGGAACGAAAAAAAATTTCGCCCCCCACTTTACGTGTACGGGAGGTACCCTAACAATATATATTTTTCGCCTTTTTATTCTACCGTTTTGTCGGCTTGGTTAATGCACATATTCAAACCAAATTTCAGCTTTCTAGTGCTAACGGTCACTGAGCTAGACCGCGGACGGACGGACGGACGGACGGACGGACGGACGGACATGGCGAAACTATAAGGGTTCCGTTTTTGCCATTTTGGCTACGGAACCCTAAAAATGGTTTTATTCAGTAGCACAAATTATTCTACAAAATCAGGCTGGTGTCTCTTTTTAAGTATAAAATATACCTGTGTCAAGAGGCACCGCTCTTCCTTAGAGATTAACTACATCATGATAGTACGGCTATTTTGTAATTTACTTAAATCTAATTTTAATTACTAGAGGAGAAAGTATATTTACTAGAAATATATGCTGAAAATATCGATACCCTATAATTAATATACTCAATCCATAAAAAAATGAGAAACTAATACTAAACATGTACAGTAAGTATAAACTATAAAATTAAAACAGAGAATTAAACAAATATAATCCTGTTGAAAGGAGCCATGCACCATGTATGTGTGTGTGTGTGTGTGTGTGTGTGTGTGTGTGTGTGTGTGTGTGTGTGTGTGTGTGTGTGTGTGTGTGTGTGTGTGTGTGTGTGTGTGTGTGTGTGTGTGTGTTGTGTGTGTGTGTGTGTGTGTGTGTGTGTGCGCGCGCGTGTGTGTGCGTTTTTTTTTTTGTTTAAGTACATTATTATTATTTTTGTTTTATTTTTTATTTTTATATATATTATATTTATATTTATTGGTGTTATTCATAAACGTCTAACGTAATTTGTGTTTCAAGCTGGCAAGAAACTCGGTCGGATATATCTCAAACAATATTAAGTAGCTCTAATAGTACATTGTGTATCAAGGGCGGTAAACAAGAATTTACGAACAAGTGTGAATTGAAGCTCGAAGCCGAAGGCGAGGGCTTAATTCACACGAGTTCGTAATTCGTCTACTGCCCGTGGTACACACAATGTTTTTCATCACACTTGTGAGGAAAAAATAAAAATTCTGCCTAATTTAGTACTTTTATTGAGTAAACACTTGTGGCAGTTTAGTGTAGGTACGGTACCGTGCCCGCGCCCGCCGCGCTCCGAGCGTGCGGGGCGCGGCAGCCTGGGCGGGGCGCGGGCGACACGGGCGAACGACAAGGGCTGTAAATATTTACAGCCCGCCTCGTCTGAGCAAGAGAGAGATGAGAATTACATTACAGCCCTAGATCGAAATGAAGGATTTACGGCCCGCATCGCATACATGTAACAACAGCTTTTACGAGCAAGTGTGATGAAAAACCATTTCTGCTTTAGAAGAAGACCTAAAATAAAACCATGTTTTACCTATAGTTAAAATATTTCTAAACACCATCCGCAATATTATCCTGTCAACACGCGTCACCTTTGTGCTCTTAATCTCATATCTTCATGCGTATACGCATATCGTATATTAAATCCAAAACATCATAAATCCCCTTGAAAAATTGCAAATATGAACTCTATTAATGATATATAGGGCTGAAATAAGAACGTGTTTAGTTATGCATACTGCTTTTGAACCAAAATACTTTTTATTTTTAACTTTAGTAGACTGTTTTAGAGTTAAATTTGCATTAGATTTTCTTATGCTTTATGCTGTTTCATATTTGATACATAAAACTGTCCCGCTAAGTGTTAAGCTATTTTAAACTCTATGGTTTTGGAATAAGGTTGAAATCTGTATGGACTTGGATACAAAGGTTGCCCAGCGCGCGCGCACGCATAACTGGTGCTCAATAGCACGGAAATGATTTGTATGTGTATTATAGTTTTGTAATATGAATGTGGAAGTAGATGACCTGATTAAAAGGCTTACGGCTCTGAGGGCTGTACAGTCAGTAGCAAAAGTCAAGAAAATTCGCCTTTGTACAGAAAGCAGTAAAGAGCTAAGCGGGTCAGGTGTTCAAAATGATCTAGACACTTGTCAAGAGAACAATAAGAGCGTGTGAAGGCAATTTTATCTATGTCGGCGGCCGATCGTAAAATCAGGCATATCGTGAAATTCCTAGGCATATCGTGAAATTCCTAGGCATATCGTGAAACGTGAAAATCTTTGACTCGTTCTCTGAGTATTTCTGGGCAGTTTGCCTTTCAGGTATCTGAAGCAACCTAACGAACCTAACGTAGGTACCTATACATTGGTTTAATGTGAGTATTGTTAAAACATTACACAGGAGCATTACGATCTGCCTGATTTTACGATCGGCCGCCGACATCCACATTAAATTGACAATTAAGGGAACATTGTTTAAAAGCTAATCAAATGTTTCCCTATAACCCCTTTAAAACGTATTCAAAACAACAATTTATATAGTGATTTCATTTAAGAGCCATATGCGGGTATTCTTTATAAACTGTCCCGTTTTGATTGCCCGTGAGTGTATGGTTTTTGATATGGTAATCACGAGCGTGTGGAGCGAGCGTCACGGATTCAATTAGTGCGTCGTGTATTCAAATTGATACAACCCCTATGTGACTGTACTCATGGGACGTCTGGCTGTTGGGGGGGGGGATATACATATATCAACCTACTTGGTACTTATGTGACGTATGACTTAGGCCTAGGAATTTAAATATTTCGATTTAGGTATCAAAAAATGTGAACATGCTCTTTGCCGCCTGCCTGAACAATAGAAGCGTTGCTCAGATATTGATGACCAGTGATCGGCGAAAAGGATTCCACGCGGGGTGAATGACGTCAATCATTATGGTAGTATGGATATGCCGCGCCATTTGCGGGATAGAAAAATAAAATTACAGTAATTTTCACAAACATTTGTAATTAAGTATTTTCATGAAATTCTCTATCTCTATAAAATTAAAATAACAAACCAGTATTTTACTGGTCAACGAGCGAGTTCTTAGTTCGGGGCGGACTACAGTTATTACAAGTCATAACCGACACTGATTCATTGTATTAAACATAATACAAACACGTATATTTTCGAGCAGTTTAAATGGTATCGCGGGCGAAACGGCGCATCCATAATACTATGTCTAGTTGTATTCCCGCGGTGTGGAATCCTTTTCGCCGATCACTGTTGATGACCACCTTGGCCGCTCCGATATATCTGATGGCGACTATACCTATATTTTAGGTACGGCCTACACACAACCGAACCAAACCGCATGGATTATTATTACCTACTAATTTTATTACATAATAGATAAATAAATATTACGGGACAATCTTACATAAATCCACCTATTTAGTCCCACAGTATTCTCAATAAGGCTAGGGTTGTGGGTACTAGGCGATGATACAGTCCGTGAGCTCTCAGAAGAACCTTCGGGTTTCAGAAAGAGACGTCGGGTATCAATCAACAGTGACACCTGGAAAAGCAGAACAGCAATATTACCTTCGTGTGTCATCGCCGATTCCCGAAGGTTCTTCTTAAAGCTCACGAACTGTGCATATAATGACAGATATAGATAAATACAAAGGAAACATCCATAGCTCGGAAACAAATATCTGTGATAAACACACATATAATGCCATGACCAAGGACCGGAATTCTTCATAGCAAAAATCAAACTGTCAGAGGGATTGACTATGATGTTTTATCGACTTATCGATGTTACGGAATAATATCGCATTAGGTATCCATTACCATCTTAAAAGATTATTCTGTAAAATTTGACCTCTTTGATAAGTAACTTGCATCTCCGTATTAAAATAAATTATGTCAACGTCACATATGTCATTTATGTCACTTTGTATCAGTTTACGTAATTGATTCCCGTGCCGTGTTACTAAAATGGTTAATCCTAAAAGAGAAACCATAAACAAATTCGTTGTGTGTAAATCCAAAACCCTGATTTCATTACTTTAGCTTTGTTTCGTTAAGTGACAAATATTTATCGATAAGTCGATAAAACATCATGGGCAATCCCTCTGACAGTTTGATTTTTGCTATGAAGAATTCCGGTCATTGGCCATGACCAGGATTCCAACCCGGGAACTCCTGCTACATAGGCAGAGTCACTACCAAGTCTAGCAACTAGGCTAGGAGGCCTTCAATGTAGACTATGTACACACTAGTGGAAAGTCTTATTATCCCCAGCTCCATAACTCGCTAGTGCAGTGAACAAGCAGCCTAACTCGCACAATGCAAGCAAATTGACCTTCCGACGGGGACATTGTCAAACGACGCGCGATTCGTTTGCCGCTCTTTGAGGAAAGTGGTGCGGGCATGGTGACGGGCGGAGCGGTAAGAGGAGCGATTAGCGGTTCACATTTGTAATGAATGATCTTAGTCTTGATATGTACGAAGCCCGCTGGTAATTTCAATAATGTTCAAGCGCATTGTAGACGATTTTTAGAAAAAGCTAAATCTTTATTATTACTTATTATTGTTCTCAGCGATATCGCAGGAGCTTAAAACTATTTCTTTTTAGTACTTATTTCGTGCCAATATTGGTGCACAAAACACTTATTTTCATGTACAAGAAATCTGTAGTTTTAGCACAAATACTTTCAGTGGCAGTTACAAATTTGGCCACTGAAATGTCAATGTAGAGAGATAATATTCATTTCCTACTTAATTACGTATCATGGAGAGGCTTAGAAGACGTGATTTAGGGGATCAGGGTATAAAATAAATAAAACACCGTTTAAGCCGCTCTAAGGCGGCTTTCACACTGCTGCGGTTTCCACGTGTGACGCGAACGAGATAGCGCGCTGCATGTGTCACGCTTGCACAATGCACGCTTACCAGTGTGATAATCGCCTGAGCTTATCATTCCTCGCTACCGCTTGTATTAGTATGCGCACCGTCAACCCCCGCATATTCGCGCAAGTGACAGATATACGACAGCGGCGGCGCCGGCGCATTCCTACACACAGATGCTCAAACACTGCAGCGTATTGTAGCGATGTCTAGACATGTTAGAAAGATAAATAATGTCCAGTAAAATCACAATACTAAGTTCCTAGTCATGAAATTTTATTCCAAAATTATAATTTAATTTCGAGTCTGTACAATATTAAGTCAAAGAGTTTTTACATTATTTTTCCTAATCAAATTGAATTGAATTATATTTAGCGTTAAACAGCCTTGAATTGAACTTACTAGGTAGGTACCTTGATTGTACGCTGAAGAGTTAATTTTCAAAGAAGTACTTAGAAATGTTTTGTATAAGTCAAGTAAGTAGTGTTCTACTTACTACATAGAGACTTACGAAGCTAATATAAGCCGACATGAGTTTAAATACGAGTATGTCCCATATGTCCTGAAGATGGGATGTTATATACCGCCCTTTGTGAATAGGTAGCTACTTAAGACTCCGTATACCTAATCTGTGTGATAAATTTGTGCTTATAACTAATATTTCTTAATTTTTTTTCAGGTAATTAAGATACTGACAACAACAACCCGACAATTCCCGGCTAAGTGTAAGTAGACACTTACTCAATTATTACATTGTATTGTCCACCCTACTTCAACGTCATTGTATAAAATCTCCATACTTTTCCGTGCCGTATTAATTTGTACAGATGACTATAGGTACCTACATAAGGCACCTACATATGCTTGGTTGGCTAAATAGTGACACAAATCCCCGTTAACTAGAGAACGGTAAAGTGCATGCGCACATATTTAAACTACTAATCAAAGCATTGCTGTGATTGGTGGATTAATTACCGCGCCCCGGCACTGATTCGTTAAAATATATCTTGTCGCTATTTATTGGAATACATAAATCCTCACTTGTATTAAAGGTTAGGCGTGTGACTCTGGAGTTGACGTCCATAGGCTACGGTAGCTGCATACTATCAGGCAAGCGTATTGGATTTAAAAAAATAAAGTGCTTCGGACAGTACTTGTACGAGTATAGGGTTCATACGCAAAATAATATGATTATAAAAGATTTTTATAACGTATTTGATATTTTTTACCTTTTCATTGGTACTAGACGATAAACTTAAAATAATTTGATTTAAAGAAGTAAAACGGAAGAAGACTTTTACCGGTGGATATTAATTCTCATGAACGCTAGCTCCCATAATAAAATTTCCTGCTTATCTAGTACAAAAGCATTAAAAAATAAATCAAAAGTCCACACAATCATGCTAATCTTCAGTAGCTAATATGTCATAATTACATCGCATTAATATGTTAGTTAACACAGTGCTCCGATTGACTGCCATCAAGCGGCAAGAATCATCAAACAAAATAAACCAATTTAAAAACATTCGCTTGATTTAAAAAGGGCACATAATCGTGCTAATCCTCAATAATCACTTATCAGTCACTAGCAGTTGCCCGCGGCTTCGCCCGCGTACATTATGATTAATGCAGATTTCTACTCTTGAATAAAAGTTTTTCCCGCGACTTCCTTTGCGTAGAATTAGTAATTGACCCCCCTTTTTGCCCTCTTAGGGAATGACTTCTGGGATAACTATTATGTATCCATCCCCAGAACTCAAACTATCTCTATACCAAATCATCTAAATAGGTTCAGCGGTTATCAATTCTCCATATAAACTTTCAACCCCTTTTTCACCTCTTAAAGGGTCGATTTTCGGGATAAAACTATCCTATGTCGTTTTCCGAGACTCAAACTATCTCTAAAATTATTCTCTATAAAACTTCCAACCCCTTTGCTATGCACCCCCGTAAGCTTTATTTTTCGGGTTAAATACAATTTTGCCCCTTCCCGGGACCCAAACTATCTCCATACCAAGTTTCATCTAAATCGGTTCAACATTTAAAAATGCCCCATACATACTTTTAACCCCCCTTTCACCACTTTAAGTAACGATTTTAGGAAATTAAAAAAAAACATGCAAGTACGGGTCTTACTTGCGCCTCAAAGGTTTCGTACGAACAACTTTTTTATTACATTTTTGAAAAAAGACGCTTTCAGCATGATTTCATGAGAATTAATAGGGCGGCTGAGTGCGAATCGGACACGTACCCCGATTTTTTTTGTCTTAAGTCGGATGTCTAATAAGAGTGCAGTCGCTTGACTGCACTCTTATTAGTTTTCCTGTATTTATACGTAAATAACTATTATATCAGTAATTTTTGCAAATTTTTCTGTCGAACAGTTTCCGATATTGATTAATTTACACCTTTTTTTTAATAACTTCAAAGTTATGTATGTTAAAATTATGCTAATTAGAGATCCTCACATTAAGCCCTTTTGTTTGATACGCCACACAATAAAGTTATTTGTTTTTTGATTTCTCATTTACCTACCCACAAATCCCCCCCCCTTAATGTTTAAAATTCATAAATTGGCGTTACATGCCTGCCTTTGGGTCACTGACTTACAAACAAAGTCGCACCATAAGGGTTTCTTTTCTACCATTTTGGTACGAAACCCTAAAAACATCCTTTTCGCTTCCCGGGACTCTCTATACTAAGTTTTATCAAAATCGGTTCAGCTGTTAAAAATTCCCCATCCAAACCTCCAACGCCATTTCATCCCCTTAACCTTAGGGTTAATTTTCGAAATAAAAACTATTTATATGTCCGTTCTCGGGACTTAAATTATCTCTATACAAAGTTTCATCTAAATCGTTCACGTTTAAAAATTCCCCATGCAAACTTGCAACCCCCGTTTCACCCTTAACCTTTAAGGCTGATTTTCGAGGTAAAAACAATTTTATGTTCCTTCTCGGGACTCAAACTATCTGTATGCTAATTAGCATTAAGTTTCATCTAAATCGGTCTAGGTGTTAAAAATCTCCTGATCAAAATTCCAATCCCTTTTTCCTTCAAGGGAAAACAACCCTTAGTCATTTGCAGGGATTCACACTTACTATACAGGGTGGAAAGATAAGTCGGGCCCTGGAGGGAAACTACCTTAAAACGTTGAGATAGCTCAATACACTGAAAGGAAACATTCCTTTATTTTTCCTAAAAAGTCAAACTGTATTTACAGATTTTGTTCTAATTTTCCCTTTTTTCGATACTAAAATTGTATGATTTTTCTTTTTTCATTATTTATGGCTTCTCTTGTGCCGTAAATTTGGTTGGTATTAAGAAGTTTGTATTCTTGTTGGAAATAGGATCGTTTGTCATGAATTGTCATAAAAATTGTTTTTGACAAAAATTACAAAACGAGTAGTTTTTTTTGTGAATTGTACATTTTCTCGAAAATTTGTAAATGCAGATATGTCTCTTTTTAAAAATAAAAGAATGTTTCCTTTTAGTTAATTGAGCTATCTCAACGTTTTAAGGTAGTTTCCCTCCAGGACCCGACTTATCTTTCCACCCTGTATACCAAGTTTCGTCTAAATCAGTTCAACGGTTTAAAATTCCCTATAAAAACTTGCAACCCCCGTTTCACCCTTAACTTTTTTACCGTTAAGGGTAGTTTTCGCGAAAAAACTTTTTTTTTTCCTCCCCGGGCCTCAAACTATCTGTATACCAAGTTCCATCTAAATCGGTTCCCTCTTTTCACCCCTTTACGCGTTAATTTTTTCAATGAAAATAACCCTTAGTCGTTTCCCGGGATTCAAACTATCTATTATATCAAGTTTCATTAAATCGGTTCAACGGTTAAAAATTCTCTATACAACCTTCTAATCCCCTTTTCACCCACTTAAGGGCTGATTTTCGGTATAGAAACTACCCTATGTCCTTTCCCGGAGGTAAAATTATTTCTTTAACAAAAATTTCGAAATTGATGCCATTTTCGTACTTAATTAACGTACCAAAATACCATAAATCGACTCCCATATTGATATTTAGTAATTTCAACCCTATCGCACCCCAACAGGGGGATGAAATTTCACGCCCGCCACGTTGTATCATAAAATCATTGATGTTTTCGTAATTAGCGACCCGATAAACCATAGAAAAGATACCCATGTTGATTTTCAGACTTTGTCACCCCCATTTCTCCCTTTATGGGGTTGAATTTTCAAAAAACCTGAAACACGTGTTTACATATTTATTGTTAGGAATACTCCTGTGAAGTTTCAAATAAAACAGTCTAACTAATCTTGTTTCCCTATACAAACTTTGGACCCCCATTTCACCCCCTGGGGGATGATATTTTACACCTGCCACGTTGTATAATAAAATGGTTGTTGTTTTCGTAATCAGCGACCCGATAAACCATAGAAACGATACCCATATTGATTTTCAGACTTTTTCACCCCCATTTCCCCCTTTAAGGAGTTGAATTTTCAAAAAACCTGAAACACATGTTTACATATTTATTGTTAGGATTACTCCTGTGAAGTTTCAAATAAAACAGTCTAACTAATCTTGTTTTCCTATACAAACTTTGGACCCCCATTTCACCCCCTGGGGGATGATATTTTACACCTGCCACATTGTATAATAAAATGGTTGTTGTTTTCGTAATCAGCGACCCGATAAACCATAGAAACGATACCCATATTGATATTCCGACTTTTTCACCCCCATTTCCCCCTTTAAGGAGTTGAATTTTCAAAAAAGCTGAAACACGTGTTCACTCATTTATTGTTAGAAATACTCCGGTGAAGTTTCAAATAAAATAGTCTAACTAATCTTGTTTCCCTATACAGACTTTGGACCCCCATTTCACCCCCTGGGGGATGATATTTTACACCTGCCACGTTGTATGATAATATGATTGTTGTTTTCGTAATCAGCGACCCGATAAACCATAGGAACGATACCCATATTGATTTTCAGACTTTTTCACCCCCATTTCCCCCTTTAAGAAGTTAAATTTTCAAAAAAGCTGAAACACGTGTTTACTCATTTATTGTTAGGAATACTCCGGTGAAGTTTCAAATAAAATAGTCTAACAAATCTTGTTTCCCCATACAAACTTTGGACCCCCATTTCACCCCCTTACGGGGTGAATTTTGACAAAATCCTTTCTTAGTGCACCCCTAGACCTTATAAGGGACCTACATGCCAAATTTGGAAACTCTAGACCCAGCGGTTTAGGCTGTGCGTTGATATGTCAGTCAGTCAGTCAGTCAGTCAGTCAGTCAGTCAGTCAGTCAGTTTCTTCTTTTATATATTTAGATAATTTCATCACATTAATATGTTAAAGACATAGATAAATGAGTAGATAGATTGCTCACTCCATACATAGCAAAACTACTAATTAAATAATAAGTCGTATGGGAGGTATGGTTAAACTCATTTTTACTAAGTTTTAAGCACACTTAAATCGTAATACGTATTAAGCTGTAATCTTTTGAATAATAACTTTTAGCAAAGCTCGCTTAAAACTTATTATATATACGCATTTAGCCATGTATGGAGAGAACACTCTAGGTACTTAATTCTCTTTGGTTAAAGAAGACAGTGCTCCGATCGGCTGCCAAGCGACAAGAATCTTCTACACAAAATAAATCAATTTAAAATCAATTGCTTGATTTAAAAAGGGCACATAATCGTGCTAATCCTCTATCAGTCATAACTTCATCGCATTAATATGTGAACAGAACTGGCACAGTGGTCCGATCGGCTGGCGGGCGGCCAAAATGGTAATTGCACTTTTTCCCACTGATCAATGATTGGCGACAGTTACGGAACCATGTAGATTGTCGATTTGTTACTCCAATGGCGAATAATGGATATAGATAAATATACGGGGTGTTTTTTCAATAAGTACCCATATTGTACCTACGAGTTGATTTGGTAGGCCATGCTAAACAACTTTTACTAGGGGGCCAACTCCGAAATCTCAAAAAAAATTTTGGCTGTTTCATACATTTCGGTCGATCAGACGTTTACGCTTCCTAAGGGATACCTTTTTTTTTGATTTCGGGATTGGCCTCATAGAAAAAGTTGTTCAGTCTGACTTATCTAATCACCTCCAACAATATGACTAGTTACTGAAAATACACCGTGTATAAGAAGCTGTCAATCTCCAATATCTCCGTACAGAGGGCCAAGAAAGTATATCAATTTTGACAAAAGATTCTGCGAGATCTAGCGATCGGTAAGGTTGACTTTTCTAACGGAGTTTAAAACATGCACGACCTTGTTGTCTCGTGGCGTTCAAACGAACCTCAACCGTAGGGTGGAAGACCACATTTTTGACCGACTGTACATGAAGTGAAACCAATAAGTGACATTTTTAATCATAACATTCATAACTAAATAGGAGTAGTGTAGCTGATATACAGTGTCGTTCGCAGCATGAAAACAATATCAATTTATTGGCCTCGACGACGATGTCTAAATATATTAATTTGGACTAACTATCACTAAACAAGTGCGATGTAATATTCCATATTTTATACGATCAACACATTGTCGAAGACTGTACTATTTAAATGTCCGCGGTAACAAGGTACAGTCGACATCAAAAATATGCTTACACTTTTGGACCTTATTACAAAGGAGAGCAGTAAGGTGCAAAAGTGTGAACATATTTTTGACGTCGACCGTAGAAACATGTATTTACAAAACTTTACGGATGTAAGCAGAGAACTAGTTCACAAGATTTCTCCATTCCCAAAAGGATGGTTAGTACAATGCTCACGTAAATCAGACCTTTTATAGTCGGATTTAAATTCTAATTGTTTCCTGTTCCGGGTGTAGTCCATTGAAGTACATATTAGTCATTCGATAATTCAATACAAATAGATACCTGGACCAAAAGTGACGTAGACAGATATATTAGTTAATAAAAGTTTTTGTTTTATCAAGAGGTAGGTAGATCAAAAAGTCGCAATTTATTTTAGCCCAGCCTTACTATGGGTTCCCATGCCATTGAGCCGTGGTAAATGACGAACTAATACTAGGAAGATGATGATGATGATTGTTATCATCAAACATTACAGGTAGCTTATAGCTTAACGTCAATTTCCAACGATTTGACGACAATCTTGGCTTATTGCAGAACATTTATTTCTTATGTAAGTGTATGTTCTCATAGTGTTGTATTCCTGCTGGTGAGTAAGATTGCCAAAGAGCCAAAGAGGACCCAGTGTGTTGACGACTAGGAACCCTCTTGTTCGTTTGGAGTTGCAGGCATCCATAGGCTAATAGAGTAGCTGCTTACCATCAGTGCCGTATCCTTTTGCGACCGTCGCGGTATAAAAAAAAATAGAAACGCAATAGTTATTTTTGCAACAAGAGATTCGAGGAAAGTTGGTTTTTCTTGCGAGTGTTGATTTTGAGTCCCGAGTAAGCGAAAGATTCTATAATTGAATCACGAGCAAAGCGAGTGATTCTAAATTTGAATCTTGAGCATAGCGAGGGATCTCAAGAACACGAGATGTAAAAAAAATCCTCTCGTGCGACACATACAACTTTTCACCTAAGTAGTGAGAGCATATTTAAAAAAACACATTTATTTACATTCCTGAATGAAAGGCATCATCATTATGACAAAATTTCTTACGCAACTTTCGTCACTCCCTGGAGTGATGAAAGTCGCACTTTCGTCACTTCAGGAAGTGAGGAAATTAGGCTTGTTCGAACTGCTGAGGTTAACATATTATTTCAATAAGAAGTATTTAGAATCTTAAGGGGGAGAGTAACGAAAATAGTACCAATAGAAACTTTTTTTAAATGCAAACTATTAAACAGCTAGAAGAATAAATTACCAACTTCCTTAACTCGCTGTAATATTTATGGCGGTGTAAAAGAAATGCTCGTAAAGTTTAAATTTCATAACTCAAATAACCATTCAGTTATAGAATGGAGTGGCGATTATGAGCAATGGCGACGTTTATCGACTGCATTAAAAGCTCAAACAATCAATTATCCTATTGAAATTTATTAATTTCGATCGTGGGGATCAAGCCGTGGGGTGCCCGGCCTTAGAATTGTCCCCCACAATATCGTCCCGTGGTTGCGTGGTAGGAGTCTGCTACCCAATATACCGGGAAATGGGCAGCAGCATCTTCCGAAAGCCTAAATAACAATGAACAAAAAAAAAACTGCGCGCGCCTACCCGCCTGCCAAGCGTGGCGCGTATGGCAAACCCCCCCTTTATAAAGGGGAGGCCTATGTTCAGCAGTGGACGTCTTATGGCTGAGATGATGATGATGAATTTCGATCCATAAATAAATAGTGCAATGATGAATTACTTACTAAAGGGAGTTTTTACTGTTTTAAGCTCCATGTTTGATTAAGTTACATTATTTCTGTAAGGAGTGTATAGGTTCTTAAACGGTAGGCAACACGCTTGTGAATCCTCTGGAGTTCCAGGCATCCATAGGCTATGGTAACTGCTTACCATCAGGTGGGCCGTATGCCAGTTTGCCACCGTCGTGGTATAAAAAAAATACTTTGAACAACATGAATTGTAATAGACGAAGAGGTGGCTACGTCAATTATGTTATGACACAATAATGAGAGCAACGAAATGCATCTATTCAGTTAGTTTGCTTTAATTCTATAATACCCTTCTTTCTGGAACCGGACATTCTGGACTTACATTGGTATAATAATTATTACCATCCTAAAATCATGCTATTATGAATTTCTATAAATATCCTCCAGAAAAGTGTAAAACCCAGTACGCGGCCACTATATATTTAGTGCAGAGTAAGTGCCACTCAAAACAGTGTCTTAATTAACCAGAAACGAGGATCTGCAGTGGTCCGGCTGAGGGCGTAGTGATGAGAGGCAGCGGGAGCGATTTGGTTCATAAGCGAAGAAGTTATTCAGAGGATGTCAGGGTGGGTCATAAGTTGATAATTACCTAAACATGCATAATTATTTAAGATTAAGTAGTAGTTTATGCTTTTAAAAGTGGACCTATGAATGTCACTGTGATGTCCACCCTAGGCATTATTTTGGCCATTGCGGTAAAAAAACCGTTAATTTTTTTTTGACAAAGGTGCTAACAACATATAAATAAATAAATAAATAAATAAATATTTGGGGACAATCTTACACAAATCAACCTAACCCCAAACTAAGCAAAGCTTGTACTATGGGTGCTAGGCGACGATATACATACTTAGATATATAAATACATACTTATATACATAGGTAACATCCATAACTCAGGAACAAATATTTGAGATTAGCACCCAAATAAATGCCCTTACCAGGATTCGAACCCGGGACCTCCAGCTTCGTAGGCAGGGTCACTACCAAATGGGCTATGGAGCCCGTAAACCGCCACGTTAAAAAACGTTATGTTGGGCATATTTGCGGACGCGTTGCGAGGAATGCGTTTTTTTTTATACCACGACGGTGGCAAACAAGCATACGGCCCGCCTGACGGTAAGCAGCTACCGTAGCCTATGGACACCTGCAACTCCAGAGGTGTCAAATTTTAAGAACCAATCCTATAGCTGCTCTCTGCGGGGATAAACAGATGAAGTGCTATTGGTGCTTAACAAACAAATTTCTCGCAACGCAACTTCGCTTATCTCTGGTGGAAACGACTATAAAAAACGACCGAATATAAAAAAACTAATTTGAACTCTAATACATGCCAATAGAGTTGACAATAATAACGGCCATAAATGGCTTCGTATGCGGTAATGGGTTGTACGTTTCCCGCTGTCTCTATTCCTAAGCCCTCACCACACCCAGGTTTGCATGAAGCCCGCTGTTCATAAATTCATAATTAAATAGCAAACTACGGCTCGACTCGTTACGACTCAAATTCTATTTAATCCAGCCATTCAGAATGGCCGCCACTCTTTTATTAAAAAAGTTATTTTTTATTTGCCCACTTGAGACCGACGCTTCCGTTTTTGAAGACAATTGACTGCAATTGAGAGTTTTTCTGCCTTTGTGGATATTGAGATGTAAGTCCTTTAAATGCAAAACTAAACATAGCTAAATTTATTTGCCTCGTTATTCCTTTGTGGTCTCTTAGGCTAGTTATTATTAAGAATCTTTACCATCATGGACATTTTTCTTAACTTAATTTCTACCAACTCTCTTTTTGGACTACGTGAGAGCGGAAAGTAAAAACGAGCGGGCGCCTGGGCAGCCGTCTCAAAAGCTCATTATGATAACTTAACTACAGGATAATTTCAAAGATAATAAAACCATCACCAGCATATTTATAAACAAACAAGCACTTTACGTGCAAAAATACATTCAAAAACAACTTTCACACCAACACGCAAGCTTACGCAAAGAACTCTTAAAAGCGCTAATTAAGTTCACAAAACTTACTAAAACAGCCGTATCTCCACACTATCCGTTTACAACTTACGGTCTTTTTAGCAAGTAAACGCTTCTGTTTTTACCTTATTACTAGGCACTTTAAATTTTCGAAGTAACTTCGTAACAATATCCATTTTAATGAACAGTTCGGAAACTAAGGAAGCTGCTTAATCAAGTTACGGAGCAGTTAAGTTAAGCGCGTTCTGAAAGTTGAGTTAGTTAAGTTGGATAACAATCGTCTTGCGAGTTGAAGTAAGTTATCACTTTAGTTGGAGATGTCATATTTTGCAGTTCACAATTATATCAGCAGTAAGCTACTACTCATGGCCTTTGAAATGTTGTCCTAGCCGTGTCCGTAGTTATTTTCCATGTGACGTGTCCTTAGATTATTTCAAAGGACCTTTGAGATCAAAAGTAAAGTTTGTAGATGCAAAAGTAATAAGTGAAGTAGGATTTCGGGTTTGAATCCTGGTCAGGGCATTTATTTATGTGCTTATCATGAATATTTTCCTGGGTTATCGATGTTTCCTATGTATTTAAGTATTTATATACATATATCTATCATCGAATCTCATATTACCCACAACAGAAGCCTTATAGAGCTAGCTGTTCGAATAGGTTAATTTGTGTAAGATTGTGCCACAATAATTTATATATTTTATAAAAATTATCTGAAATGAACTCCATACACCAACACATACAAAATAATTATACCTTAAAACCAGAATGACTCAACTCTATTTCCTTCCACACTCGATCACACCTTGGAAAATAATATCGCATCCTATAAACTCATATATTATAGTCATATAATATGTCCACCATGCCCTGTGGTTCTCAAGGCCATATTCTCAGGACAAAGGAGTGCATGTTTTAATTCACGGTTATGATTTTCATGCGTCCCGGTGGCGCGGTGCCAGGACTGCCAGGCGACCGGGCATTGTCTAAGATGTTTATGGGCCCAAGAAATTGGCTTGCCGAACCACTTATTTCACGTTTTCTGTGTGAAAGGACGCAAATTTAAGGGGGCTGTGTTTATGTTTTAATTTAAAATAATGCTTTCAAATAAATACATAATATAATCCCATGCACTTGATTTTTTACTTGACAAAAAGAGAAACTTTAGGTATATGCACAGAATACTCCATGTGTTACATAATATGTTAATCCATTAAGGTATTAAATTATTTTGTAAACCTTACTAATAAGCATTAAAACTAGATTGAAACAATAATTTTAAAACATAAGTCAAAAAGGCAAAATAATAGCAGCAAAGGATATACGCAAAATCCAGAAAGAATATTAGGTTAGGTGTTCCAGAATTTAACCCCACCAGAAAAGGTAGCACATCTTGTTAAAAAAATCACTAGGTATTACACTAAATGCAATAAAAACGACATAGAACTTCTAACGCTCGTTTTAACTTGAACACACTAAAAACTGGGTTTTTTTTTCAACCCTATGTTAAGAGGCCTTATTCCCTATACGCGCATATTTTGCGAAAACCTTAATTTTCTTTTGAGGATATGGCAAAAATACTTAGTGCTTTTAACTTAACTTCTTATGTATATGATAGTCCGTACCTTTATCTAGACGGCCACCGGAAAAAAAATACCATTTTTGAACAAAAATTAGGAAAAACATGGCTTCTCTTGGAAGGCCTTTCCGGAATTTGCAGATATACATGTCGTTTTGTTTTAGGATAACTTAAACATAGAGAACATTTCTTATAAAATTTGAATACAATTTCATTCAGCACAAAATTTTTAAGACGGCCACCGTAAAAAAAATTAAAATTTCATCTCGGATAATAGAGAAAATACTTTCTGAATACTTGTAATTTTTTGATTAAAACAGGGTTACATTAAATTTTTTTCACGGAAGTCCTATTATTATTCTGCCTTAAAAATATAAACATAGCAAAGTTCAACTATGCATCTACCATGAAAAAAAAAATCATTACTGTAACCCTAAATTTACTTATGGTAGAATTTTTTAAAGATGACTCTAAATCCCCTCAAAACTTGACAAAACACACCGCTCCGCCGTCTCTGGCTCAGTATGGAACGAGAGCTCGTAGACGACGGACCTGTGTTAAATCGTCCCGCGCGCATTACGTAAGTTTGCCACATAGCTACACTCAGAGGTCACCTAAATCGGGTAATCTTCTATGGTATTGGCAACACGTAGTGACCTGCTTCCATTGCCCTATAGTTGCGAGAAGTATGCAGCACTGCGAATGAATTACCAAGATCCTTACTTTCTTTATTTTATTATTACTTTATTTATTGAGGTTTAGTTGATCACTGATTATGTTTAGTTTACTTTTTTATTATTACTTTGAGCCCTGATGTAGTCCAGGGTCTGATGAAAGAAGTTGGTTACCGGAACTCCTTATCTACTAGGCATAAATCAACCGTGTTTGAGGTTCTTAGACTTAACTTGAGAAGCAGCATCACGTAAGATGAGGTCCAGGGTCTCATGATGAAGTCAGGTGTTGGTCACCGGAACTGCCTCTCTACTCATCACAACTCCATCGTGTTTGGGCTCGTTACACTTAGCTTGACGAGCACTCCCACTTGAGATGAGGTCCAGGGTCTCATGATGGAGTCTGGAGTTGGTCACCAGAACTGCCTATCTACTCATCACAACTCCATAGTGTTTGGGCTCGTAATACTTAGCTTGACGAGCACTCCCACTTTACATGAGGTCCAGGGTCTCATGATGGAGCCAGGAGTTGGTCACCGGAACTGCCTATCTACTCATCACAACTCCATCGTGTTTGGGCTCGTTAGTCTTAGCTTGACGAGCACTCCCACTTGAGATGAGGTCCAGGGTCTCATGATGGAGTCAGGAGTTAGTCACCGGAACTGCCTATCTACTCATCACAACTCCATAGTGTTTGGGCTCGTTACACTTAGCTTGACGAGCACTTCCGCTTTACATGAGGTCCAGGGTCTCATGATGGAGCCAGGAGTTGGTCACCGGAACTGCCTATCTACTCATCACAACTCCATCGTGTTTGGGCTCGTTAGACTTAGCTTGACGAGCACTCACACTTGAGATGAGGTTCAGGGTCTCATGATGGAGTCAGGAATTGGTCACCGGAACTACCTATCTACTCATCACAACTCCATCGTGTTTGGGCTCGTTACACTTAGCTTGACGAGCACTCCCGCTTTTCATGAGGTCCAGGGTCTCATGATGGAGTCAGGAGTTGGTCACCGGAACTGCCTATCTACTCATCACAACTCCATCGTGTTAGGGCTCGTTAGTCTTAGCTTGACGAGCACTCCCACTTGAGATGAGGTCCAGGGTCTCATGATGGAGCCAGGAGTTGGTCACCGGAACTGCCTATCTACTCATCACAACTCCATTGTGTTTGGGCTCCTAATACTTAGCTTGACGAGCACTCCCACTTTACATGAGGTCCAGGGTCTCATGATGGAGCCAGGAGTTGGTCACCGGAACTGCCTATATACTCATCACAACTCCATCGTGTTTGGGCTCGTTACACTTAGCTTGACGAGCACTCCCGCTTTAGATGAGGTCCAGGGTCTCATGATGGAGTCAGGAGTTGGTCACCAGAACTGCCTATATACCCATCACAACTCCATCGTGTTTGGGCTCATTAGCCTTAGCTTGACGAGCACTTTCACTTGAGATCGGGTCCAAGGTCCCATGATGGAGTCAGGGCTTGGTCACTAGAACTGCCTATATACTCATCACAACTCCATCGTGTTTGGGCTCATTAGACTTAGCTTGACGAGCACTTCCGCTTGAGATGAGGTCCAGGGTCTCATGATGGAGTCAGGAGTTGGTCACTAGAACTGCCTATCTACTCATCACAACCCCATCGTGTTTGGGCTCATTAGATTAAGCTTGACGAGCACTTCCGCTTGAGATGAAGTCCAAGGTCTTATGATGGAGTCAGTCATTTTGAAACAGACATAATTTTTGAAATCTAGAGCCCCTAATTATCCGAAAACGACTACCATGACGATTTTTCACAAAAGTGTATGCCCGCCATCTTGGATTTTGAAACGGACATAATTTTAGGTAGATTTCGAAAATCGAGTCTACCTATTCATTTCTTCAACACAATCTAATTTTGAAAAAAATTCTTTACAGAAGGTCTAGTTATGACCCCCAGATTCCAAAATGACCACTGGTTCAAAAGTTTATATATATATAAATTATGTATGTATGGATGTATATATCCGCAGCCCGATTCTGTCATCACGATAGCGGTCGCATCTTTGCTCCGATTGCTTTTGAAACTTGGTACAAAAATCGCCCTGGTTGATACCTAGGACAAGTTCGTGAATGGGCGGAATAGGGCCAAAGGGACGGGAGAGGCCTCACTTTTTATGAAATCAGTTTTTCGGAAATAACTTTTTTCCTATGGAAAATATACCATCCGTTTTTCTTTTATATGGCGTGGGACCTGAATATCTATAACTCTTTTAATCATATCTTTAAGAAAATATCGTTAATTTTAGTCGAAATTAAAAAGAAACCTAAATTTTTCTGGAGAAAATTCTTAACTCCTAAACCGTGAATAATTTTATGTCAGCAATATTTTTTATCGAAAGGTCATTTTTTTTTCTAAAATATTCAAAAACTATGTCTGTCGGAAAAATGCAGTTTTCGAAAAAAAAAAAACGATTTTTACGAAAAAAGGATGTGGCCGCCATCTTTGATTTTAAAACAGACATTTTTTTCGTAATCTGCCAACCCTAATTTGTCGAAAATGACTACCATGACGATTTTTACGAAAAAGGTGGATGGCCGCCATCTTGGATTTTAAAAGAGACATTATTTTCGTAATCTGCAGACCCGAATTAGTCGAAAACGACTAACATGACGATTTTTACGAAAAAAGTATACGACCGCCATGTTGGATTTTAAAACAAACATTATTTTCGTAATCTGCACACCCGAATTAGTCGAAAACGACTACCATGATGATTTTTACGAAAAAAGTATATGGCCGCCATCTTGGATTTTAAAACAGACATTATTTTCGTAATCTGCACACCCGAATTACTCGAAAACGACTACCATGACGATTTTTACGAAAAAAATTATACGGCCGCCATTTTGGATTTTAAAACAGACATTATTTTCGAAATCTGCACACCCAAATTAGTCGAAAACGACTACCATGACGATTTTTACGAAAAAAGTATACGGCCGCCATCTTGGATTTTAAAACAGACATTATTTTCGTAATCTGCACACCCGAATTAGTCGAAAACGACTACCATGACGATTTTTACGAAAAAAGTATATGACCGCCATCTTTGATTTTAAAACAGACATTATTTTCGTAATCTGCACACCCGAATTAGTCGAAAACGACTACCATGACGATTTTTACGAAAAAAGTATATGGCCGCCATCTTAAATTTTAAAACAGACATTATTTTCGTAATCTGCACACCCGAATTAGTCGAAAACGACTACCATGACGATTTTTACGAAAAAAGTATATGGCCGCCATCTTGGATTTTAAAACAGATATAATTTTTAAAATTCACACCCTCACCCTTCACCTTAGCCTAAAACAACTACCAGACCTTACCCTCTACCCTCATCTCTTACCATAAGGCAGGCCGTGCGCTAGTTTGCCACCATATATAAAAAAAAATCTACTCCAGATATAATGGCGAACTTAGGTAAAATGCAAATGACCGGTCGGGCCGCTTCAAAATATCTGATGGTGACAGTACAGTCGCCATCAGATATATACGGAGCGGCCAAGGTGGTCACAAATATCTGAACAACGCCTCTATTGTCAAGGCAATAAAGTGCATGTTCAGATATTTTTGAGTACCGTGGCCGCTCCGATATATTTGATGGCGACTGTACATGCACTCTGTAAGGTACAGTTGCCATCAAATATATCGGAGCAGCCAAGGTACTCAAAACTATCTGAACATGCACTTTATCGCCTTGACAATAGAGGCGTTGTTCAGATATTTATAACCACCTTCACCGTTCCGATCTATCTGATGGCGACTGTACCTCCAACAGGCCTATTGATTTTAGTTGCGTATTTAATTCTCTCTTCCATTTAAAAGAAAATAAAAAGTCTGTACAACTTATGCGTAAAAATAATTTTGCTTGTAATTGAAGTTGAAAACGATCAAGACTATTGAAGCGTGCGTATCGTCGTTGTTATTGCCGGCGGCCGTGTATTGAGCGCTAACGCCATCTATCGAGTAAGAAATCGTGAAATTGAGGAACGTTCACGGGACTAAGGCCTCTTAAACCGTAATTGAAGCATAAACCATTCATCAATGTTACCGCGCCGACAACAAATTCTGTTACATTCCGTATCTCGTATATAAAACTACGGTTCAATTGGAAAAAGAACTTTAATTCGTAGAACACAGGTCGCATTTTATAAAAACAAACTAGTGTGTGATATGAGGTTTAGAAAATACTCAAAAGTTGTTCGCAAAATTGTAAAAAAAGAAGAGTTCAATAATGGACTAGTAGTGGACGGTTGGCGGGCATCGCTATAGCGTGAGTTTATTTAGGGCTTTCATATCGAATTTGGGAATGGGCGGTTTATGTTTTTGACTGGACATTGCGTTCAATAAACCAGTGGGCGATAATGGTACATCGTTATAGCGATTTTATTCACTAAGACTAAGTATTATGTAGTGTTGGTTTTTCATAGTCATTTGCTGTTATGAAAATAAGATTTTTATATATTGTTTGATCAACCATTATATTTAAGTAGGTATCTTATCATTCTTAAATATAAAATGTCATTATATCTCTAACAGTACTTACTGTCGTAAATAGGTTTTTTTTTCATAACCTATGTATATTTATAGTTAACTATTTACCTAACCTGCAAATATCCTAAAGTTTTATAAATACAATATGTACATTTACAAAACTTTTTTAAATGCCGCCTAGACTCTTTGCAAATTCATCGAATAATTCGTGTCACTCTTTCTTTCATATTAAAGAAATACACGAATATTTGGACAAAACTGTGTTGGCGCCATACATGGACCATTCGCGTGTATAATTATACCTAATAAGCATTTCGTAACTCACATACGTCTTACAACCGTTCCATTTTAAATGCTCAGCTCATTAATATCTCAATCAGATCACAATGCACCATTCAGTTCTCTATTAGCGTCATGCCCGGGAACCGAACCCGTGCCCCCGGGGACGCATTGTGCTATTTAGCAACATCCTGTACACGCCTAGACTATGATCCCAACCTGAAAAGTCGTAAGTCACTGTTTATCGCATGCCGATAATGCTTTTACGAGTTTCAAAATCTAAAAAGTCGTATGTTAATCTAACTTAGTATGTATTATCGGCTTTAATGCTTAGCACGGAGGTTGATGAACTCTCTGTATAATCCCGCACGAGTATGCAAATGTGATCTGAAATGCTGCATCGATTATGATGCGGTTTTCACCTGTGATTAATTCCGGCGCCTGGGAGCTGGCGACATTTTGCTTGGATGACAGTCTTAATTAAATTTGGTTATTTGTAATGAAATAGAAGGTATGGTATATTGAGATGAATTTGTTAGCCGATGCTAACGTAGAATATAAATTCATCATCTTCCTTGTGATTTTGTTTACAGTTTGCCTCGACTTGATGGAGTTCGCTCAGTAATCTAGTCCCAAGCTGCCGCCCGACTTTCCAACTCAAAGGAATAACTTACTCGTAGGCCCTAACTATCGAGATCAGGTCCAGTTTTTTTCCTGGGACCTGCTATACTATCATATATATAGCAAACACACTGTTTTTTGGTGATTGTCAATAAATTAAAAGCTTTAGAGAATATGACAATCTGAATGTTACTAATAGTTATTCCACAAATATTAGATCTAATTTTTATAAAACCATCGAGTGATCTAATAAATTTAATTCGTGGTAATCTCATACAAAATATGAGTGAAAGACCTAAAAAAAATAGGAGCGTATAAACAAAGCGTTGCTATCCCACTGCGTAAATTTTTTTTAATCAACATAGCAGACAATAATCTCCACTTTCAATTTAATTTATTTATTTATTTATTTATTTAAACTTTATTGCACAATACAAATATAAAGTACAAATGGCGGACTTAATGCCTAAAGGCATTCTCTACCAGTCAACCATCGGGATAAACAGAAATGGTTGTAAGTGCAGGCAGTTAACAAAAACAGAAAAAGGGTCACTTCAACAAACACTATACTAATAGGTAGCCGAAACGTAATATTATATACATTTAATATACTTACAATTTAGTATACTTATTTAATCTAGTGCGGCGTCGTCGAGTTTTATTGTATAGTTTTCATTTGTCTCGATGTAATCCTAAGTTTCACAGCCAGACCCCGGACTATAATTGGGTTACACCTAGGGCTGTGCATTGTGAGAATTCGAAATATCTTCTTCTTCCATCCCTGTTCCCATTATTTGGGGTCGGGCCTCCTCACATATTTGCGCCAAGCTGTTCTATCTTGGGTTGTCGTATCTGGCAAATTGGCTCGCTTGAGGTTTCCTTTAATCTTAGACCACCAGGTCGATGGTGTGCGGCCTCTTCCTCTGCTTTGTTCCGGTATGTTTAGCACTAACTGTACGACATGATCTTGGCTGCGTCTTTTAACATGTCCGTACCATCTTAAGCGGTTTTCGGTGATTTTCTCCGTGATTGGTGCGACTTTAAAGCTACCTCGGATAAATTCGTTACGAATTTTATCAAGCCGGGTTACACCTCCCGCCCACCTCAGCATCTTCATCTCATTGACGTGGATTTTTTGCTCGTGTAGCTTTTTTGTTGCCCAGCATTCGGAGCCGTACAGGAGCGCTGGTCGGACCGCCGTTTTATAAACTTTCCCTTTTACTCTTATGGGGACTCGGGGATCGCAAAGCACTCCTGTGAGCGAACGCCACTTCTGCCAAGCTACGTTCACCCGATGCGCTACATCTGCATCTATTTTAGCATCCATCGTGAGCATTGAGCCCAAGTACTTGAATTTGTTGACAGTTGGAATGGGCGTCTGTCCAACTGTAATTTTTCCCGGCGTCACGTGTCCACTGAAGGGGCATTTCAAGTACTCGGTCTTGCTCCTACTCACTCGTAAGCCAGATTTTTCCAGAGCAGATACCCAGGTGTTTAACATTTCCTGCAGTTCTTTTGAGGTGTTAGCTGCCAGGACGATGTCATCGGCATAAAGCAAAGTCCATGGTAATGGTGAAGGTACATCTTTGGTAAGATAGTCCATGACCATATTAAATAGTAGGGGACTTAGAGCGGATCCCTGATGGACGCCTACTTTAACCTCGAATGCTTCGCTTAAGCCCGCTAGGCTTCGAACTCTTGTGATGGCTTTGCTGTACATGTCCTGGATAAGCCGTATATATTTTTCTGGGATTTCCTGAGCACGTAAGGACTGCCACACTAGTCTACAGGGTACGCGATCAAAAGCTTTTTCGAGATCGATGACACAACGCCACATCACCCTTGTTCTTATAGAGTGTGAGAATTCGAAATATCTACAAATAAAATTATAAAGACATGTACCGGTTTTAATAAATTACGCCAATTATTAAGTACTTAATTATCGCTCCGGCGCTAAATTAGTACAATTATATAATATCTATGTAATCATTTTAAACGGCATTCTTTTAATCTCTTGCCGCCCAATTATGTATCTAATTAATCAGAAAAATTATAAGAACTCAACTTTAACGGGATTTGCATCGTCTTCTAATCCAGTAAAAATGGTTTGAACAGGAAAAACTTATTTAGGTACATTCAAGAAGTCACATTTGCAATTTTGTGAAATTAAAATGCTGTTTAAGACCATTAAATGATAGAACATAATGGTCGGATCTTCGTATCGTAAGATTCGTAAGGTGCTTTTTAAATCAGCGTATATGACATCGTAAAATTGTAAGTACCGTTAGTTTATCTAACTAGCGAGATTGTAAACTATCGAAAAATTGTGAACCGTAATATACTCAAACGTAAAGCCCCTCGCACGCTGATTGGTCGGTTTCCAGAGTCTAGATAGTTGCGACGACGAGCGAAGCGAGGAGAAGTCTGTTAGGTTGACTGCGATCAAACAACCCGCGGAGCCGAGCGAACGAAGCGAGCGTGCCGCGGTAGCGGCCGGCGAGCGCCAGAACCTACTTTTTTTTAAATGGCACTAGTGTCAGTGCGACACCTGTGTTTGATTGCTAAGTTTATGAACACTTAACGACCTACTGTAAGACCGACCAATTTGCGCGAGAAGCTTTACGTTTGACTATATGACGGTCGCTCGTCGATAGTACGAAAAATAATCCGTTAAATTATACGTCACGGTTCACAATCTTTTGATAGTTTACAATCTCTCTAGTTAGATTATAAACTAACGGATTTGACAATTTCACGGTGACATATATTTTTGACAACGCCTGCCAACCCTAGTCCAGCCGGTTCATAATAAATAATCCGGTTTAACTCTTATCCCCAGAAAGTTCGTCTCGAGTCTAAAGCAAACATTATTTTTCACGCGTACCTAAGCCTCAACTCTTTCAACTTATAATAAGAATACTCATTAGAGTTCTTCTTTCTTTCGAAGTTTTTAACGAAAAGAAAAAAAATACAAGGAAGGCAAAAGTGTATCAATCTCTCTTTTATTTTTTATAATAAAATGTACTAACGAATATTAAAACCAGAAAGACGGTGATCACAATTAAAATTCAGTCAATTTAAAATAGTAGTTTATGTAACTGTTACATAATAGGGGTCCTTAAAACACGAGTTTGGTTTTATGAAACGAACGAAGTGAGTTTCATAATAAGATCACACGAGTGTTTTAAGGCCTAATTACGTACAGTTGCATACACTGCTTTATCTACACACATATTATAAGCCCGAAATGATGATTGAATGACTGCAATTGCACGGATTGCACGCCATCGCCATGACCAACTCGATTGTGTCGGCGGTCGGGCGGCGCATGCCCGCACCCGGATTTTCATAATGATATCGAATTTTTGCTTATTATTTGATAATAATAACATCGTTACAGATAACACATTTGTTCTAACTACTAATATTTACTTTCAGAAGACGTTCGAAATTTAAACGTAATTAAGGTATCGGTTACCGATACTAAAATGTAAACATTAAGATGCAGCCACAGATACTCATATCTAAATATAGGGCGTTTGCTCATCGATCCTGACCATAAAATAGCCATATTTGGGTATGGATGTAGATAAAATATTTAAAACTGCAACTGCTTATAATTTTAATTTTTAATTAAGTACCTACTCAGGTTACTCAGCATTAAGTCATAAATGTCATGATATATAAATAGGTACAGTCAGCGTCAAATATATTATAACAGCTAGAGTAGCCAAATAGTTCGTCACACCATACAAAATATATGATGTGACGAACTAGTTGATCACTTTGGCTGTTACAATATATTTGACGCTGACTGTACCATCAACTGCCAACAAAGTTAAAATTAAGACAGGTCAAGAGATTTTGCTGCCAAGTGTTAACATAAGAATCTAATGATTATTTTTATAAAATATTAGTTTGTATTATGATCTTAATATGATATACTTAGGTAGGTAGTGAGTAAGTTTGTCTGTAGCTAATGTGTAAAAGAACAATTTTTTTAAGTATGTACTATGTACTAGTTTGGTGGGATGAATTTGCTACCCGAAGTTTAAAGTTCTTTATGGTCGTTAATTACTAAACAATCTAAGTAAACACCAACTACAATATCCATATAAAACTTAATGATGCATCCTTTATCCCGCAAATAAATGTAAACGTCCTCTTCCTGGATCCTAATTAGTAACTAGCCCTCCTAATTAGGAGAGTGTAAAACCAGCCAAGTCCTTTAGCGTGTATTATAATTATGTGTATGCAGAAAACATGCGCGGGCGGCTCGCCAGTGTAATGGCGGCCGTCGGGAGGGCGCACGCGCGTCGGCGCGCGGTTTAAAAAAAAACATCGACTTTTTAAGCTCGCGGGACTAGAGCGTTCGTTTAAAAAATTGTGTTTTGTGTCGAATTTAAGGTGTGTAGAGGTTTTTGTGCAAGTTGTAATTTATAGTGTGTTTGATGGGATGAAATTCGGGAATGGCTATTTTTAGAGTGTTAATGGTAACTTAACAGAGGTATGGTAATTTCAAAATAGAAGTTTTCATTGTTATAGTGAGTAACTTGCCGAAAATTTCTTATTAGACTCTGATTGGTCTTATCGGTAAGAATATTACAAAATACATTTTTTTTAAATGCAATAAAGTTAGTTAAAAATTTAAATATAATATTATCTGAAATCCTTAATATTATCTGAAATCCTTACAAGCGCTGGTAGCCTTGCGGTAAGACGTCCGACTTTCAATCCGGAGGTCTCGGGTTCAAACCCCGGCTCGTACCACTGAGTTTTTCGGAACTTATGTACGGAATATCATTTGATATTTACCAGTCGCTTTTCGGTGAAGGAAAACATCGTAAGGAAACCGGACCTAATCCCAAAAAGGCCTAGTTTCCCCTCTGGGTTGGAAGGTCTGATGGCAGTCGCTTTCGTAAAAACTAGTGTCTATGCCAATTCATGGGATTAGGTTGTCAAGCGGACCCCAAGCCGGGATAAACGCTAGGAAGAAGAAGATTATCTGAAATCCTTAAAATTACTAAAAAAATACACTAGGAAATCGTAGGTATTGTGTCTATTTTGCCCACACAAAAATTTTTGTTGCAAATGTCTTATTATACTCGTAGATTCGTACCTATTAATAATATTAGAGACATAGGTATTATATTGTATTTTCATCGTTTCATCTTACTCCGAACGATAATTATAAACTAACAGTTTTTAAGTCATAAAAACAAAACGGATGCCTAAAAACAACATAGACTCACAAAAGATACTTAACTGGCTCTACTAGTTCACGCCTTTATCAAGTCATCGTATAAAAATGTTGGTTTTCTTGCTTGGAAGTGTCAACCTACAAGCCGACAATGTTATTTATGAGGAGAGGACGAGTCTTAATATTAATATTAGGCTCCTCTCTTAGGTATATAGACTTACAGACCTTATTTTCTTTGAGTAGACTTACAGTGTAGTCTTTGAGGGTACTTCGAGTAATCTTGGGGTGGTCTGTAAGATACTTTAACTCTGCTAGAAACAGGGTTGAATGGCATTTTTAAACGAGGGATGGTTTTCTCGCTGACTTTACTTTTGTTCAAAATCTGTGAATGTCAATTTAAGATAAGTAACTAAAAAGTTAGAGACAGTTTCCTAATACCATATGCTCTTTCAGGATCTGCTATCTGTCCTTGGTTACTCATTTAGAGAATCTATAGTATTTTTGCGTGATTAATATTAAGCAAGCTACCGATATAAGAGCATGTAATCTTACCTCTTAAAATTTATTTAGAATCGATATTAATAATTATAGGCTACAACAAATTTAAGTTTATACCTACGTTTACAATACAATACAATACAAATACTCTTTATTGAACACCTCAAAAAGGAAACAGTACAGAAAATACAGCAAATTTAGAGGTAAACAACAGGCGGTCTTATCGCTAAAGAGCGATCTCTTCCAGACAACCTTTTGGTAGCGGAATTCATTAAATAATTGATATCAGTAGGCGTTGCAAAGCAGTGGAGAAAAGTGTAGCAGAAAACATAAAAAAGATAAAATAAAATAAAAAATAGGTAAAACAAAACAATATACATATTAATAGATAAACAAATAACCATATACTTAATATACAATACGTTTAAAGTAATATGAGATTGATATCTTACACTAAATGGCTCCTGATCAAATATCCCGCCGTTAGATTACGATCAAGGATAACTAGCATTGTAACCAAACGATATTAACTTTTAATAAAAGACGCCGACCGTAAACGGATTAATGTCCTATGCCTATCGCGTTACCATGTCATGTATAAATGACGTAAGTGACATTGAGGATAGATGCACTTACGACTTTTTTTGCGTAGTCTGGTGCGTTTCATGTGTCCGTGTATTTGTTTACATTACATACTCGTATCTTATGATTGACTCATATTACAGACTGCATAGCTGTCTTTAGTTAATTGCTCGATTCGTTTGTATTTAATGCAGCAGAGTACGTAGTATAGTAATGTTTGTGTATGATAGTGTTAATGAACTATTTACGGTTCTTACTTATAGTGTAAAGTGCACAAGAGTTGCTGAAATCTTATAACGGGATACTTTATGAGTATTTCGAGTCATAGTTTAATGTACCCTGTTTAATGCACATTAAAAATTATATTTTATATTTAAGTTAAATGAATATACTTACTAATTACAGATATATGAAAGCCGGTGAAGCTAAATTCAGTAGGTATTCAACCGAGAAATTAATAATTACAAAAAGTATATAATGCTAGGATATCAAAATAATAATAGAAAAAGGCAAGCTTTTTGCACACCCCCGTCCCTTACGTTTCTATCTTTGGGCGTGGGAGTTGTGTATTATCATTGAAAGTAACTTTCGTGCAATATGCTCATGTTAAGCCGGTTTCTTGGTGGAGTAAGTGCGGAAATACGTAAATAAATACATAAAATAATCGTTTAGAAATATTATTATTGCATGTTGTTTGTACCTAGCTCCACCTACGTACGTGGTTAACCTTTTACTTAAATAAAAATAAAAGAAAATTTTCATTCACATTGATTTGTTTTTAAATGTCCGTTACAACTTACAACACTTTGCAGTCAAAGTAAAAACGCAAAGAACTCAGCCTACCTACCTACCTACCTACTTAAACTAACCAATAGGAACTTTAATTAAGACCTAAAATAGTACATTAGTATTGAAAAAATCATAAATCCTATTTATATTTTGTACTTTAGTATTAAACTAATGAGAGTAATGAGTAATGAAAGCATTTGACAGCAAAACGTCCATGCTAAGACAAAAGAGCGTAATTTCAAAGCAGTCAATCACATACCTACCTCACATAAATCTTATTGTAATAAGATAAAGTGTTATATTGCTTACATAAATATAATAGACATACGACGTTTTAGCAAAACATCGTAGATTTGATGCGTTATGACATGAATTAAGCTATAATTAATATGGTGGGGTGGCCAAGTTGAAGGGGAGAATTCTTCGTAGGACTGAAAAGGTTTATACCAACAAGTGGTATCGTTGGAATCAGCATAAGCTACTGATTATTAAACTATCTCTTGTCACTTCATAAAGTGGTGGAATGAGTTTTTATGACGTCACAAAGATGGCGCGCGACCTAGGGTTAGATTTTGTCGATTATTTAAAAAACTATTTAGTCAATTTAAGCAAACAAGGTGTCATACGATTGATATTTTCATGTTTAATAAAATATGTAAGTCTACTTTCAACCAAAAAGTTCAATAAAAGCCAAATTTATTTTTATTTAAATTTCTAACACGCATTAGTTTACATTATTAATTATGTTAAACTTTATTGCACAATAATAAAAAAATAAGCCCAAAAGGCGCACTTAATGCTTTAAGGCATTCTGTTCCAGTCAACCATAGGGCAAAACAGAAATCTGCTATGGTGTGTGCAGTGAGATAAAAGGATTGTGTAATTATTAGTCTCATATTTAAGTACTAATTTCTAACTCTACACATTGTAAAGAAATATTTGTAGCTAATATATGTTATATATGTAGTATATGTGTACCTATATGTAATAATCTTTACCTTTATTTAGCTTTATTATTATACCTTTTATCATTAAGTAGTGTATTTTACAGTGTGTTTTTAACATACTGTTTACGCTGTTGGGGCAGGTCTTGTAAAACAATTATTATCGAGGCCGACAGAACACAGCATGCTGTCCTTAAAACAATGTTAAAGAATCCCTTCCGGTATTCCACACTTTTACTATATAAAAAGTCCGAAGTGTTGACGGTTCGTCAATTTACCTACTCAAAATTGTTGTTGATAAGCACAAGCAAATACTTGAAACGAAGAGTGTATCGAACACAGGTTCCGTCCGTGAATACTGCCCTTGCAAAACGATTGGAACCGTATATATCTGGTTTTGTTTATAATTCCGTGACTAAACACTTAAACATTAAAGATAAACCCGTTTTTAAAGCCAAATAAGTCACTACAAAAGCAAAAGCAATGGCTAGCCAGCTTAAACAGTTGTTAGTAAACTCCAGTGGGGATTGAGTTCTAAGGACACCTGCTTGGTTTTCTTTAGATATCGATACTTTTTGCGGTCTAAGAACAGTATTGCCAGTCTTGTGTTTTTTTCACATGTAATGTTTTTAATGGGATCTCATTCCTTTTTGTATAAGTAGGGCTCCTTTTTCTCCTCCCACGATCTTGCCATGCACATTTCCATACCTATTCTCACCCATGAACCCGTGCGCATGCCCACATCCAAAGGTATTAATGGGCACCTAAAATTGCCTTTATTTTACTATCAACTACTATGGTCAAAAAAAGATCAAAATGTTATCAACTGAAAATGTAACTTTGCAGTTCTTTATATGGGATTGCAATGTACTTGTAAGGTTTGTAAAACTAGGCAACCCGGCTGACATTGCAGTATGTTAAAATTTTCAGAGGCTTTATAGCTCTTATACTAGATGTATTCAAAATTTGGAGCTTGTGGATTAGCTAGAGTTAGAATTCGTATGATCTGTCATATAATAGTCAGTCAGTAACAAAATTAAGGAACTTTGACTTGCAATCATTCTTAAATAATAAGTTAAATGATTTTTGAGAGTATGTCTTCCTTGTGTTATGACTTCTTTTTCACTGAAAATTTAGACTTCTAGCTACCACCAAACACCAGAATACTAGAATTAGAGGGCGTCGAAAATAACTTGAACGGCTACGGGAAAAGGATAGTACGGCCGTGAGAGAGACTAATAATTTCACAATCCTTTTATCTCACTGCACACATCATAGCAAAATTTTGTTTTGCCCTATGGTTGACTGGAACAGAATGCCTCAAAGCATTAAGTGCGCCTTTTGGACTTATTTTTTTATTATTGTGCAATAAAGTTTAACATAATTAATTATGTAAATTAATGCGTGTTAGAAATGTAAATAAAAATAAATTTGGCTTTTATTTAACTTGTTGGTTGAAGATAGATTTACATATTTTATTAAGCATGAAAATATCAATCATATGACACCTTGTTTGCTTAAATCGACTAAATAGTTTTTGAAATAATCGACAAAATCTAACCCTAGGTCGCGCGCCATCTTTGTGACGTCATAAAAACTCATTCCACCACTTTATGAAGTGACAAGAGATATTTTCATAATCAGTAGCTCATGCTGATTCCAACGATACCACTTGTTGGTATAAACCTTTTGGGTCCTACGAACATTGAAAATAAGATAGCTCTTACGAATTGGCCTTTCCTCTAATAGACGATGACAGGTTTTTGGGTACTTACGAACGATTGATCATCGTGTGAATTCGTCTTGAATAGATTTGATTAATTTATCAATGTGCCTAATCAAATAATAATGAAACTTTGTATCTTTTACGTAGGTAATTGCTTTTATTATTTTATAGAAATTTATGCAGTCCTCGTTTTTCGTTTGCGTTTCATAAGTTTCAGAACTATCAGTTAAGTACCTATAAAAAATCACGAATAAATTTTAATTTTTTGTCGAATAAAATGCCTTATACTTTTTTCTTTCATTTCTTTTAATTTATTTAAAGACTAGTGATCTACGCTCCATGTTTTTTTATAAGGAAAGCAAAGTGGAATGTATGTCAGTAATCACCAGAATAAAAACAATCATTTAACATACCATCTCCGTTTAAAATGCAGACAGAGTGTGAAAGCCGAATGCCCATTGATAACATTATGTTGTAAACGTCGATAAGCGTGTTTGACATAACATCATGTCCCCTACGTGACCGGTATTCTACCGAGATGAAAAGGACGTATGTCACAAGAGACAGCTAGTTAACAAGGTATGGTAAATTGGAGTCGGCTCTCGTAGAATATACTATCTATAGTCTGTATTTTTAGGTATTTAAATAAAAGTAAACAGAATCTACCCTCAAATGGCTCCTTAAGCCAGTTGAGGGTAGATGAAAACATTACCTGATCAAATAATGTAGGTTAAAGTCAGGTCGTTCGTTCAGTGACAGATTTAGGCGCTTTTGTATTTGGTTATAATATAATACTCTTTTTGGTTGGTTAACCAATACATATTATAACTACCCGAGAATGTACAAATTGTTTGTTTACTTTTATTTAAATACCTAAAGATACAGACTATAGGTACCATCAATGTACGTTAAAAATATGTGTGCACTTTTGTACATTAGGTACTCCTTTGTAATAAGGTGCAAAAGCGTAAACATATTTTTGACGTCGACTGTACACTTGTACGGTAATTCTTTTATGTAAATCGTTTTATTTAGAAGTAACAATAAGTATGCTAGCCATTCGTGCCAATATTGGGTATGTACAGTTCCCATCAAATATATCGGAGCAGCCAAAGTACTCAAAAATATCTGAACAGGCAATTTATTCCCTTGGCAATAGAGACGTTGTTCAGATATTTGTGACCACCTTGACCGCTCCGATATATATTATGGCGACTGTATAGGATTACCTCTTGCACGGAATCAATCAGCGGGTTGGGGGTTGATTCACAAACAACTTTGAATTTTTTAAACTTCTTTTGAAATATGAATTTGAATACATTATTGTGACTAAAATAATATGTAGCCAGCACTCTATCCAAGGCGTAAAGGCTTGGATACATGTTTTTGTCACATTAAATGTACTTATCCATATTTTCAGATGTGACTGTACCAACTCTAAAAATTAGAATAGAGCCTACGATGTTTTTCAAGCCAGGCAAAGTTGTGCATCGTAGGCAAAGAAAATTATTGATAACATTTGTTATAATATAAGTCATACAGTTGTAAATAAATATTGTATATCTTTACACATTGATTTATTATGTAGGTAGAACCTACTAGATGTGACATCTAGAACAAATTTTGTGCTGCATGTTTGGCCGTTGACAGCTGTCAGTTGCTTAGCATCATATCAGTGTTTCAAGAGCAAATGTATGGACTTTAAGTGCCGATCACTTAAACTCATGGCTGGAATTTTTTGTTAGGGATGTCATCTCCTGTTACTCAATGTCTTTACATTTTACATTTACATTTTCCTTATACATAGTACCTACATATCTATAATTAAATTCAACACTATTTGTAATTGTATTAAAGTTGTAGCTCGTGACGGTACTTACATGCTTTAACGCGACATTAAATGTGACTGGCGGTTGTGCATTGTGCAACTAGAAATTGAAAGGGCCAATAAAATTTTACGCACCAATTAACACTAATAATGGCTCAAACAGCTGATGGAAAACCAATTTCCCACAAAAATCCCAAGTTATCTACAATCAGGTTAGAAACCCACGGATAATATGGTTTTAATTATGTTTTGTTTAAAAACATTTATTTACATAACTAAATATACAGAGTACTACAGTACAAATACTAAACTAAATTAATTAACTAGCTCAAATCTAAACTAGGCCCTTGCGGCATTGTATAGGTGAATTATCGAGAGCGTGGAATTGCATATGTAGTAGTATTGTTTGTGTACAGGCATTCTATATTTGAATCCGCACACAAAGAGGCACAACACGGTACAACCACTACATATGCAATTCCACGCTCTCGATAATTCAACTATACCAAGGATGCTGGCGGCATTTCCTCGTTGTATCGCAACGCTGTGCGAGGAAACAACTGACGCTGTGTTTTGTTTTAGAACCATACTTACGTTTACAGACTATTTTTTCTGATGATGTGTCCTGAGAGCCTACCGCGAAATATATGATTTTAAGCTAAGATGGTCATTAAAATTACAAAAACTATTTAAAACGGGATATTTACCATGTGAGTTTTTTATTGTGAGCTTTCGATATTTCACAATAAAAAACTCACATGGTAAATATCCCGTTTGAAATAGTACCTACCGCGAAGTTCGAAAATCGGCAAAACAATGGCCCCGTCTCTATCGCTCTTGCATATACGAAAGAGAGTGATACAAATAGACGATTCGATTAACGAAGTGTTTCGCGGTTATAGGCCAGGAGTCCAGATACTCCAGATAAATTCTAAACGTTAGTTAATTTTAACGATTGCAGCGCCCTCTGCGCGATATTTTTCGCGTTAAATCTCATTTGTGTATTAATGTTTATTACATTATATCATGACGACAAAATAATATGAACATCTTTCTATTACATTGCGCAATGCACGCGTTGCAAATTAGAAAATTAGTGCGATCTAAAATTGATTAGATGTTCTAATTAATTATTGAAATTTCAGTTGGACCGGTGAAGCGGCTAATTCCTAATCAGTTAGCATTTACGGACACACAAATTTGTACAAGAATAATGATATGAATTTAAAAATTCTAGTAACTGTGGGTGGGGTAGTTAGGTTGTACCATTCAATTGTAATCAATTTATTTCAAATGCCAATTTAAATAATGCCATGATCAGTTTACTTAATGATATAAACCAATTAATTTAAATAATTTAAATGACTGCAAATGCTTAAACGTTATCATTTAGTGCGCGCACTTTATTTCAAAACATATTCAACGATACACTTTGTAATCGTGTAAATTTTTGCATATCTTAAGATTGACTGAAAACTTATTAATATGCTGACACTCATTAAAAAAGTCTTCGTCATCTCATAAGACCAAACATACTTAAACAGCCTTTGTGGTTAAGGTCATTGACCTGCTTTGTTTTTGACTGCTTAGCGTGACCCGACTCGATAATATATTCACTATAAGCTTACGAGTCATAGGTATTGAAACATATGGGTTCTGATGTAGACATTTGGATACCGTTTGATTTTATTGATACTGTTAGATGGCTGAGTGGTTGTAATTTTTCATAATTGATAGGTTTTTTATGTGACTGGTTATATGAGGTGGCATATTATGTGTTTATTGCTCACCATTAACATTATTAACTCGTCAATTACAGCCACAACCAAATACTTACTGAAAAAAAAAATAGGATAAAGTTGGCTTAGTTATGCTTCAAATATTCTGTATCTACAAGTACTATTTCTTTTTGAAATGTACAAGCATAGGTATTTATTCACGTTCTCCTAAAAGCGATTAAGAATCAAAATAATTAACAATAAGAAAAGATGTGACAAAGATCAAAAATTGCGGAATTAATGGGACTACAACTTAACATGAGGGATTATACAGAAATTGTTCCGTTTATTAGGAAACCCCCCATTGAGGGCGCCTCTGGACGGTCAACACAGTCTTAAATCAGTACTATGTCTGCTGTTGATTGTTACTGTCAATTTAAACCATAGCGAATTCTCTACAATATATATCTAAGGATAAACCTTACTTGTTCAGCCTATCTCGGGATAGAGTCGTAAACGAAACAAACAGCTACACTCGAGGGCAATGAAAACGAGCTATTTCGTAACCAAACTCTATGCAAAATGGTCGGTTTTCATTGCTTTTGAATGTATATCACGGAGCGTGTGGCTGCATAATTCCCCCATTGTTCAGTGTTGCCACAGTCTAGCTGCAAGCTATCTATACTATACCATAGGTGTTGCTATAAGCTGATAGTTTTAAACTAAACACAGCTGGTATAGCAGCATACACGGAAGGAAATTGTAACTGAATCGTAGGTCGATGGATCGCTGCAATAGGGAAGATGCAGCTATAATATTTACCATTATTTTGTGATCAAAACGTTGAAAAAACATAAAATAATAGCTATTGAAACGTTTTATTTTAGTTTATACTAATTTCAAACAGTAATTACGCTTTGAAGTAATGTGAAACGGAACGTGTTTTATTCCACCAATCAACATCTGGTGACGTCATTCCTGTTATGACAACAAATGGGGTTGGCAACTATCACTAGTTTTGTTTTATGGGATTTGTCTTAAAGGACATCTAAATAAAAAAAAACAGAATTTGACACTGTTGGTAAGTTTGACAGGGACGAAGTGGACGAACCAAGGACGAATAAATATGGTGAGTGACACACACGACATGAGTGGCGTCACAGGAACTTTAGAACCGTTTAGGCTGGCAAATTTTAATTGTCAGTTTGTAACAGCATTTTTTGACAATTAATTATTAGTACATTACGTACCTAGGGCGGTAAAATAAGGAAGGGCTCAGATCGCTGGCATTTGTGGCCCGAACCGAAGGTAAGGGCCATGAACAAGCGATCTGAGGCCTTCCTTATTACCGCCCGCGGTGCGTACATAATTTTACGTCTTCTCCTGGGTGTGAAGTGAGACTTTCCGCTGCGCCCTAGGGCGGTAAATCTCACTTAGCGCCCAGAGTGACGTAAAATATATTATTTTCTTTTTAAATACAATCGACGTGCAATTATTTAAAATATAGGCGTAAATGAAAATATTGTATGTTGCCTATTGCTGCAATACAGCCTTGTCTTACAATGCTCCCACACACCAGTTATTTAACGTTATATAACATAGTTTAATAAGGATTCCGTTATTATATCGTAATGTGTATTGTGTAGTGTCGTATTATGCTGCTGGAGTGGCAGCACCATTAAAATTCAGTGTTGCTACTGTCACCAGCTTTACACATTCTACACAGCTATATGACCAGTATAATAATATGTACTTTAACCCTATCGTAGATGTTTCTACAGCGATTATGACTACAATACAGGTATAACTATATAGAGGTATACGTAGAAAGGAAACATTGCGACTGAATCGCGGTTTGATGGCTTTCTAACATCAACATAGGTGCTTTCAACAAGCCGTAAGCTTAGCTCGAGTATACCGACATTAGGTGTTACTTTGTTATAATTAGCAGTACCAGCATCCTGATTAGGGCGATGAACCTACTGCAAGATTTTACACCAGTGAATTATAGACGGAGAGCTGGCCACGTCAGATATGACACAATAATGAGAGCAACGAAACCCCTCTAGTTAGTTTGCTATACTATGCTTATTTCTAGATCCGGACATCTGGCAGCTGTAAAGTGGTGGAGGTCAAATAATACAAATAACTTGAAGAAAATAAATTCTAGAGCTCTGGTTTTGATCCAATATTATGAAAAATTATGTAATTAATTGGATTATATAATATCCAAAAGTTTCGATTAGGGGAAGTACTGCAAAATGATGTATAACGTAATTTTTGGTTATTCGCCTACTGTTTTTGTTTGCGCAATAAAACAAAATGTTTTTTGTTCTAATGTTAAAATATAGGCCCTGTTCTCTATAAATGACACAATGTCAGCAGTTTTTACCTATTTCGGCATTACTTTTTTTCAACTTAAAAACTTTGTTGGTCTGTCACTCTGACCTCCACCCATTAAAAGCTGCCAGATGCCCGGATCTAGCAATAAGGATGGTTATGCAATCTAACTGGACTGATGACAAACCTCTCATTATTGTGTCACATCTGACGTGGCCAGCTCTTAGACCATTAGGAAAAACTACGAACGGTTTTAGCTAAACTTCACAGACATGGAATCAAAGTTTGAAGTTGAATAGTATGAATTGCTTTTGTTCCCGTGCCTGTGATGTCTTTCTTCGGCTTCCTAACAGATGTTTTTTCTTTTTCATTATTTGTCTACATCTTCCATATTTTCTTTATATGCCCTAATACATTCAGCCTGATCATCAAATTCCTATTAAAATATGTATGTTGTTTATGATCGTGAATAATTGTTTATTAGACTTTTGAACGTTATAAATATGTTCATTCCACTGTACAGTTGGCAGCAGAAGTAGCTAAGCGGGTGGGGTTGAAAATAACCTTCACACGCTCTTATTTTCTAAATAGTAACGTCGTGTTAAGCTCATTTTTAACATCTCACCCGCCCACTTCGTTTGCCGACTGTACATCAAAATCAATGACACACAAAATTTGCTTAAGCCCCGCATATATTCATCCATTTCCCGCTGACGCTGTTTCACCAGCTCTGCATACAAATGCCGGCATCCCGTATTCCGCCACCGTCCAATGTCAAGCGATTTCTTACTTTTAGAGAAATTCACTTTCTGCCCCATTTCGCGGCGGATTGGGTGACACGGAAGGTCGTAACACTTAAGATGTTGGGGAAACGTGGCTTAATTTTATTACAGGTTAGAATTATGTCGGAATTTGGATAAAGACACATTTTGACGTCTGTTCGACTTTGCTTGTCCAGTCACCATCAGATATATCGGAGCGGCCAAGGTGGTCACAAATATCTGAACAATGCCTCTATTGTCAAGGCGATAAAGTGCATGTTCAGATATTTTTGAGTACCCTGGCCGCTCCGATATATTTGATGGCGACTGTCCATGGAGGTGCAAATGAATTAATGAAAAAACGTTTATACCTTAAAGACTAGCATACATATTATTACATTATAAACTAAAACTATTATTGAAAGTATATACGCAGATTAAAGAGCCTAGCCAAATTAAGATTATCGTTGAACGTCAATAAAACCACAATAATGTGTGAAATTGATCATATAGACAGTTTTTAACGATCGACCTAACGATGGTTATATTAGTTGTAGCCCTTGGTCATAGATACGTAAATATTGGACCGTTTTTCACGGCAGACTATTATAGACCCGAGTTTGACATTGTCATTTTTCGTTGAGTAACGAACTTTCTATCTGTGCATTTCGTTTACACTAATATGTTACAAGCAAGATGCACAGATAGAACACTCGATACTCGTTCACGATAACGTCAACGTCAACTCATGGTAAGCGTACTAGCCAGTCTAAATCTGCTGTGAAGCGCAGGATTATTTCCTTCCACATACATTTTCTTCGTTACCTACATCTCCGATTGTCCGATTTACAAGGTGATGACCACAGGTTCATGGGATGTGTTTTCACGAAACATCATAATTTCCACATAGTTTGAACACTTAAACGACAATTACGGGAACATTATGAATTCCCCAACGTTTTACAGAAATAAAAATAACAGGATGCATTCTAAATTTTCAAAATATTTGAGAATAGACTTTATTACTATTTAAGATAAAGTAGATAGTCCTCTGCATTGAAACGGGACGTTTCGAAATACTGACACCAATTACTGCTATTGTTAACGGATTTTGGGTAAATTAGACCGAAATGCATTTTACGGTGTTAGGTTTCACTTATTCAGGAAATAAATGAGCTTTCGTTGGCTCGCTAAACCTATTTTTGGATCTTAGGCCAGGAAATCTGGCGGTGCGTAGTATGGGGACCTCGCATTAATTCCTCAGTCGATGATTCTTTTGCTGGGATATAGTATAGATCATAACAAATACCAAACATAATTTTTCCAAAAAAAAAACATTTGCCAATTTTGGTATTTTCACCAAAATGTACAAAAAGCTTAATAATTTGTACTGGAATATTTCTCAGGCTATATTTTTTTCACCACACGATTTTTTTTGATCATTGCCAGATACTAGGAAAAGTTCCAAAAAAATGTCAATAAAAAGTATAAAAACTGTCATCTTTATTTAAAAATATCTGTTGACACTCGTCATTTTGTTTGGAAAATTTCTCAGTCAAGTTTGTAACAGTGGTTGTTATGTTAATCATATTTTAACATAATATTTACGAATTTCCAAAAAAAAAATATTAAAAGAAATAACTTATTGCAGTAAAAATAATACGGATATTTTTTTTTTGGAAAAACATTGATACACCATCTACTCATGACACTTTATCATACTGTAAAGGTTTTTTTGTCTGAGGAATTAATGCGAGGTCAACCTCCTTATTGCCTGGTCTATCTGACGTACGTTTTAGTAAAGCCAGCAGTAGGTAGCTACAAGCTTATCAGGAAAAACTTTTCAAATATTTTATATTAGTTGAAAACTATGCAATAAGGGCTACCTCTTTACTCACCAGTTGGCGCCACTGTAGATGCAGGTCTGGAAATACAGCTGTAGTTTTTTTATTAAGTTTGTAAATAAAAACCAAATTTACGCTTAAATAATATTTAATATAAGTAATAGACCGTACTGTAAAAATATCGACGACGCCGCAGTGATACGCATTTACGCTTTATTTGGAAAAAAGGAAATTTTTCTTAATTCGGCTTTTAAAATATTCCTATTTAAGTATTTAATGACTCGTATTTCACATAATTAATATCCTGGTATGGCAAAATATTCAGAACATTGATAAATTGGATATAATTCGGCGAATCCCACCGAATTACTATGGAATTTGTCATTTCGAAGACCACCGTTTACACTAGCGCCTCTAGCGGATATTTCATACGCGTTAGTCCTCATTGCTTCATATTACGGGTATATTCACAAAGGCAGACCCAACTGCTATTGTTTTTTTTAGTATATGTATTAAAATTTAATTATACATACTTATTTAATAATACAAAGTAACAAAAACCAAATATTTAATCAAAATCAGTGTTACATGCTTTGGTAAAATGTCTGTTGGGTACTTTTGTGTTCTTTATGCCATATTTAATAGTAAGTAGTACCTATGTAGATTCTGGCCTAGATTTGTAGCATTTATTAATGTTTTTTGCATCTTCAGCTAGAAATTTGGGGTTATTAAAGTAGGTTATTAATACATTATTATAGGTATGTTAACTACTTACGTACCTATGTTTCAAATATAGTACATATGTGTATTGCAAATCGCAAACAATCGCACGTTTTGCTGATAGATGAATTCAAACTATCTAAAGATAATATGATTTGCTGACTTAAATCATTAATAATCTATAAAGAAACGTGACATGACATTTCGCACAAGCTAATAGAGATATGAATATTTTATAATGTCATTATCATTATATTAAGGTGCGTTGGGGTAAGATAGAAAGATATTTTTTTAGGGGTAAAATAAAAAGTAGTCTGTAATGCTCCGGAATATGGACGACTTTTTGTATTACCCCTAAAAAAATACCTTTCTATCTTACCCCAACGCACCTTACTAGTTGAGTCCTTCCACTGAGGTTATTAATACTAGCCGCTCGATCCGCGTAAAATTTTATAAACACCTTTCCGAACCCTCCCTCCCTCTTACTACTCGTACTCATGTACTGACTCCTATTAGGCATCCCTTATAGTTAGAGGAATCCTGAAATTTTATACTATAGTTTGGCCACAGTTTGTTTCACTTCAAGCATAGACAGGGAGAAGCATACTGTCTTTTTCTAATGCTAGTGCTCTCGCTACAAAAAAAGGGATGATTATAGCATGTTACTCTGGCTGTTACTGCGCTTTTTGGTTTGCCAGATTTGCCAGGCTATACTACTAGTATACTACTATAAGTGGGCAATTTTGTATTTTGATCAGCCGTTTTTCCACTTTTGAGCAATAAACATCTGAAACATAAAATGACTTTCTTTATAATATTATAGTAATTAAAAATATTAGTAGGAAGAAGAAGAAGAAGAAGAAGAAGAAGAAGAGTAGGATCCTCATTCAGAATCAATTTAAATATCTACAATAATACATTCCTATCCAACCATCTCATCAGAAATTTCTTCCTAAAAAATCCTCGTTTTATGAACCCTCGTTTAAAATGCAATTATCACATCCATTACTCCTACCGCAACAATTTTCTCATTAACCATTTTAAAATCCCGTCCGTCATAATTGAGGATGGCAACACCCATACAATAAATTGCTTATTAAAACCATTTTCAAAATAGTTCAAGTCTACCATAAATTTTTACGCAATCTGACCCTTATTTTAGACCCCAGAAGGTTGAAAGTTGGTTGTATACATTTTCGACATAATGCTTTATTAATTTCAACAAGGTTAGCACAGTGCACCAATGACGTATGCTCAATACTATACATGTAAAACTTATCACCTTTTGTAAATAAGTAGTAAAAAGAACCCTTGATATGGAGTAGACGGTTTTTTTTGCGAGTGCATCGACCTTTTGAAGTCTAGGGGTGTAAATATAAAACAGGATGTGTCGGTATTTTGTATAGTATTGTATTGGATCCTTTGTTAAGGGGGTGTGTCTATTTTTAAAAGAATCGATAACCTGGGGAAGTGATAAATAGGTACTACTTAAGCATTATTTTAAAAACGCTTTTGAAATTTTACTTTCATTCTTACTGTTTGATTAAAATTACACTAATCAATCAGTTTTTTTAGTTTTGTGTTTATGAGCTTTGTTCTTTGAAAGAATCATAAATTGCATTACCTATCATTTTGTTACGTTCCTCGCTTGTACAGTCACCGGCAATAGTATCTTCTTATATGAAGGCCGCAAAAATATGTGACACGCTCTTAAAGTCCTAAAAATAGAGAGCGTGTCACGTATTTTTACGGCCTTCATGTAGGAAGATACTATTACCGGTGACTGTACCGATATAATCTGACTTTTTGTATGTAGCCGTGTAACTATCTCTCTATATAAGTCTGTTTCTTCGTAGTTCCCAAGCCTTATTCAACTTTCAATAAAAAGTAAACAGTTCTTAGAGTATCTAAACGTAACATAGTTTTTGGACAAGTAATAATTTATACCCACATATTTCCGTTGGCAACAAGAAAGGCGTCAACCTAACGCACTGATTCATGCACCTCCACTTCCTGAACCGGCTACACAGTAAACTATTTTAGGGATCCGCGAGAAAGACGTCTGCGGGTTTTGTTTGCAGACCTGAAATAGCACCTGAACTGCGTGGTTCTGCTGCCTGAGAATACCTCCTGTAGATTCCACATTGCACGAAGACTGACGCTGTCATGTCTTCTTCTTGTCATGATCAGGAAAAACTCTGTACTTATCGATGTCATATTTAGAAACGAGAAAACCCTCATCCTATTCGAAACATATAAATTGTATTGTGTTGATTTCATTTTGATATAGAATAGGATATAGAACTCGGGGGGACATTTTGCCATTATGATTTATTTATTTATTCGGAGAACCAACAGCTAATAATAATATTGTAGCTATATGGGTAAGTAACAGAGAGCCAATTAAAGGTTCCCACTAGTAGCATGATGACAAAATAATATATTTTTTAAACAAACTTAGGATTGTAACGTTGGAATACTGCTCCTATGAAACTTTATCTGCTCAGCTGATTCTGCGTCAATAAATTCAATCCAGTACAATGTCTATGTCTAGCTCTAATATTGAATTGTATCTAATACCACCATCTAGTGAGATAAGTGTACGATCTGAAGCTTCACGTTCTTATTACCAAAAGGATATATCTAACGTACTTTGTTAAAGAGAGTATGACATTTTGTACACGATATGGCCATCCTTTGGGAGTCGTTTCAGAATGTGTTAAATGTTGCATTAGCCAGACTGTATTTGCATTGTAACATTGCACGCGATTTTATGACGTCGATGTTTATCCAGGGATTTCGTGGAAAATATTAACAGATTTCAACCTGTTTAGTCAGTCTTTAAACATTTTATTAGGTATTCTTTGAAACTGAACTGAAAACTTTGTTTTCTTTAAAGCCGAATATGGATTACAAGTTTTACAAACTCATTATAGACGGAGAGCTGGCCACGTCCGATATGACACAATAATGAGAGCAACGAAACCCCTCCAGTTAGTTTGCTATACTATGCTTATTTCTAGATCCAGACATCTGGCAGCTGTAAAGTGGTGGAGGTCAAAGAATGCAAATAACTTTAAGAAAACAAATTCTAGAGTTTTGGATTTGATCAAATATTATGAGAAATTATCATTAATTAGATTATATAATATCTAAAAGTTTTGGTTGAGGGAAGTAGTGACAAATGATGTATAATGTTATTTTTGGTTACTCGCCTACTGTTTTTGTTTCCGCAATAATACACAATGTTTTTTGTTCTAATGATAAAATATAGGCCATGTTCTCTATAAATGACACAAGTTCAGCAGTTTTTACCTATTTCGGTATTACTTTTTTCCAACTTAATTTTTTTGTTGGTTATTCACTCTGATCTCCACCCATTAAAAGCTGCCAGATGCCCGGATCTAGTAATAGGGATGGTTATGCAATCTAACTGGACTGGTTACAAACCTCTCATTATTGTGTCACATCTGACGTGGCCAGCTCTTAGACCATTAATTGAACACATCATCATCAATCAGATTTTTTTTTTATTGAAAAGAGAACACACATTGAAATAAGTACAAAACCTTTCAGTTATCTGAAATTTCATGACAAAGGCTATGAAATGTCACTACTACTATCACAGAACTCAAAAATCTATAACCCAAAGTTACCGTGATAGCTGATAATAGGTACTTCGAATTGTACGGTGAGTTGCTCCAACTTACAGGGGGCCGATTTTTGACAGCCGGACGCTCGAATTCAAAAAATTCAAGCTCGAAAATAATCGCACACAAAAGTTTGTCGCCAATTTTTTCGCATGGAATTAATAGTTTAAATAATCATCATTTTAAATTTCTATCGCTTTTATTTTTAAAACATAATTTCATCGTTTTATTCGGAGTTTTAAATGTCACTTTCGAGTGCTCGAATCTCAAAAATCACCCCCCTGGTCGATGAGCTGTAATGTAATGGGTATAACATGTGCAAAATTTCCGCAGTTTCCTTTTGAAACCTAACCTGTTAACCTTGACTAATTGTTTTTATCGTACCACAAAGAATTAAGTGCTTATTACTATTGTGCAACTTAAGCCCTTTTTGATATTAACAGTTTAAAGGGCTTTACGGTAATTGAGTTTTTTGCGTTTTTCTCATTGAAGTCATCTCACATTGAACTCATTTCATAACAGTCAACATTGACGTTAATGTTGACTGTTATGAAATGAGTCATAACCACGTTAACCATATATTATACAAGATTGTCATATTAATAACCCAGAACAAAAATATGTGATGGGCAAAAATATATGGGATACTCTTAGGACTTAATTATTTCTAAGTTACGTAAGTTAGGTAAATTGCGTCAGATATTTTTGCACTTGTCGCCGTGTAAGGTATTGTGACTGTTAATTTGGTCTGGCCTATAACCGCGAACCACTTCATTCATCGAATCGTCTATTTGCATCACTCTCTTTCGTATATGCAAGTGCGATAGAGACGGGCCCAACGTTTTGTCGATTTTCGAACTTCGCGGTAGGCCACCTGTTTCTTTTTAAACAATTTACTCGTAACGTAGTTATTATCTGTACTAAAATGACAGTTTTAAAATCTGTACTTAATGGTAGTAATTACCTCGTTACAAAATACTAGGTTAACTGTGTTTACGTACTTGGTTATTTTGCGTTTTTTAACGACGGGCAATTTTAGTAATCAATCAATTACTTTAATTATTATCTCATTTATTTAAGTATCTGTATTATCTTGTAAAGTATGAGAAAATTTAAATTATAACTTAGGTGGTTAAACTGTTAAAGTTGGCATACTTAACCTGAAATTTTGCATTTTAAAATACGATATTATTGAACTCTTTGTCATAAAATTGTCAAAAACGGAAGTTTATTGAAGATTTAATTTTGAGTTGCTTGTCAGAGAGTCACATCTTGTCAAAACCACATTATCGTGACAAGATTTGACTATTACCTAATTGTGATACTAAGATTTGATTATTGATTTAAATATTTGTTTTAAATTAGACCATTAAGCTTAGTCTCTAACCGGATACATAACTCACGTCTGCTTTTAATGTACATATTTCTAAATAAGTCTAAAAAAGTACAAGAGTACCATGTAAAGTGAGCGAAATTTGTTGACACGTGAAATCTTCAGCCGCCGCGCCGCCGGCATTCCTGGCTAAATCAGTTCGGCAAAAGGATCGAGACTCGGGGTAATTATAGACGAACATCTTGTTAACCGTAAAGCGCTTAAAACATGTGGGATTGTATGTTATTGCGTGTTCTTCAAAGGCGATAATATCGTGTCAGAAAATCATAAAACAATTAGATTAGATACGGGACATAGATATTAATAAAATAACAAAACCATAAGAGATACATTCAAAATAAATGAGGCGTGGTTTTAGCCATTCAGCAGAGTAACTTTACTGAGCAGAAATGTTTCAACAAATCTGTTTAAAGTACCTATTAACGTTTAAGCGCCAAGGTTAAACAACTGAATTTTGGCACCTTTAAACCAAGATGGCCAACGCCCCCTCAAAGTCTAAAATCTAGATTTTTAATAACCACCTTCTAGACTACCAATACCCGTTAAAACATTTTCTACACCACCTTCTGTAAGGTAAAATGCTTCAAAGACTGATCTAGTTGGGTTCCTATTATTTTATTGTAGCACAAAGACACTAGGTATTATGATTTTAATATGTATTTCGTTTTCTCTTCATGTTACTTTCTATGACTACAAACATCTCGGACTAAAAGTCAAAAGGTCATCAGGTCGCATGCAAAATTACAAGGCAATAAAAGCGTTTAGCGAAGCAAATTCACGGCATCAATAATCTCAAATGACGAATTGACCATTTATAAGAATAATTCATTAAATTAATGTAAAACCATGAATTTATCCGTCAAGCTGTCACATTTCTCTAATGGATATGCATATTAGTTTTTTTTATGGAAATTACTACGAAGTGAATTTAGAAGTCAGGCTGTCAAACTCAAATTACAAAGAAATGTGTGTGTCTGTGTGATAACTTTTACATATACAGTCAGCAGCAGAAGTGCCTAAGTACGGTGTTCAAAATGACTTATGCTCTTATTCTCTTAACAATAAAGTCGTGTCCAGCTCATTTTGAACACCCTACCCGCTTAGCTACTTTTGCTGCTGACTGTACCTATTGTTACGTCGGCGGTCTACGCAACCTATTCAAAATTACTGTTTATGACATTTTACAAAGCTTTGACTAAAATAATTAACTGTTTTAATTATAATCAGAATAGACGAAGCTAAAAATTATCTCCACGCGCTCTTACTAGTATGATATTTTGAACTCATGATCATTTTGAACATCCCGCACGTTTAGCTGCCTCCTTCTGTTCTTGACAGAATATTCACTCAATGTCAAATAAATGTCCGTTCCGTGTTCCGTTTCATTGTAAGATTATTTCTTGTTCACATTCAAATTATCTGCACCTCTCAAACAAACCTTGATTGCTACCCAATCTACCCATCAAACACAGTTAATTCGTTCGTCCCCTTCACGACTAATCATTATATTTGTGGAAGGATCATTATCAGTTCAGACCATACATTTCATGTTTCATCTCATTTTTCAAATTAAGTTGAAACGAGACAGTGGCACGAAAACCGTGTCGAAAATTATTAATAGTTACTTGTATGCATATGGTTATTGTGAGATTTCGTCGATATTGCGTGACCAAAACGAGTTATATTTTGATAAATAGCGAAGATAACATCCCTGTTATTTTAACATGATAATCATCTTGAGTCGATTTAAGGATCAATAAAAATTAAAATGATCCACTTTACTACTTTTTAAATTGAAATGTTTTCTGAGAAAAAATGATACATGTCTTGTAACTTTTTACTGACACGAATTTAAGGTATGGACGAATACCTAAGTATAACATTTACCCGAAATACTTAACACTAAGTATCTTATATCACAGCTCATGATCTTACTATGGATCGAATCGTAAATGATCAAAATTAAATGATAATATCTGAATCGAACTAATATATTGATCAATAAGACAATAGGTCAAGTATACTACTAATATTATGACAAATAAATTGGTGAAAGAAAGGATATTTTTAACTAAGTCTACTTTTAATTTGACGAACGCTTTTTCTGTACTTATTGCTATTTTCCTTATTTAATGACACAAAATGAAATGAATATACTTCAGGCAACTAGTGGCCTATATAGGTACATACCTTTAAACTACCATACCATCATAAAAGACAATATAATTTGCCTCTTCACGCATATGGCTCTCAAAAATATATCGAATACGCGAACACTATGGCGAATGAACAGAATGCACTCAAAAACGCACATAACTGACAATTACTGTGCTGCGCTGGAATTAATTAGTTGCTGGCTTAATTTAATTGTACCCATCATCGCAATTAATGATTCAATGCACCGCGATAACGCACTGCTGTGGTCGTTGCGATTTCAGAATTCGACGACTGAAACATTCAATCAGAAGTATTTAAGTATTTATATACATCGCATGCAGACTAAACAACGTGAATTCATCATTGGGTCAAAGAGTTAACTTTTGCATCAATGGCATATCAGTGACCCAGCACCTGAGTCACGTGGTTTTGTTGGTTAAATTCTCTAATAAGTACGTTTATTTAACATTTCCCGGGTTCGAATCCTGGTCAGGGCATTTATTTGTGTGTTTATCACGAATATTTGTTCCTGAGTTATGGGTGTTTTCTATGTATCTAACTATATATTTATCTATATAAGTAGGTATATCGTCGCCTAGTACCCATAGTACAAGCTTTGCTTAGTTTGGGACTAGGTTGATTTGTGTAAGATTGTCCCCAAATATTTATTTATTTATTTATTTATTCATTCTGTATTTATGGAGTATTGTAAATGTTTTTAGATTTATATGCAGCAATGTTTTTTTTGGGAGATGATAGATTGGGAGAGGTAAAAGTGTATTTCAAATATGTATCATAATTTTTTAAACATTATTCACGTTATGTTCTATTTTTTTTTAGTTTATTTTATGTATCTTACACTATACCATTACCTTTGATTTTCCCTGATGACACATACCTCTGTTTAGTTATGCAATTAATTAAAAACAATTATTCTAAATAAGACCATTATACCAAAAGAAGTAAAAGCTTAAATTTTACGATCTCTTTCATAATCCTAGTGAAATCTTCCAAAAAGTGCCAAAGAACAAACTTAATTGACCAGACCCGGTAACCAATTTGGAAAAAGTGCCAAAGAGTGATGTGATCAGAGTGAGAATGAAGATGAAGATGCTCCTGCCGACGGAGATGGCGTGCGACGTCACGTACAAGTGCGAGGAGAAGGTGCAGATCTCGGAGGAGGCGGAGATGCTGTACTATGAGCTCATCAGAGCTCTTGAGGAAGAGGAGATGGTAAGAGTATTGTGAAGTATTTAATGTCAAATATCCGGCAATTTCTTTTTAATATAACAACGCCGGAGAGCGGAAAACAAGCTCAAGGCCTAGTAAGCAGCTAGCGTACAGGTGGCACATGCGTGTTACAGACCCTTTAGAAAGTAGGATTCACTATGTTGGGTTGGTAAGGGACAAGAAGGTCCCCCGACTTCAACACATCATCTTCTTTGATCTCTGGCGACTTCATACATCGGCAGGAACGCAACCTATGAGTAGGGCCTAGTGCCAGTCGGGCTCTGCTCCAGATTTGATGAAGATGACATTCGCTGAGCTATCTCCTACAAATGCCCATGCCTCTCTTTAGATAGGTACGAGTACCTACTCTTGATCGATGTCTAAATAGTATGAATTTTTAGTTAAAAGAAAAAAAAACAATTTCAACCTCCCCCGTTAAGTTACCTCTGATGTGATGACTGTAGCATAAGTAGCAATCAATCATAATTTATTTCCTCGTTATCATCAAAATACAAGTTGAATTGAATTGTAATGTATGGTCATTAAACCACTTGGTTTAAAATGAATGTCAACGAGAGATAAGTTCGCGTTCGAGTCATCAAGCCGTACATTGCAGAACACTTATAAATGGATCACTGACTCACTTAAGTCGCTAACATGTGGGCTTTTAACGACATGACATCAAAATGCTTTTTTGATTTCTTTGTTATTTTTAATGACTCAAAAAGAGGATCGTTATGAGAACGTGTGTTCAGTCAGTATCAGAAGTCAACGAATTGGAACGTTTCTTCAAGGGATCCCATAGCGCAGGTTTAGATGGCAATATAAGGTTTCGCAGTCCGTGACCGCGATGGTTATCATTCGCCCACAAACTGCCATCCAAACAAGGACCAATAATGCCCTGGACTGTCAATGCCTATATCACGTTCCCCTAAACTTTTGGTTTCTATTTTCCCTATCAGTGTCATCTATCGAGTGGGAGTAAAGTTACAGTTAAGTTACTTTTATATGAACTGAGAACTGCAGCATTAGTAGCGTGATAGATTTGCCTTTTTGCGTTGATGCGGTTGCGTTAAGAACAGGAATACGATTTTGTATAGACATGGCAGTCCAGGTATTATAATGCTCCTTGCATCCGAGTCATCCGACACTATTCTAACAATTGACCATTAGTAGTTCTTATCTCGTTGGCATACGATTTAAAACTGTATCGAAGATGTTATTTACGTCATCGGGCATGGGGTAGGGTATCCAGTATACGATACGGGAGCGAAGATTGATCGTAATAAATAGAACTACTGTAGTGTTCTAAATTTTATTTAATTTAAACTAAATATTTTATAACAAATAGTAGAGCTAAGGGCGTTCAATATGAGCTGAACACGACTATATTGTTAAGACAATAAGAGAGTGTGTACGTCATTATGAATACCCTACCCGCTTAGCTACTTTTGCTGCTGACTACAAAGAGAAAAAATTAATAGTCACTATCGTTGACACAGTTCTGAATATTTAATCTTAATGCAATGAAGTGTACTATTTAATGGTCAAAGTGCACTAGATGCTTCAATCATTTTTACTATCTAAATAAATTATTTATACATTCAAGTAAGAAAGAAACAATCAGAATCATTTAGGCGACTACCGTTTTACAAAAACTCGTCTCTTAAGGAAACTTTTATTAAGTATATAATAAACGAAATCACCCAAAACTTCCCAAACTAATCTCCATTTACAAAAACAATAACAGTACGAGAAGTTTAGCGAGACTCGGCGAAGTTTAGCCGAATAAACAGTTAGACTTGTAATGTATGCAAAACCCCGAAAAGTCACCGACCGCCCACTCGCCAAGAGTATGAACCAGTTTCTTATCAAATTAATACTTACCCGAAAAATGGTGAAACGACTTTCGCGGAAGAATATGATAATTACTTTTTTAAAGCGCAAATGTTTTTTTGTTACTTAATTTTATTGTTTTGTGCAAACTTAGAGTTAATATTTTTATATGATATTTTTTTAAATGTTGACAATTAGAATTCTAAAGAACAACGCGCATGTAGCACTTATCTAGAGTTGTAGGCGTCCATAGGTTACGGTAACTTATCATCAGGCCGCCGTATACTTGCTTGACACCGTCGTTGTATTAAAAAAAAATCGACGCAGAGGAAGTCACGAGCGTAAGCTAGTACCTAAATAAATGTTATGATCTATCGTCAGCTCTTCTCAAAATGTTTTTAACAGTAAAAAAAAAGGACCATTTAATTTTAACACCATCAAAGCCTTGAAACATATCTGTGGCCATAAGTATTTGACTTGTTCATATGCATTTTAAATTTTAAATTTTTTAACTTATTTTTAAGAGATTTAAAATTAAAGTAGGTACTATTTCTTTATAAAATGTAAGTAACAACTGAAGGAAGACTGGTGTCTTTTGACACAAGCTGTCTCTTCGATTAAAGAGAGGCAAGTTAGTTTTCAATCAATGTATGCTAAGTTCAATAAAAATGTTTTAGTATTTTCTAATGAGCAGCTGACGAGTGTAAATTAGATACGTCATAATAATATTGAAATATATCCGTAATGTGGATGTGACTACAATAGGGTACTTTCCAGTAGATAAACTTAATTGTTTCGCTGCATTTATAAAATCAAAATTTCAAAAATACACGGGAAAATCCAGATGTAACATGTGTTTGCACTTTAAATGATTTTATAATGGTTAAAACTTTTATAAAGGAGATGTATTAATCATATAGTATTGTGACGTCACAATGTTAGTCTCCCGTATAAACTTCCTATTAACAACTCGTTTTGACGTTTCCTTAAGGCCGTTCCTCGATTCGGACAAGCCACGCCCATCCGTTAGAGACACGTTTATGGCTCCCGTGCACGAAAGAAAGAGATGCAGCCGCTCTTAAGGATCAGACTCTTTGACTAAACTACGAGAAATAAGCGAAACTATAAAGTTTTGTCTAATTTTCTTTCTGTGACTTTTTAGATAAACCAGAATACCATATTTTTTACTTAGTTATATTGCTTAATCTCTTATAGTTTACGTAAGCTAAGAAAAATAAGGGGAAAAAGGACCCAACTTTCAGCAATCGTGTTTCGGCTTGTGCCATAAACAAGAGTATATAGTCTAATAATATATGTGACGTTCCACGGGTGAAAGTACCTTATGGCGGTTGGCGCTTGCGTTGCGAAGCATCGCATTAGTATTGCAGCGTCGTTAGAAATAGCGTAAGCCCCAACCGCCATAAGGTACCTTTTCCCGTGGAATGTCACATATATTCAAAATAAAATTCAGTCCTTTTTCCCGTTTAGTCAATACAGCGTTTGAAAAAACCTATATTTTTTCAAAGTAGCCCCTTAAAGAGCAGCTGATTTGACTTCATAGGAAAGTAGCCTATTTATAAAGAGAAGGTCATTGCAAAAACGCCATAGAATTTTATTGTTGTGGTAAATATATACCTAATCTTATTTTTTCTATAATTATTATGCATTTTCAGTTTAATTTCTTTTATAGTTCACTATCCATTTATAGGGGAAAATAGCCTCACGTTCTTTCGTAATGTATCTTCACCAGTGTCATTTTGATTAACAGAGACTGCATATATTTTACATAGGTACTTAAATAGTAGTCGATCAATAAATATTAAAATGTCTGTCGAAATAATAAAATGTCTTATCCATCTTATTATTTCGTCACAATGTTGCATCCGTCAGCCGCCATTCGTATCAGCATAAAAGGATGTGGCTACTATACCTATGTCTGCTTTAGCCATGCCACTTGATGAATTATTTTAAACTCTATTGCCTGAGTAATAAGAGATATATGGGTGGTAACTTGAGCTACCATAAACATGCAGTTAGGTTAAATCTGTACGTATAGTGGACATTTTATAATCAGTCATGAGCTCGCGTTTAAAGCGTAAACATGGTAGGCAAGAATATTTACAATATCGATCAAAAAATAGATTTGATTCGTGCGATAGAAAATGGTGAGAAGAAATTTGCGGCTGCGAGACGCCTCGGTTTTACTCCATCATATGCTTATCTAATTTGGAATAGTAGAGAAATAATCATTCGAGAAAAAAACCAAGCATTACAAAATACAAACCGGACAGCAAAGATGTGGTGCAACGTTAGACACAACTATCCTATCACTTCGCAGACTGTGACACAAGATGCTGAAACACCTAATGAAACTACAAACATTGACTATGAAAAACAACTCGATGAACTACAGAAAAAAGGAGATCATTCTGCAGATGGGAATCAAGACAAACAGCAAAAGAGAGAAGACATTGATGAGCCTGAACAAGCTGGTATAGGATCAGTTAGCAGTTCTGAACCACCGAGTCTCCAACAAGCGCTGGATGCGATACAGGTGCTGGATACATTTTTAATGATGTATGAAAACTGCCCGGCTGCGACTGAAGATCGGATTAATTTTGTGAAAACGACGACGCAAGTGTGCATTGAGTTAGCCAATAACGGCAAAACGAGAAACAAGAGTGATTTAAGGGTTTATAAATCTAATTGAACGTTCAGTTAAGATCAAAAATAGTACATTACACAACTAGGGTGGTAAAACAAAGAAAGGCCGAGATCGCAGAAGTTTGCGGCCCGAGCTGCAAGCGAGGGACGTAAATATGCGATCGAGGGCTTTCTTTATTATCTCCCGTGTTGTGTATATCATTTTATGTCTACACGTGGCCAGAAAGCGTCTTTTTCCGTACGCGCAGTGTGCGGAAAAAGCCACTTTATGGCCAGGTGTGGCATAAATATAATTATCATGTTAGTCATAAATACGCATAAATAGATAATTAATGATTACGGACTATAGTCATCAGTAGCCCAATAGATCCCCATAAAAACAGGGTCGCGTAAGACCATAAAACAAACTTGACACACTGTTTAGTGAGGTTAGAATTCTATGGCTATATTTGACTTAAATATCAACGCGAAAGGCCGGGGTCTACCATATGTCTACTTTATAGTGAATTTGATCCAAAAGTGGACATAACCTCGTCACAACTTGCTACTTTGACGGCTAGGTCCTCTGTTAATGTTTAAAGTGTAAATTATACCTTCATTGTATAGAACAACATCTGTTCAAGCTTTTTTGTTTATGATTTGGGAACATAACTGTGAAGGTTAATCGAGCTAGAGTGATAAGATAAAGTTGGCCAACTATAGTAGCCCTCAACCAATGTGACGACCGGGGCCATAAAAGTCCACAATGCAACACAATGGATAACGGATAACGCGAGCTCAAGGGTTTTATGGCCCCGGTCGTCACATTGGTTGAGGGCTACTATAGTTATAAATTTTATACCTGCAGGATTGGTTAAATTTGTCGCTGTGAACTAAATCTTATAGCTTCGGTAATAAAGCCTTTATTTGAATGTATTGGTTTATTACAGTTACGGCAATTATTTTTAATACGAGACCTAAAATTTCTAACAAAGTTCGTACTTACCAGCTCTGAACCGATAGTCCCAAATAGACATTTGAAGTGTAAAAAATACTCATACTAACATAAATATAAGTCATATTTGTAGTAACATTTTATAAAAGTTGAAACTGAAGTGTAACTTAAAGATAAGTTAGTTAGAACTTTTATTTTGTATTTCAAATAAGAGGATAGGTGATTGTGTAGGTAATAAGTATTTGTGTATGTGTAAGTTGCCTATTAATTTGCTTCACAACAATTATTATGCCTCATTGGATTTTGTTCTAAAAGTATGAAACTCTGTTTAAAAACTTTTTCACTGAATAAGTAGTTGTAATAGTACATTACGCACCTAGGGCGGTAAAATAAAGAACGTCTCAGATCGCGGATATTTGTGGCCCGAACCGAAGGTAAGGGCCATAGACAAGCGATCTGAGGCCTTCTTTCTACCGCCCGTGGTGCGTACACAATTTTACGTCTTCTCCTGGGTGTGAAGTACGATTTGCCGCTACGCCCGTGGGCGTAATATCTCACTTACCGCCCAGAGTGACGTAAAACATATTTACGTGTATACCTATTTCTTTAAGAGAGTAATAAAATCATTACAAATCATTACCTTTTCTTTGGTTTTAATTCCGTGACTGACTGCACTGAGCCGGTTATGTCTGGTTAAATTAGGTGTGCGGTAATGTTTAACTTCGTGGACTTCAAAGAAATTACGCCACATACCGGGAAACAGAGCTATTCCGGTCACGGAGAAAGCCTACTCTTGATATATTATAATACTGTTGACCTCGACAAAAGGTATTGTCCACTAAAATACCAAATTGGCTCGTCAGAATCACATTTTGTAATACATATATGCTAAAATAAGGTTCATTGTTTTTTGTTTTACCAAAAACATGAAAAACAATGAACCAATGAATGTTTCGCAGTGTATTTGTAAGATTGTAATGCTGTGTATTTAAATTTAAAATAAACAATAACAATAAAAAACTACATACAGAAATTATAATTTTAAAGACGTTAAATATCCGCCAGGAAGTTTAAAATGCGTAAGTAAATTACGTGATGGACAAAACATGACTTAACCTCAGACGAATTGAATAAAAGGGTTTACTTATTCTTGATATTAATAAATATTATAATAATGTTTAATTTACATTTTGGTATTCCGCAAATATGTAACGAGCGTTGGCCCGTGCCTTAATAAGGAGCATTGGCATCGTTTAATTAAGATTTCAGTTTAGATAAATCTTTGTGGGTCAAATACGCGTGGCAGCAATTCTGCAGTTCTGATACAGCTGCAGAAGCAGCTAAGCGGGTGAGGTGTTCAAAATTATCTTGACACGCTCTTGTTTGCTTAATAAAGTGGTGCTCATTTTGAACTGGACTGCTCAAATACTTTAGATGATGTAGGTACACCAATTATATGTACAGCCTTGGCCAGAAGTGTTGAGCACCAATGCGATTTTCATACAAAACTGGAAAGTTTAGTCCATCGTTTCCATCTTTGTTTAAGTTATTTTGTCAATTAATTTAAACTAATAGGCATGTTTTGTTGAAGTTAGTAGTAACTGCATAGAATATTTGCAATATGTCGCACCGACTTAAATTTACATTTTTCGTACCTTCTGTTTTCATTTTTTTTAAGTACCTTGAAAGTGTTATTAAGTGAAGTTTTCTATATTTATAAATAAAATATAACATTTACCGTTACCGTACATTGTTAGGATAGGGAAATAATGCTTAACATCAAAATTGTAAACAAAAAACACCTATGCTCAATACTTCTGGCCAAGGCTGTATACCTACAGTCAACGCCATAAATATGTGTACACTTATGCACCTTATCCATTGGAATAACGTTCAAAAGTGTATACATGTGCTCTATCCATCCGCCATCCTTATTTATTTTTTATTTGCTAAAAAATTAAAAATAGTGTGTACACGAGCTTAATCCTATAACAATAAGATGCGTATATAAGCCCCATACATACAAGTACATACATACCGTCAAGTCTGGCAACTTTGCCACTTTTCACAGGTGTTGAAAAGTCATAGTACATTTTTAACCAGAATTCATATGAAACCACTGAAGTATGAATGACGCGACACATAATATATTTATCAACGAGTGCATACATAACATGGTTTATAAATTAAATGACGGATAATAAGGTTTTACGAGTAAAAAGAAAACTGGCAAAGTTACCTATACCGTGTGGCAACTTTGCCAACTGCATTTTTACGTTGTATAGTAATTTAGTTGTATTTACAATATTAGTAAAGAATATTCAGTATTTAGGATACAATATTTTGGAATTTGATCCTTAATGATATATTATTCCATAAAGAAATACAGCAAAAGTGGCAAAGTCGATCACCCATTTAAGAAAATTTCATAGAAAGTCAGTGAATGTCAGATGAAGTGGTCAGGGTTGACACAAATGAAAAAATATTAATTATTTAAGTACTTATTTATTTTGTTACATACGAGTAATCAGGTTACATAAGTACTCAGGAAAACCATAAAAGACACCTTAATTAAAATATTATCAAAAACGAAACATAGAAAACTTTTTAAGAGGCCTATCACAGGTCCACTCGTAAATAATTGTGATTACCTAGGTACCTATTTAAACTTGACGATAGATATTTAAAAAAGGGCTTCGTCACAAACTGCCTCGTCGCCTCTTAACAAAAGTATTATCGAAACAAAACACTTATATGTAGTAATTATTACCAATAAAATAAGTATGTCACAGTTAACTTTGTGTTTTTTTTTACTTAAACAAAACATACACTCTGTATACAATTGTTAACAACAAAACCAATCACAAATAATTGTGATTCTAATGTTAAAATATAGGCCCTGTTCTCTATAAATGATACAACTTCAGCAGTTTTTACCTGTTTCGGTATTATTTGTTTCCAACTTAAAAACTTTGTTGGTCTGTCACTCTGTGCTCCACCCATTAAAAGCTGCCAGATGCCCGGATCTAGCAATAGGGATTGTTATGCAATCTGATTGGACTGGTTACAAAACTCTCATTATTGTGTCACATCGGACGTGGCCAGCTCTTAGACCATATCGAATAAATTATTATCGCAAGATCGTATCTGCCTAAGTTCGTAGTTTTTTGGAGATAACTCAAAAACGCCTATACCGGTAATGCTCAAAATATTTTGGGTTGAAAGAATATTAAAAGGTGTATCTTCTTGGTTTTTTTCATAATATTTGGATTTACGGTTCAAAAGTTACAGGGGGAGGGACACAATTTTTATGACTTTCGGAGCGATTATTTCTGAAAATATCCACTTAATCAAAAAATGTTCAAAGAAACCTCGGTTATTTGAACATTGTTATTTTTAGAGACCTATCGATTGATGTGCATCATGTTGATATTTGGCAAAAAAAAATTTTTGACAATTACTTACACATATGGAGTGCCCCCCTAAAATATTTTTTTTTTGCAATTTCTCTACAAAACTAAGAAGCTGCACACACAATACCTACACTTTATGTAAAAATTTGATAATGATACGTGTTATAGTTTCCGAGTAAAATAGCTGTGACATACGGACGGACAGACAGACAGACGGACATGACGAATCTATAAGGGTTCCGTTTTTTGCCATTTGGCTACGGAACCCTAAAAAGTATCTATCTTATGAAAAATGTAATTTAAATTTTTTGCTTGTGTACCAACCCTAGGCCGCTACAAAACATGGCAAAGCTGCCCCCCCATATTAGTCGGCGTGGTCTGGTGACTTTGCCAAAACAATTATCGGACTCAATTCAAACACTACGGCATTTATAAGGTAATCAATTCATTCCTTACCATTTAAATAACATAATATCTAAAATTTACGTACCTGGATGCATTGTTTATACTCTAAACTTTTTAAAGTTCTTGAGCACTAACTTTTATGATTATGTGAGTGACGAATTTGGAACTGAAATGGTAAGAAAATGGTTGCCGTGGTGTTGTCTCATTCATAATAATTTTGCCAATTGATAACCATATTTTCTACTAAAAGTAGGCACAACACTAAAAAATATACGTTGTCGGTGGTATGAAAAGATTACCTTATGCACTCTGCTGGTGGCAAAGTCAGTAACCCTTGGCAAAGCTGCCAGACTTGACGGTATTCGCGTACATTATTATTATTTGTGACCAATAATATGCATCGACATTTTAAACCTTGAAATATATCTACTTATTGAAAACCATATCTATGTATTTGTGACATGACAAATTGACAATTAAGTGGTCTAATGTAAACTTTGTGCAGAAATAAAAAAAATAAGATTCTTCCAACACGTGATAACATTATACATACATATATGAAATTATAAATTAAATCCATTTTAAAACAATTCTTTTTTTACTATCCGATTATCACACGTCCCGGTCTTTTATCTCAATTTAGACGAAAACTTAACACGTTGCGTGGGAACACAAGCAATTCGATCCGCGAAGCTTGAATATTAAAAAAAAAAACATAAAAGCCCGCACTACACTTGATGTCTTTCATGAGCTAATGCGGTTAGCACACCAACACCGCATTCAGGAGCCGTATTCGCCGCCATCTTTATGATTTTATACTATCTGAATACTAAGTTTAATTAATACCCGGGATTGTCGCCAACGCCATCATATGAACATTATACGTCGGTGACTTTATTCAAAACTACCAAATATGTATAACCGTAGACATTTTAAAAGCGTTTTCAATTGAAACGTTCGTAAAAGCCATAAATTCGAGGTCTTGCTGAGTTCGATCGAACCAGTGATTTATTCTATCCAGCTAAAACGAAACGTCGTAACTGATTACAATTGTACTGTCACTTAGAACCTTTTTAAATTGGGTTAATGCATATTACCATGTAGGAACTAAACGGCGTAGTTTAGTACGATTTTCATTATGAGTTAAAACCTTTTTCATTTGGGTGACTGTACGTAAAACTCGAGTTCTACACGCGAGGCTGGAGTCGTAATTACATTTTTTATGATATTTTTTCTTTTAATATTATCCTGTTGTAAAGAGCGCTGAGTTCGGTACAAGTTTTAAGCAATATAGGTTTCATTTACCCTATGAATTTTTGTTTATAGAAATAAACATTTTATATTGGTTGAGCCATTCCCATTTTATTTTAAGCGTCTGCAGTGATTGATTACAGAATTATTTTCACACATAAAAAATACAGTCTAAAACGTCAGTGCGATGGAACTTTCTATTCTCTACGTGTGTTCAGCATTAATAAGAGCAATTAAAAAGTACACTAATCTTGTTTCGTATTCTTAAATCAATATTATACTGTAAAAACTAAAAAATCGTTCAATTAAATCCTTGTTAATATAAATTGCTCTAATGCTGTACTACCAAAGTTTAAGCCATTTTATAAAACATGACAGGACACACACGGGTACCTATTTAATCGTTAAACTTCTTTATAGAACTCTGGCGCTTTTTCTTATAACATGCACCAATTTCAATAACTGAGTGAGAGCAATTTAATATAATTTTGTGAAATGCACCCAGGGTGTGAGTGCAGCGAGCTCGCAGCTCGCAGCTTTACCTAATATTAGATAAGTACTAGGATCCCATCGTCTTCTGGGAAATTGATATATGTATTTTGTGATCCAACTTCCATTATCGTGGTGGTCTTTTGTGATGACCTTTTTTTACTTATGCTTAATGGAATTGAATAAAATGTTGCACACATATAAATTGAAACTAGGAAAAGTTAGTTGATACTTTTTATCCCGGAATTCATTCTCTCGGGACTTGGTTTGAGTGTTCAAAGTACAGGATTACTTATTATTGTTATATTAGTTTCGCAAAGCGAAGGTAGATGGTTCGGGCACACAATCCTCCGGGGTGATGAAAATATCGCGTGCACTGCTCTTAACCGCCAGGAGGCGAACGTAGATCGGGTTGTCCCGCGCACTCATGGCGGCGCACTGTTTGAGGACCTGAATGTCGTTCAAATGTGCTGGATAGACGATAGCAGAGCTTCTGGGGATGGAAACTCGAAAATCGTGGCGCGAGTTCGTTTATACCCTTCTGTACCTCCTCCTGGGGTACAGTCAGCATCAAATTTATTATATTGTAACAGCTAAAGTGATCTAGTTCGTCACACCATATATTTTGTATGGTGTGAACTATTTGGCTATTCTAGCTGTTACACTATATTTGATGCTGACTGTACCATAGAACCAAAATAGCAATAATATCAGTTTAGGGTTGAGCGGTGCTCTACACTTATTAGTTATTAGATTTGGGTCCTTAACTGCGCTCTCACTCCAAATTTGGTCCTCGAAGCGTTTAGTCTTGTATAAAGCCAGTGTTTGTGGCCAGATACAGGGTCACATTTTAGTGGTTGTTTTCCCGTTGCCAGGGAGATTTTGGGAGTATACTGAGGAACTTTTACTATGGGACCATCCCCGAAATCGCGAAAAAAAAAATGGTTGTTTCATACATTTGGGCTGGCGCCGCTGGTCCATTTTGTATGGGAGGGTAATTTTTTTTTCGTGATTTCGTGGTTGGTCCCATTTTAAAAGTTGCTTAGTATACTCCCAAAATCTCCCTGGCAACGGGAAAACAACCACTAAAATTTCACCATGTATAAAGCGTGCATGAGTCATGTTACCAAACTGCACCAAAATCCCACACAACACTAAAGATGACCGAGATACATTCCTTTACACTAAGTTTAAAATGGCCGAATGTGCTAAGCGACAACATGGAACTCTATTGATATAAGCTGAAAATATTAAAGCGGCTAGATTTAGGAGACCTTTTATTTTCATTTTTTAGATTCCAATTTGCTGCACTAATATTCCTTTGTAAAAAGTAATTAAAACTTAGCTATGGACCATGTTTTTAATTTCAAAATACGGTCCCATTAATGCACATTGTTAGATATTCGTTTCGTAAACGCAAACATCTTATTTATTAGCTACCCTTTAAAGTTTAAATTAAAACTATATGTTTTAAACTAATGGAGATATTAATGGCAGTTTTTCGAAAAAGTCTTGGTCATATATCTATCCAAGTAGTAGTATCTATAGTATTTTACACACACCACACACCTATGATCTTATGAATGTAAAGTGTAAACCCAAATTGATCGCAAAGGAAGATAGTCGAAGGAATGTCGCTTAACCCATTTTGCATTTAAAGTGTCAAAATGTTTCCTTACACGCCGTCCAAACATTGTTCAAACACTCACAAGTATGACGCACGCATTGTTTGAGTCGTCTTTATAATGAAACGACGTATCCACCAACACTGTCCTACTGAGAAAGTACCTTTTGATTGAGCAACTGGCCTATAACTGCGAACCACTTCGTTCATCGAATCGTCTATTCGAATTTCAAATTTGAAAGGTGATTCCAATGACGTGAGTCGAGGACACGTGGAAACCAGTGTGAGTGCAGACTGCGATTAGAATTAATAAGAACTTCGTCTAAGTTGGAAAATAGACTGAACACTTCTGAGTGTTTGAGTCATTTTCAGGGGAGACTCATAGAGACTCATAAAGACTTGAGCACTTTTTAAACACCGTCGTAAAATTTTGATGTTTGATATACATAAATATAGTGGGTCTTCTTCTTTCTCGTTCCCTCACTGCTGAGGATCGCGACCACATGTAGCTCGTTTCCGTAACGTGCGGTCATAGGCCATGTGAACTGCGCGGTTAAGGCTGCCACCAGCCGACCTTTTTGCAGCGTTGGACCATCTCATCCGTGCCCCACCGCGAGCACGTTTGCCATTCATACGGCCCAGAATGATGTGCTTCTCAACTTCATGCGTTCTAGACCGCATAATATGTCCGAAGAACCTAAGGGCACGCTCATGGCATACTTTGGAAAGCCGTGTGGCAATATTGAGCTCTCTTAAGATTGAGATGTTAGTTCTTCTAGCTGTCCAGGGTATACGCAGTAGTCTTCGCCAACACCACATCTCAAAAGCGTCAATATAGTGGGTAAAAGTTGGCCTTAAAACAAAAAAAAATGTATATAAACAAAGTTCTATGAAGACAAAGTATTCGTGAACGTCGCTTTTTTTATTCCTAGTTAAGAATACAAGTAGGTACGGAATATCATTTGATATTTACAAGTCGCTTTTTAGTGAAGGAAAACATCGTAATGAAACCGGACCTAACCCAGACCAGGCCTAGATTCCTCTGGGTTGGAAGGTTAGATGGCAGTCGCTTTCGCAAAACTAGTGCCTATGCCAATTCACGGGATTAGGTTATCAAGCGGACTCCAAGCCGGGACAAACGCTATGAGGAAGTAGGTGGTACGCAAACTCAAAGTCGGTTCCAAAATATGAAGACTCCAAAAACTCAATTGCACAAATAAATGAATGAATGAATGAATGAACGAATGAATGAATGAATGTTTTTTTAAAAAGGTCACGTTAAAGTAGCTCACCCTTAAAGTCGAGTCAGTAACACGCGTTCCAGGGTGTATTGTATCACGTGAATAGGGCTTGTACTGAATGTATAATGTGTCGACGTATTCCGACTTGTTGTCATCTTGACATATTATTATTGCACGTAAGATAAATTGAATTACGGACTTGGTTATATATACAGGGTGGAAAGATAAGTCGGGCCCTGGAAGGAAACTACCTTAACACGTTGAGATAGCTCAGTTCACTGAAAGGAAACATTCTTTTATTTTGCTTAAAAAGTAAAACTACATTCACAGTTTTTTTTCTAATTTTCCCTTTTTTCCATACTAAAATTGTATGTTTTTCTTTTTTCATTATTTATGGCTTCTCTTGTGGCGTAAATTTGGTTGGTATTAAGAAGTTTGTATTCTTGTTGGAAATAGGATCGATTCCCATCAATTGTCATAAAAATTGTTTTTGACAAAAATTACAAAAGGCGTAGTTTTTTTTGTGAACTGTACATTTTCTCGAAAATTTGTAAATGCAGATATGTCTCTTTTTAAAAATAAAATAATGTTTCCTTTCAGTTAATTGAGCTATCTCAACGTTTTAGGGTAGTTTCCCTCCAGGGCCCGACTTATCTTTCCACCCTGTATATGTAGGTATGTAGTGCGAATTCCGTGTGATACATATGTAATTTCGGGGTGAGTAGAAAACTACGGGATTGAAGGCATGGTCGAAGGTTATTATTTCATATTTTTGGGTCGAGTGATAACGTCATATTCAACTTAAACTTAAACTTTGAAAAATTATAGGTTTTTTCAAACGCTCTATTGACTAAATGAGAAAAGGGACTGAATTTATTTTCGAATATATATTATTAGACTATATACTCTTGTTTATGGCACAAGCCGAAACACGATTGCTGAAAGTTGCCTCGATAGAAAAAAAATCCGAAGTTAGGTCCTTTTTCCTCTTATTTTTCTTAGCTTACGTAAACTGTAAGTAATTAAGCAATATAACTAAGTAAAAAATATGATATTCTTGTTTATCTAAAAGTCACAAAAACAAAATTAGACAAAACTTTATAGATTCCCTTATTTATTGTAGTTTAGTCAAAAAGTCTGATCCTCAAGAGCGCTGCATCTCTTTCTTTCGTGCACGGGAGCCATAAACGTGTCTCTTAAGGATGGGCGTGGCTTGTCCCAATCGAGGAACGGCCTTAATGCTTTTAACTAAAACATCAAAGCCATCACGATAAAATAAATATAACTTTAACATTTTTATTGCAAACAAATCGACAACAAATTTTATAAAAACTGGTTTAATCCAATTATATTAACAACGGAAGTTTGTGTCATTTATTTGTAATTACATAAAATTGCGTGTGAGCACAAATTTACAATTTGTCCCACACTTATTTTTTACCATTTTGTCACAGTGTATATTACCGTCAGTATCTTAGTTCAGTTGCTACATGGTCAAAAGGTAAACATAGTATATTTACTTTATAGCACAAATCATTACTTTGATATGTAAGATTTACTGGCGCGGTCCCAGGGGGGGGGGGGTCACATGGGACATGACATGACCCCCCCCAAAATCCTACATTTCTAATAGAAAAAAATTTTTACAGACCCACTCAAAAATTTGAAAAAAAAATCTACATTAGTGTCCCCCCCCCCCCCCCCAAAATTTTCGTCTGCGACCGCGCCTGAAGATTTATTAATTAACAGACAATTAAATTGATTTCCATAAAAATACCAACCTATCTCTAACCTCAAAATTAATATTAGGTAAGTTATTACTTTGATTAGAAAGACACTTCTTATATCTACTACAACATTTTAATAGGTACTCATTATTCTCTTAAAACATGACATTGATACTTGACCTTAATCTTAAAATATACAACTACTCATATACAAATACAATAAAAAATACACTGATACAACTATTCGTTTTAGTATATTTTTAATGAACTTTATTCTGTTTTGAATGAACTCTCACTGGTCATCTGTGATCTAAAAAAAACACTCGTATTGTAGTGATTTATTTTAGTTTATTTACCTGAGCTAAATCAGCTAACATAACACACACTTTAGCTGTACATTTTATAAAATGCCTCCTGTCCGCTGCTGCGGCGGGACCGTTTTCGTGAGATATTAAAAAATCGTCTAACACTTTTATTGCGTCAAATGCTTGTTGGAGAGTCGGTGGTGGCTTAGATGACTTAGATCTGACTGAACCCTCAGCCCCACTATCTCGTGATTTTTTGTAATCTTCACCATCTGTTGTTTTTCCTGGTTCTTCCGTCGGTATAGAAACAAGAATTACGTCCTTCTTAACAGTTAGCGTTCCTTTATAATTTTTTCTTGATTCTTCCATCGGTATAGATACGAGAACTACGTCCTTATCCACAGTTAGCGTTCCTTTATTATTTTTTATTGGTTCTTTCATCGGTATAGATATAAGAACTACGTCCTTATCAACCGTTAGCGTTCTTTTATTATTTTTTCTTGGTTCTTCCATCGGTATAGAAACGAGAACTACGTCTTTATCAACAGTTAACGTTCCTTTATATTTTCTTCTTGGTCCTTCCGTCGATGCATGAAGAGGAACTACGTCCTTATCAACGGTGAGCGTTATTTCATTATTTTTTCTTAGTTCTTCTGTTGGTGTAGAAACGATGACTTCATCTGTATCAACAGTTAGTGTGCCTTTATCATTATTTTTTAGTTCTTCTGTCGGTACAGAAACGGCAACTACTTCTGTACCAACGGTCTGCGTTACCTCAATATTATTTCTGTAGTTAATGTTGTAATGCACCTCCAATTCCTTAAGCCACTCGTTAGATGCTTTAAAATGAATTATGCCAAGCTTCTTGGCAAATCGTGCAGCCTTGCGCGCTATCAAAATCCTAGAAATTGGCAACTTGGTTTTTCTACGATTATTGTACCACTTGAGGACTGCTAGATTTATAAATTTTCTATCAATTTCTGACTGAAGAATTTTCACTTTGTTTTTCCAAATTCGTAACACTCTCTCTTGATTGATTCCGTAACGTTGTGCGACATCTATAATTGTTTCTCCACTTTCTATAGCACGAATCACAGCAACTCTTTTGTCCATACAGTAACTTATATCTATCTCTCCGAATGCCTTTCTAGCCATGTTTACAACACAAGTGCCTAATTATGACTGACGATCCAAAGTTTGGTTGTTACTTTTAACAACAAAAAATACGATCACAGATGTTATTCCTACAAAAACCACGGTAAATTTGGTATACTGGTATTTCAAACAAAAGAAAGCACAGATGCTTAAACAATGAACTTTTTTTGCACAGTATACGATTATTGCTTAAACAAAACCCTGTGTGAGCATCTTTCGGTAATATCGGAATAAAACTAGAACTTTTACTAGTTCATTTGTAACTTTGTTCAGTCACCATCAGATATATTGGTGCGGGCAACGTGGTCACAAATATCTGAACAACGCCTCTATGGTCAAGGCGATAAAGTGCATGTTCCGATATTTTTGAATACCATGGCCGCTCCGATACATTTGATGGCGACTGTAGTTCAAGTAATCTCTCTGTTATTGTTATTGCACAGTCGACTACAAAGAGATATCGACTTTTCGACCTTATTACAACGTAATAAGGTAAAAAGTTGACACATCTTTTTGTACTCAACTGGAGTAGGTACTGGTTGAAATATATTCACTGTGCCCTTTTTTACCAATTATACCTTAAAATACAGTTATTGCGAAACAAGTACTGTTTCACTGGAAATTACGGTTTTACGCAAAAAGGCGGTTTTGAAAGGCTTTTTACTGCAATTGCTTTATTTTAAGCCTTTTAACTATAAGCCACAAAATTATAATGTGAAAGTATTATGAATTTAATAAATTGAAATTGAGCAACTAATTAGAATTAGAAGCGCTGGTAGCCTTGCGGTAAGACGTCCGACTTTCAATCCGGAGGTCTCGGGTTCAAACCCCGGCTCGGACCACTGAGTTTTTCGGAACTTATGTACGGAATATCATTTGATATTTACCAGTCGCTTTTCGGTGAAGGAAAACATCGTAAGGAAACCGGACCTAATTCCAAAAAGGCCTAGTTTCCCCTCTGGGTTGTAAGGTCAGATGGCAGTCGCTTTCGTAAAAACTAGTGTCTACGCCAATTTATGGGATTAGGTTGTCAAGCGGACCCCAAGCCGGGATAAACGCTAGGAGGAAGAATACGAAATACGTTTAAGAAGTACTTACTTTAAGAAGGTGGTCTGCTCTACCCTTAAGCCGCTTAAATTGATATTTGATACATAAGAACACCCAGTCCAAACCTCCATACATAAACAAATCATTCCCCGACTTCTTAATCTTCATCTTTAACAGCTTAACCCAAAATATCAAAAAATAAACACCAAGAGGAATGCACCTAATCATGATGACGTTGACAAATCATCGCACGCGCAGAGTTCCAAACACTAAACAAGCCACCATAAGTGAACCAGTATTTAGAAAATATTAGAATAATGATAAAAGTGTTGCTAGGCACTTTTTTATGTTGTAAAAATATTTGCTGCAATATGTCATATCATATTAAACTGGTTTTAAGTCAAATCGTGACGCTGCTGTCATTATTATATTATATTCATTTTTATTTCTTCTAATGGAGTTTAGGGCGGTAATCGGTATTGCTATTTTACCGTTACATGTGTTATCGATGTTTCGCACCTAAACTGTTAAATTTAAAAGCCACTTTATTGCAAATATCGTCAAAAAGTCTAAACGATAAAAAAACTATATCAAAGGAACAAATGAACATTTGTTATTTAGAAGAAAAAATACAGATGACACTAATAAAACTGTCACGAGGCGTTTGTTTCTCATTTAGAGACGGGAATTAAATTACACCAGCCTGCCGTGTTCGTGACCGTTACATTTATAAAGAAACGATGACATGTGATGTCAAAGTGTCACGGAGTGTCATTTTCGAGACGCTAATGATAATGACGCGTGATGAATTGGCGTGCGTTCGAAATTGGGAAGGCTGAGGAATGAGCCGATGAAAATATTAAAAGATACTTACGAGAATGCTTGTACAGTCAGCAGCAGAACTCAAGCAGAAGTAATTAAGCAGGGGAAGTGTCCAAAATAATGCTATTGTCAAAAAAAATCTTGAACATTTTGAATGCGTTCTGAAATTCTGCTGATAACTGTTACACAGCTGCAAACAAACGCGAGGCTGAGCGTTTGCAACTAGCGTTGCCACCCGTAGTATAATATATAGTATCGTACTATATTTTGGCTTGGTGTACTGCTGAAAATATGCAAAAAAGACGAAAATACTATATTTTTGGAACGTTTCATGATGCAATAACAAGGTGTACTATATTTTTTTGATGTAGGTTTGGAAAATACTATATTTCTTCCAAAAAAAGGTGGCAACCCTATTTGCAACTTCAAAAAAGTCGATTTTCATAGGTGTTAGTGCAATTTAATGGCGCTTTATACACGATGCCAATTTACATGTTAAGATCATCGTGTACGTAGCATTCATATTTTGCGAAGAAATAATCAAAGCAGTAAAGTTCGGGGAGGGTTTCTTTCCGAGAGTTCTACAATTTAATTTCCTTTTTAGGCGTTCTGAGTTTTTATATGGTGTACTTCCTTCACGATTGGCACTACTAGGGTATTTCCGGCTTCTATATTTTTGTATATACAGGGTGGAAAGATAAGTCGCGCCCTGGAGGGAAACTACCTTAAAACGTTGAGATAGCTCAATTCACTGAAAGGAAACATTCTTTTATTTAAAAAAAAGACATATCTGCATTTACAAATTTTCGAGAAAACGTAGAATTCACAAAAAAAACTACTCATTTTGTAATTTTTGTCAAAAACAATTTTTATGACAATTCATGACAAACGATCCTATTTCCAACAAGAATACAAATTTCTTAATACCAACCAAATTTACGGCACAAGAGAAGCCATAAATAATGAAAAAAGAAAAATCATACAATTTTAGTATCGGAAAAAGGGTAAATTAGAAAAAAATCTGTGAATGCAGTTTTACTTTTTAGGAAAAATAAAGGAATGTTTCCTTTCAGTGAATTGAGCTATCTCAACGTTTTGAGGTAGTTTCCCTCCAGGGCCCGACTTATCTTTCCACCCTGTATATACAAGTTATACACAATATACACATACATACTTAATGTAATGTATGTACGTAATATTTATTATTATTAATATTGATATGATTTAACTGGTCTGCATTGATGTTTTAGTCAGCAGAAAAATCTATTTTGGTTAGCAAAAGTCGAATCTAACCCGACTGTATGCCGACAATTAAATTTTTCTGCTTACCAAAATATATGTATTGGTCGCCATCAGGTATATCGGAACGACCAAGGTGGTTACAAATATCTGAACAACGCCTTAATGTCAAAGCGATAAGGTGCTTGAAAACCGTGGCCGCTCCGATATATCTGATGGCGACTGTACTTACGTTTGTCCGGAATATGTCCTAAAGATTTGCGCTGTAAGCATACAATAAATATAACAATATTATGTATGTATGTATGTATGTATCACTTTATTGCACATAAACAAGTATAACATTAAAACATTAGTAAAATACAAAAAGATATGCACAAAGGCGAGCTTATCCCTAAAAGCTAATATTAATGAATAATTTTATTTTTACAGGTAAGATCCCGATTACATTCATATTGCTATACGCTGCCTGCTTTGGTAAGACACTTAGGATAAGATTGAAATAAGGTATGGTCACATACTTACAGTAAGTACGAGATAATCTCTTATTTAATACGTTACCTAATTATTATAATATAACACTCACTCAGGTCAGGTAAAGTACATTCCTTTCTTGGACGAGAGGGATCGGGCTTAGTCCACAGTCCGTTTCTTTTCAATTTCATAAAGAAATTTATCTTTCAGTTAGAAACTAAACATTCCACAAATTTCCTCGCGAATTCAAAGCCGTTTTGTAATCAAAATGTTTCCCGGCCGAGCTTCGAACCCACACCCACTCAGGCGCAAGATAGGAAAGATTACAACCTATCCTACAGGTTTCCAGATTGTACCCATTACTACGCATCCTGGGCCGGTGGTACGGGCCGATGGTTAGCGTTAAGCGGTGGTTAAGGCTAGGCAACAGTCTGATACTCGAACCCCCCCGTAATACAAAAAAGTAGATTAAAAACACGCAAATTACGACACGCTCGTAACGTCATTAAAAAAAGTCGCGATTAAGCACCTTTTTTTTTCAAAATAATGACAGCAGTTTGTCCGACGCACCCTATCAATAGGCCAATTTTTAGGCCTAAGAGATGACTAGGTCCATGTAAGTTTATCTCAGGATATAGGCCTTCTAACTTTTAATAAGAGTTCGTTTTATAAAACTGATTTAAATGGCTGAAAAATTTAATATCAAGGTATAAACTGAGAATAGATGTTGTGTTGTATACATAAATGAAAATGACTAAGCTCTTCAATGTCCGAGGTCGGAATTCAACGTACATATGTATCTTAAGAATCCTTAACGTTTAGTTAGTGGTACAAGTAGTACAACCAGCCCCGCCTGCGGGGGCGGCAATCAGTACCCGCGATCGACTAGCCAGATACGACATTATAATAAACCCTATAACAAACCACAAACAAAAACACACCCTATCACCAACTAATAAAACATCTTCTCCATTCACACGAAAAGAAGTATCCTTGCAAAATTCAAAGTACGCATCTTGTATCCGCAGAATTAAGTGGCGACTGAGTTCATAACACCGTCTCCTTCTCTCTTGCCGTGGCGGTGTAAGTGTGAAAGAGAAGTTTTATGACCTCAGTCGCCACTTAATTCTGCGGATACTATAGTGACGCTTTGTTATAATCAACTTTATTTGTTGGTATTAAGGTTGTTTCTGGGGTGTGGGGGTAGTTATGGGTGATATCAAAATTGCAATTCCTTTGCATAGGAATTTGTTGAGCTCTAAATGATACATTGTGGAGAATGCACGACTGCGTAAAGTTTGTATGAGAAATGTACTTAGAGCCTTTACGGTTACTTTGTATGGTTTATTATACTTCCTTAGTGAAGTTTATATTGAATGGTTATAGAAAAGATTATTATTGAGTATTGCTTTGTTGTGAAGCGCTGGTAACCTTGCGGTAAGACGTCCGACTTTCAATCCGGAGGTCTCGGGTTCAAACCCGGGCTCGTACCACTGAGTTTTTCGGAACTTATGTACGGAATATCATTTGATATTTACCAGTCGCTTTTCGGGGAAGGAAAACATCCTAATCCCAAATCCAAGGACCTAATCCCAAAAAGGCCTAGTTTCCCCTCTGGGTTGTACCTAAGGTCAGATGGCAGTCGCTTTCGTAAAAACTAGTGTCTACGCCAATTTATGGGATTAGGTTGTCAAGCGGACCCCAAGCCGGGATAAACGCTAGGAGGAAGAAGAATTGCTTTGTTGGTTATTTTTTCGTATAAAAATGAAAGCACTTCAGAACTTTTGTTCTATGATGTTAACTGCTGGTACAAATCCTATAGTAATATCCTGTACAGTCGACGCCAAAGAATCTTTGAAGTCGACTGTACAAGCAACAATGTAGGCAAAAGTATGTAATTACTTATATTCCTTTTGTCTCTAAAACTAAGATTGTGTTGAGATATTTTGCGCACCTCGCTATGTAACATAGTGTTCCTGCCTGTCTCCTGTCATTCATCCAATCGTAACTCCGGACGGTATCAATTCGGTACATCTCTCACAAACTGTATTGTACGTTGCGACATTTGCATAAATGTCAAAAAAGCTCATGCCAGTGCATTCTTTAAAGTATAAATCAAACCAAATGTCAAGATCGGACGGTTGTGATCGATGCCTAGTCATTATTTTATTTTTTTGAGGCAGGTATCACGAGAAATTTTCGGGGCATTTTGCCAGTTCATAATTGCAGAGACTATAGAGATATAGACGACCACAGCCTAAGAACTTTTTGAAGCTCATGTCGATTGCGCCCTCTATGTCAAAGCCACCTAAAGATACTGAATATGTAAGAGAAATGGCAGCTGCACTGCTACTCCACCTAGTAGATGCTAGTCTACTACTAGTACGCTATTTGTTACTAGGTGGAGTAGCAGTGCAGGTGACATTTCTCTTACATATTCAGTATCTTTAGGTGGCTTTGACATAGAGGGCGCAATCGACATGAGCTTCAAAAAGTTCTTAGGCTGTGGTCGTCTATATCTCTATAGTCTCTGATAATTGCCCTAATTACCTGCCTACATACAAGCTTTCATGATTACCTACATGACATTTAAATAAACTCATTATATCTTATGTCAGTTGTAATACTATGTTTTACTAATTAACCCCCTTAATCATAAACGTCTCTCAGGCATCAATTAGTTAATTTATGTTTTTTCTTATCTGTCACTTTGACAGTTGTGTTTTTAGACACAGGCAAAACATACATGACTAATTGAGGCCTAAGAGACGTTTATCAATAAGGAGTTAAGTTTATAATCCGACCTTACATTAACTTGGCATAACAATTTAAGTTATAAATTTATAGGTAGGTATTTAAACGTTGGCGTAATGTTTCTTTTTTTCATCTGTACCATACGTACCAGACCTACTCTCTGTATGAAACAGAACATAAGTAAAATTATGCTCTTCCATTTTGCTATATTAATAAGTAACAGACACTCAAACTTAACACTCAGCTATCGTACTAAGATGTATACTCGCATTCATTTTCCTAAAACTATAACCAAAGATTTGCGATCCCACATTCACTGGCGCAATGACCTAACCTAACGAAACAAAAAACAATCTTAAAAACTACTCTTAGTCAGGCCGTAGTTTACAACCTCTGCCTTTCAACAAACACACTACATCCAATTATGCACTTTATTTTAAACCTTTAACGTGCTATTTCCTTCAATGGATGTATTTGTTTGGTCCTTTCTCAACCGAGCGATTCCAATAACAAATCCAATCCATTTTTCTTCTATTTTGAACCTTCTGTTCCATGAATTTGGGTGCAGTATTGGCTGTAATGTGTTGTGTTTTGTTATGTTTTGTAGGCTCATTCATGGCTGCCATATGTTATCGATGACTCAGTGCCGGGACCTTTGGGGCAAGTTTATAGCCTTTTTTTGTGAATTTCTTGACCTTCTTGAAACAGATAGTGTTAAGAGATTTTTATGGAGATTTTTTGTTGAGTTGAAATATAAATAATAATAATAGTGTAGGTACAGATTGTAAATATATACTGGTATAGTTATCTGCTTGGACGATATTATGTCGACAAAAACTACAAAAAGTGAATAACTTATTGAATTGATAACAAATGACTCTTGACATACCTATAGTAGAGCAGGCTCCAATGAGATGTTCGTTTGCAAAAATAGCGGACCGCGAAATGTTTTGTGATTCGTTTATCTGCTACCCTCGACATTATAAAAAGCCATGTTGCCACGCGCGGTCATGGTCCTTTGTCATTCAGTTCACCCCCGCCCCTTTACCGCTGCTCTAGACTCGCCGCACGCGCTTGTGACGTTGCCAGCTCGTCGATAGGGTAGAGAGAGCTTTGGAGACGAAGCAATATGCATTGGACTGCTTTTATAATACTACCCACAGTACTATATGGGGCGATAGTCTGGTGGCACAGAACCCATGTTAAAGAATACCAAAGAGACCTAATGAAGGTACAGAGACTGGCATGCCTGATCGAGGATAACGGGGGCAATGATAACGACCCCAACACATGCAATGAAGGTAATGCTGGACATGAAATCACTTCATATTGAGGTGGAGGAGAGAGCCACGGAGCAATGGTACAGAATAAAAGAATGGAGAGGGAGCTGCCTGGATAAAAGACATGCACTCAAAGAGAGGCGCTGTCAAGAATGGAAATGATACCTTCTTTCTCACAGTCCGGAAAGTGAGATTTCAGCATGATGCCTAGTACTCGTATCTTTTCTGGTTCCCTGACTAGCCCCCACTCTCAGACTACCCATTTGACACGATCGTTTCAATGACAGCAGTTTTACAACTCGTGCCCCCTCCAAATAGCTGTAAATTTCCTCCGTAAACTTTTTATAGCCCTCCCAGCTAGATTTCTCTCTCAGTTTTGTGTACTTATTCCTAATTTCTCTACATATATGCATCCCAGCTTTGAGAGTCAGCCTTCCTCAACGCTACCCTCATTGCTCTCCGCGTTCTCTTCTTAAATTTTTGTACCATGTCGGTAAGGCGCGTATACAGAGGGGGGGGGGGGGGGGCAACAGGGGTATCCCCCCTCCCCCCGACACGGAAGTTTTGCATACTACGTTTTTTTGAAGATTTTTGAAGATACAAGATTTTTTGTGAAGAAATTTTTTTTTTTCGTAATATTTCATCAAAATAAAAGTTATCTATTGGTGTAATGGCTTGTATTTTACTTATGACACATATAGGCACCTATAAGTACTAATCTGCTAATGAAATTTTATAATTGAAACCAAAAATCTTTGTAATTTACTAATAAAATTTGTGAGGGCGGGGAGGGGAGGGGGGACCACAAAACTGGCTGGCAACATCTGTTAATTGGATGTCTGGGATCCATACAATATATATCAGAAGTCAGAATGAGGACCGCAATTTTTGCAAACGGGACTCCACTGAGAGTCCGGTCTATAGGTAATAAACTAATAAATTAATAAATTTTATGAAACAATCACATTAAAATTATTGGGGTAGTCGTAGTAGTAGATGACGCTAGGAATATAACTGACATAATTTTAAACAAAAAAAGATCCGATTTCACTTAGGATCCACTATTCCAAGAGGAAGTGGCCGAGTTGCTGTAAAAAATAGTGAAATCACTATAGGTGTGCCTATAATAGTTGAAGAGTTCTCTCGATTTCTCCAGGATCCCATCATCAGACCCCGACTTGGTGAAAATGGGACCATCTAGGGGTTATACACGTTCGATAAAAAAAAAATTGAGGATCGGTTCACGATTCACGGAGATATGGAGTAACATACATACAAAAAAAATACAGTCGAATTGAGAACCTCCTCCTTTTTTGTTTGAAGTCGGTTAAAAATATTCGCGATAGACACCCAAGTCAATATTCTGACCGGGAGTTCGATTTTTGAATCTCACCGGTGCCTTTTTTTGTATGCAGCCGATGACTATTTAGTACGAAATAAGTCACCCGGTGAGATTCAAAAATCGAACTCCGGGACCCAAACTGAGAACCTTCACTTTTATAGGTAGGGCTAAGGGTCACTAGAGTCACTACCAACTTGGCTAGAAAGAGCAGACCAGACTAGAAATACTGATAGAAAGGCTAGAAACAATAAATTGCACGGAAACATTTCACAAACACAATACCTAAGACTGCACCAATCGTTTAGCGAACCGGTTCGACCCGGTCCGGGCCGGCCGGATCCGGTAATATCCGGTTACAACAGCTGCAGGTAGGGTTGCCAAGCATTGGGATTTGTCTTGGCATATCGAGACCTGAAGACGTTTTAGAAAAGCGTAGATTTTACTGCGATTCATATTGGACTAAATAAGTACCTTATACGTACAGTCAGCAGCAGAAGTAGCTAAGCGGGTAGGGCATTCAAAATGACCTACACACGCTCTTGTTCTCTTAACAATAAAGTCGTGTCCAGCTCATTTTGAACACCCACCCGCTTAGCTGCTTTTGCTGCTGACTGTACCTACGTGTAGCGATGCTGAAGTTAATGATATATTTTTAGTAATTATATATTTCGCATTTTAATAATTCCTCAAGTGACGACTATCTACATATTTGTCTTCATCGTCAATACTAAAATGACAGTTCTATTCCCTTACTTTGTCGAACCAATCGGACTCGTAACTATATTATGACTAGATTTTAATTTGTACCAGAGACGTATTTTAGCCGGGTTATAAAAACAGTGACTATGGATCTATAGTAGATTTAAGTGTAGAACGCAGATCACGCGTTATCGGACCAGTTGCGGGACAAATCGATATGTTCCCACGCGATCCGCGATATGTCGGGCCAGTCGGGCACGGGGTAGAGAGATGCGAAGATGCTAGTAAATTGATGAAACCTTTAAACTGGCCGTAATTTACCTCGTATATGAAGGGTACACGGAAAGAACATGTCTAGTCACTTTGACAACATTTTGAGTTATAGCGGTTTTAAAGTTTGGAACGATTCAATTAACCATGCTATTTTCGTAACTAGATGTTTTTTATGAACTAAAAAGTGGATTTATGTTAAAAATTCCAGCTGTGACAGAAGTTGTTGCTAATAGTTCATTTCAGGCTCTACATTTTGATACAAAAATCTCATTTTAGAAAAAAAGGGACTAGACATGTTCTTTCCGTGTACCCTTCATATTATCGCTCGTACATACGCCATTAGATATATCGGAGCGGCCAAGGTGGTCACAAAAATCTGAACAACAACTTTATTGCCTAAGCGATGAGGTGCTTCTATTTGTACAGATATTTTTGAGTACCGTGGCCGCTCCGATATGTTGGATGGCGACTGTACTCGTAGCTTTATGTTCGTGATCCGGGTATCTACTGTATCTAGTGACAAACTAAGCTGTGTGAGTTTTCGTTGCTCTCAAAATCGTGACTATTTTCCAGAGCTAACTCCTAGTAATAAGAACAAGGTTGCCTATTGGTTCTAGGTATTGATACGTACAGTCAAGGAATTTGATTCGCGTACCGTCTTAAGTCTAAATTACTGATGACAATTAATAGTACTAAGGGCTATGTTTTTTCGCTTGCTTAAAGAAATATAAGCCTTATGATATTCCGACATTTCAAGCAATAAATCAACGAAACGGTACGCGAATCAAATTCCTTGACTGTACGTAGCTACCTACTAAATATTAAGACCTCAGCCGGTATCGGTATTGCCAATCCAGTCATCTAGTATCACCGAACGGACTCACTTCGTGTATCTGTGAAAAAGGCAAATGATTCCATTCGCTAAGAAAATATACCCCATCTATCGACAGAGGGCACAGATAGGAATACAAGTTCTCCACTCCTTCCTTGCTCCGCTGCCGCTGTGCGCCGGCGCAGAAAACTGGCCCGCGGCCAATTAGTGAGTCAGACCTACGTGTATCTCGAGTATTATTAGACCACTCGAGCCTTTGTGCATAACAAATGCAAGTTATGCATGTTATTTACTTTACCTGAATTAATTTACTCGTAATCCTTAACCATCAATAAATTCATAATTTAATTTACAGTTTAGCCTCCCGTTTTCACCCCGTTGCAGGACAAACTTCAATTAAATTTTTCCTCTACAAGTCTACAATTACCTAAGACGACCTAAGTGGTTCGAAATAGGGCAGTTACTACTTAGGGTGCCCGACTTGACACCCTGTGATTATCATGTGGATGATGAAAGTGTTAAGAAATCAGATTCAGATTCAATAGCAAAATTTAACATATCTTGCAAACATATTCATTTATTTTCGTTTTTCTCGGAACTTAATATTTTAAAACTTTAAGGATGATAAAAGCGTTAAGAGTCGCCAGGACGCTCGCGTTCCCATACAAACGTAGTTTAGCTCTCAATTTAAAACGACATGCTTTAGAACCACGAAATTTGGCATGGGCATTCTAGTAGTACAGATCTATGTCGGTAATTCATTTTCGTTGCTAAAAATTGTAATACAAAGAAAATACAGTCAGATACAGATTTACATACAAAACTGATTTTTGCTATATTTTCTTTGTATTACAATTTTTAGCAACGAAAACGAATTACCGACATAGATCTGTACTGCTAGAATGCCCATGCCAAATTTCGTGGTTCTAAAGTATGTCGTTTTAAAATGAGAGCTGAACTGCGTTTATATGGGGACGCGAGTTCACGCGAGCGTCCTGGCGACTCTTAAGAAATCTGATTTCAATTTAATAGCAACATCAAAAAAAACATATTCATCTATTTCGTTTTTACGTGTTTTTTTAGTTATCTAGTTTTTTCTCCGTAATCCATCCACATTTAATATACATACGAAGATACCTAGTTAGTAGCCATCCATATATTATTATGTATATAGGTACTTACCTATATGGTTGTTAAGTTACTATACGGGTGGTATCTGGCGCAGGACTAGTTTTTGCATGCCTCCGCTATGAACGGTAGTATGCTAAACAGACGAGAAGAAATACCGTAAGGAATCCTGCGTATCAACACTTATTGGGTTTTTCTACTCCTTATTTCAAGAATGTACTGTTTGCAAATGTTGTATATACCTACAGAAGCTTTATTGGCCTTTGCCGTAAGATACGTTTTTAGTGGAAAAAGTGTCGCAAACAAGAAATGATCCGAAATTTTATTGTTTTTTTAAAATTTCTAAATGACCCAGTGCATGGTCTTTCGAAGTCAAAAACTTGTTTATAATATAAGTATTCTATCAGTTTTGACCATTGAGTAACAGAAGACAACCCTAAGATTTTTTTTTGTCCCAGAAGTTGTAGTGAAAATCACTACATTGGCCATGCCTGGTCGGTGCAAGACAACACCGCTTAAGTTAACCATTACGATTTCCATGGATCATAAGGCTTAGTATTAAATATAGCACATGGCATGACATGATAAAGTACAGAACTAATCAGAATCAGTCTCAGTTTACGTTCTAGGTTATAAACACACAATCAAGGACCATACGAGACATGGACCGCAATGTGACCGCATGCAACAAAAGAAGTAATTTTGACAGCGTCAGATCACTGAACAAAATACGTGCATCATGCTAGCGCTATTTATCGCGTCATAAAGGCGAATATCACACTGGCGACGGATCCGCATGCGGCGCCGGTGCGCGAGCGAGATAGCGCTCTGCAAGTGTATAGCTCTATCTCGCTCGCGCACCGGCGCCGCATGCGGATCCGTCACCAGTGTGATAATCGCCTTAGTGACGCGATAAATAGCGCTTGTGTTTACCTGAATCACATGAACCTGACTTAGTAAACAGGGTGTAACAAAAATACTTATGATCCGTTTAAGGGCCTAAATGGTATTGCGATTAAGAAAAATTAGAAAAAAAAAGATTTGGACGCGAAAAAAAATTTTTTTGTAAGGGACACATCGTTCCAGCCGGCCAACCCCCATACAAAACCAATGTATTTTTTTTGCGAGATTATTTTTTGTCTTTTTCATAATAGAATACAATATCAATGTTCCCTTAACCTTTTAAGGATCATCAGAATTTTTTTTTACTCCTTGTAGACACAGTCCAGGTATAACTGGTCCTTGCCAGGTTATAAACACACAATGTAATGGCGGCATGTAACGATAATTACTTCCCGATAGCCTTATTTGATCCTTATGGCGGTGTTAACTGTTTACCGGGAAGAGCTGATAAGTTAGTTAGCTAGACTAGACCACAGGACGGTCTAGACTGCTATTTATAGATCTACTTTTACAAGCGATCATCCATTAATTACGTCACACCAATTTCATGATTTTTTGACTCCTCCCTCCCCCCTTGTCACATTTCGTCACAATTAACTGCACACTCCCCCCTTAGTGTGACGTCACATTTAGATTTTTAGTTTAAGGCCGTTCCTCGATTCGGACAAGCCACGCCCATCCGTTAGAGACGCGTTTATGGCTCCCGTGCACGAAAGAAAGAGATGCAGCGCTCTTAAGGATCAGATTTTTTTACTAAACTACGATAAATAAGCGAATCTATAAAGTTTTGTCTAATTTTGTTTCTGTGACTTTTTAGATAAACCAGAATACCATATTTTTTACTTAGTTATATTGCTTAATCTTTTATAGTTTACGTAAGCCAAGAAAAATAAGGGGTAAAAGGACCCAACTTCGGATTTTTTTTCTATCGAGGCAACTTTCAGCAATCGTGTTTCGGCTTGTGCCATAAACAAGAGTATATAGTCTAGTAATATGTATTCGAAAATAAATTCAGTCCCTTTTCCCGTTTAGTCAATACAGCGTTTGAAAAAACCTATAATTTTTCAAAGTAGCCCCTTAAGAAGGTATAAATTACAACATCACTTTGAAACTAACTTTTTATTAGGATTGCCAGAAAATATAGTAACAAATATATAGGGAACGAAAGTATTCAAACAAATCCGAGTATTCCGAGTATGTAGAAAATTAGTTTAGTACAATGTTTGTTAACAATTGTTTTTTTTTTTTTTTTAAACTTAGATTTTGTAAAAAACTTGTATGTGAGGATTGTGAGGTCACAAACATGGAACTCCTCCCTCCCCCCTGTCACGATATGTCACATTTTGTGGACCCCCTCCCTCCCCCTTGAGGTGTGATGTAATTAATGGATGATCCCCAATGTAATAGTTAGGGCCAGGAGTCCGATTCCAATTAATATCAAATAATATGCCATTGGCCTCTATTAGCTTAGTGTAAAAACGAAAAGTAGGCTATTTAGATTAGTTATTTAAAGTGGTATTCTTAATTGAGCAAAGTAATATTGTATCAGAGGAAGTGGTCTACAAAGTCATAAGGAGCTGTTACTTCGCCCGATTAAATATTCCACTTCAGAAGCCCCACCTACCTACCAGAGTTTTAATTACATGCCTGGAATATTGTTGAAGTTACTAAATTGATATAAGTGAACAGCAGCCTAATTGGCAAATGCCTCTCTATATCCAGTGACATGTAGACATACGATAAAAAAAAGACAAATATCTTCAATGCGGACAGCTTCCGTAAAGACGTTTATCGTTTGTTATTCATTTATTAACGTAATGATATAACCATCTCCGTTTATCATCACAACTTACTAGACTATTATTTATCATCCCTAATCTGAAATACTTTGTAATTGTAATTACCATAAGTACTAACAGATATTACTGTTTTCGTGCACCTTTATAATAATTAAAGAAACTGTACAGTCCGTGAGCTCTCAGAAAAACCTTCGAGTTTTAGAAAGAGACGTCGGGTATCAACAACAGTGACACATGAAAAAGCAGAACAGCAATATTACCTTCGTGTGTCATCGCCGATTCCCGAAGGTTCTTCTAAAAGCTCACAGACTGTAGGTCTTATTTTTACAGCTACAGTATCTTGTTTTGCAAACAACCGTTTCTTTCTCAATAAAAAGAATAAATAATGAAATCGTCAATGGGACAATTCATAATATATTTAATAATAATAAAAATATATTACTCGCTTTTTTTTAAATTACTTACATTACGTAGTGTATGATTTCTTTTGTACAGTCAGCAGCAGAAGTAGCTAAGCGGGTAGGGTATTCAAAATGACCTACACACGCTCTTATTCTCTTAACAATAAAGTCTTGTCCAGGTCATTTTGAACACCCTACCCGCTTAGCTGCTTCTGCTGCTGACTGTACCTATATCTAGCAGGTATAAGGTATTGGTATGAGGTATATTGTATTTTAACAAAAGGCGCCTTAAGGCCGGGGCACTGGCCTCTGATAAGAGATAACGCACGCGGAAATGCAACGTGTGCGGTAAGCTTCCGCTTGCGTGTTTTGTTTCGCTAATAATAAAAATAACCATTTGTAGATATTTAATGCTAACCGGCATTTCAATTTATCAGCTTTACTGGTTTTTGTCAGATTCTGGGACAGGAAAAAACCGGTATAACTATTTTTAAACCGGTTTCTTTACGTAAATACTAGACTATGAACTACAAGAAAATCATCATCAGGTTCTTAATCATTATCGACAAACTAAAAACTTATTTTTACTTGTTCTAACCAGTAACTTAATTTTCTTTTACAAATGTTGTTACCTAAACGTCCTAATACTTTTAATAAGATAATTACAGTCAGTGCGGAAATTTGGCACAGAAAAAGTGTTCCTTACACGACCCATTTTGAAAAGAACCGTGCGAATGCTGTCAGTAAGGTAGTAACTTATTAAGATGTCGGAATCTTACTAGAAATTCATATTCATTCACTCAGAGAAAATCATACTATAATTCTCTGTATCATATTTAAGTATATGAGTTCATAGAAATAAGGGTTCTTAAAGGTGTCGTTGTTGTAACTTGAACTTACTACCGCTATTCTTTCTAGACCCGTTTAGGACTTTCAAGCCATGATTAGGCCCGGTTCCCGGCCGTTTCGTCACGACGCACGTGGCCGTTGCGTTATCAGATCACGACATCGACACGACACGGTTGCGACACGACTTTTACTCGTTTTAGCCCTTGTGTCTTTCAGCTTAAGTGTTAACAATGGTCAGTAGAATCTTTACTGTTAAATGAACGTAGAAATTTGGTTCTTGTGAACCTTATCGCTATAAGAATTAGGGTTAGCTTTGTGTAGACATTTTCACTGAACTTATTGACAAGAGTGATCAATTGGTGGGTTTAATGGTATGTCAATTGGGAGATTTAGGTGTGATTGGAGTAGATAAACGTAGGGTGGAATTGAGAAATCTTGTTCTTTTGAAAATACTTAGTAATTGCTTTTTTATTCGAGAATCTCGTTTCTTATGGACTTTGCGGTGGACAGCTTTGCGTTGGCAGAAAAAAAAGATTCGAAAAAGTAAAAGATTCGGCATTATTTAATGCCGACTTATATCTATTATATTTAACGTATATCTGCGAAAAAAGTGTGTAGCTCCTAAGCCAGAATGGGACCAATAATCGACCTCTTTGTGCATTAAAATGGGCCCTTTTCACAATGAAAGGTGTAACTTGTAGTTAGAGGGTTGGGTATATTATGATTAACATAATTAATTATGACATTTTGTTTGGTAGTTATAACGATAAAAAAAAATTAAGTAAGCGGGTTAAAACATATGTATACAGCCACTCTAACACAAAAATGAAGTGTATAAAATCACAAGCGAGCATACCATAGTTCATGATGCGGGCTGTTCAGTTATCGGCTGGCTGATCCGGGCACCGAATAATGCCGGTTAACCGGGTATCTGAATCTCAGTAATTCTACAACATTTACGTACACATATATTATGTAACGTCTAGTATTCATTTGAGTAGGTAGCCGATGATTTTTCACGCCATAGGACGCTCGCGTTGCGTTCCCATACAAACGTAGTTTAGCTCTCATTTTAAAACGACATGCTTTAGAACCATGAAATTTGGCATAGGCATTCTAGTAGTACAGGTCTAGGTCGGACATTCGTTTTCGTTGCTAAAAATTGTAATACAAAGAAAATACAGCCAGTTACAGATTTACATACAAAACTTATTTTTGCTATAGTTCTAAAGCATGTCATTTTAAAATGAGAGCTAAACTACGTTTGTATGGGAACGCGAGTTCACGCGAGCATCCTGGCGACTCTTAACTTAACTCGCAGTTCTAAAACTTCGTTGGCACTCACACTAACATTTTACTCGTGGTATTTTATATTTTAGAAGCATTTCCACATATATGTTAATAAATACATCACATTTTTGCATAAAAATATCTGACAATTTAAACAGTCTAAAAAATATTCATTTTCGTATACGAAAATGAATATTCAAGGCAACCTAGATCATATTCGTAGGTTCTACGTACAGTCGTCATCAAATATATTGGAGCGGCCAAGGTGGTCATAAATATCTGAATAACGCCTCTATTGTCAAGGCGATAAAGTGCATGTTCAGATATTTTTGAGTACCTTGGCCGCTCCGATATATTTGATGCCGACTGTACCTAGGTATATACATTACGTTTCAAACGCGTATTCACGGAATACACTGTCATTCGCCAAGCGGACTAAAATACCCGGTCAAGATGGCGACCCTGCCCGGGTATCTCCGGTCCGATCTGCGGTCGACATTCACAATATCCACATGTCATTTACTCTGCTGCGGCTAGTATGATAACTTGCTTCATAGACGAACTTACTTATGGTAAAAATATAATATACCACTAGCCAAAAAAATAAACAATCTTTAGAAAAATAATAAAAAATGCAATACTTTATATCGCTCGTGTCAGAACTATGTATACTTTAGTAATAAAATGACTTATAATATAATTTATGAAGAAAATCGGGTCACTTGTATGAGATTAGATCAGCACCGGTGCAAGTTAGTGTATAAGATGATATATAGGTAGTTCATAGCATACCGTTTTAACATAGGTACTTAACACTAGATTAAATGAGCGCGGTCTTCCCCACAAACTTTTATGGCAGTTTGTCGAGTAACATGATATTGTTAAATGTTTTGTACTTTTGATAAATAAATTTAAAAAAAGTGCTGTATCGAGGTACTCTACTCGCCAAGAGGCCTATGTTCAGCAGTGAGTGACAAAAGGCTAAATAAATGATGACGACAAAGAAGTTGATTCAATAAAAGGAGTCCGATTGCTTGTAACTCCTTTAAAAGTCATAATTTCCATTCCTCAAACCAACATCACCGTTTTTACGGACCCGGTCAATATGGCCACCCCATCCGGGTATCTGTCGTCCGATCTGCGGTCTATCCACATATCATTACTCCCAGTACGATAACTGGCGGGAGCCGAATACTGGTCGTGACTTCTTTTGTTTGTCTTTACGGGTTAAAGTTCTTTTGTAGGGTTTGTGACCGCTATGGGAGAAATAACTGAGATAAGAAAAGGGGAAGATGTGTATGAAATGTTTAAGATTTTTTTTGATTACGAAAAGCTTGCTTACCAAGGGTCGTTGGTACAAAAAAGGGCCAGTTTCTCGTTTTTAAGGTTCCGTTACGTACCCAAAAGGTGAAAATGCTCGTCTGCGTCTGTCTGTAATCACCAGGCTGTATCTTATGAACCGTGATAGTTAGACAGTTGAAATTTTCACACTTGATGTATTTCCGCTATAACAACAAATACTTAATTTAAAAAAAAACAGACTAAAATAAATATTTAAGGAGGCTTACACACAACAGACATGATTTTTTTGCCGTTTTTATAGATAATGGTACAAAATCCTTCATGTTCAAGTCCGACTCGCACTTGGCCGGTTTTATCTGTATGCACCACGACATTTATTTGTCGATATTTCCCTGTCGATATTTTATCTGGCTAATTGATGTCTTCAAAGCCACACGACTCCGCTGGCTTGGAGACCTGGAGAGGATGGGAGAGGATCGAGCTGTGAGAAGGGCGTATGTGGGGCACCCGGGTGGAAAGCGTCCGTCTGGACGCCCCAGATACCGCTGGAGCGACGAATCCCTGAAAGATATATCCGCCCTTGGAGTACCGGACTGGCGTGAAGTGGCGCAGAATAGGGCAGAGTGGCGTTCTCTTGTGTCAGAGGCCAAGATCCGTTTTGGGTCACTGAGCCAGTGAAGTAGTAATTGATGTCTTACAACTTGTACCTACAAGTACGTATCTTCATAACGTGACTGCGAAACAACGCGTAAATACTATTAATTTCCGTTTTGTTAGATTTTTGGATATGTATTAAATTTTTTCAACGATAATTCTGTTTCAAAATTAGATCTCAGCTACTATTTACTAAACTGTTTATAAATAACCTAGTTAGTTAAGTTATAATTTTACTAAGCCTAACTCGTCCGCAATTAGTCCATTAAGCCGTTTCAAGATAATGATCGCCCATTGATCAGTTAATAGATATAATTGATACCGGCTTGTAAACAGGGGGCGATTGTTTGTAGGATCAACTTTATGACTTAGTTGGTTCGTTCATCACATTCAACATCTGTTCAATACGGGTTTAGATACCTTATACTACTCATACACCGTGTTTTTTTTCCTTTAACTTCAGCACGCCTAGCACATGAGTTGACGCGGCAGTATCTCGCGCGCGATATAGTCTAACCGACCTTTTCTGACTGTATCAATTAAAAAGAGACGGGTAGTCTATCTCGCGCGCGAGATACTGTCGCGTCACTCATGTGCTAGGCGTGCAGCATATGGTTAAGTACGATTAAGAAATAGTTATTTGTTATACAAGGGGTGAAAGTTGTATTTTACGTGCGAGTGTTATTTGAAACACGAGCTAGCGAAAGGATTCTGTTATTGACCACGAGCGAAGCGAGTGGTTCAAAAATAGAATCCTGAGCGTAGCGAGTGCTTTAATACACGAGACGTAAAATAACTTTCACCCGTGTATAACACAAAACTTTTCACCTCACTACAGCGAGGAAAATAAGAAAAAGGGTGCATTTTGCTCGGTTTCCCGTAATTCCTCAGGTGTTTAATACTTCTTCATCACTCTAATCACTAATTTTTAACAAAACAAACTAGAAAACATGCGAATATTTAACGTTGATATGATGGATGAATTGAAATGAAAAGTTTTGACGTAAAAGGTTTTATTAAATGTCAGATGCGTTTTGTTCGTACGTAGACTTATTCGGCTGTCAGAACAATTTATCCGTTTTTACAAAAAGAATGAAGATTAATGTTGAATGCTGATATTTATGAATTAAAATAAAGTTGTAAGACTGTATTAAGTGTTTTTACTCGATGCAATTCATTAATTGCGATGTTAAAAATTCTGCACTTTTAACGTTTTACGTTTTGTTAGCTGTCAAATGTCACTTAAGCCACTTGTCACTTATGTCAAAACTCTTTCACCACATGTGGATAAAAAGCGATTTTCACAATAGATATTAAACAAACAAAAAGGGCTTTCCGAGCTAGTGAGGTGAAAATGAATTGACATAATTAGTTTATTTTATTTTCACTTTATATAGTTTAGTCACTAATGTAACTAGGGTATAAGGGTGTTATAACTCAACCAAAATAATTTAAAATCATGACATGTCAATGTAATTTCGAACATAACAATACTCTGAGACACAAAGGAAGCTTATTTTATTGACGTAACACACAGGTGAATCATTTATTACGGTGTCTCAGAATACAAAAACAATTTAATGTAGGTTTGGTTTAACCGAAAGATCGATTATCTCAGAACTGAAACTCTGGTAGTGTCTTTGAAAAATATACTTAATTTAAGCTCAGGGATGTAGGAAATAAAAAACACGGTGTATAATTCTTTACTTAATTGGAAACGAAGGAAACAATTTAATGTAAATAATATCTTGTGCAGAGCAAAATAAAAAGAAACAATGGATTGTTCGAGTGTGTACAATTTTTTAAAGCTATAATCTAATACTAGCACTATAAAACATTAAACATGCAGCGAGTGACTAAATATTATACGTGAATAAAACTGTAATATTTTATACGTATTTTTTTTATTCTGTCGCATGGCGATCTCCATGTTAAAATAACTTACATTTAAATTCGTATCCGTATGTTTTCATAAACCCAATACTGTGATGATGATGAACCACCTTCCACGTGATCACGTCACGAGACGTCACGAAACGCCATCACGTCACGAAAGCTAATTTGTACGCGAAACCGCGCAGCGAAACTTAATCCGTCAAGCTGACAGTTTTGAGGGCCTAGAGCACAAAGGAACAGTTTTCTGGCGTATATCTAAACACGATATTTCTCAGCGTAATTAGACCGGCATTAGGTTTCCTAGTAATGCTTGTACACTGTGTAATGACTGTGGTATCAGATGTCAGGCAGGACTCAAGAACCTTGGCGGTAGGTATCGATATAATGCACCCATCGGTTTATGCATTAACGGACAATGTATAACCTATATGAAATCAAACGCTTAATGCAAAACAGGTAGGTAAAAACAACCCTTAATATCGTTTGTTCAATTTCGTCTCGCGTACACATAGGTACTTTTATTATTTTGCCTGCTAACGTTTCGAGCGTTAAATTACGCTCATCTGATATCAGAATATTATATAAGTCTTTAAAAATATAGCACAGGTGTAGCGTACATAATATGTCACAGCGTAGACTTTTTGACAAATTGAAGGAGGCAGTCATTTTTATCGCACCGGGGGTGACACAAATCATACAACTATGGATATAGGAGTATTTTAACGCCCTGTGAGATACCTGAATAGAATTCACTTTTCGACACTATATTTTTTTTAGTATAACTTAATATGATTCCAAAATACACTCTCAGTCTTACTCCCCTCCCCTGAGACTGTTACCTCCAGCGATAACGAGGCGCGCCGCGGAAAATTGTTTTGTGAAAACGTCTATTACTTTATGATAAGGCGGTGTCGTGAAATTGAGAAAATATATTAAATAAGTGTTTAGTGATGTAGGCCTGCATTTTTCTTGTAGTTTGTAAGATAAGCGCTTGTTCCAAATTTCTATATCATCTTGGATAAACGCGTATTTATTTATTAGTTAACATTGGTTAACTTGGCTGTTGTATTATTAAAACTAATTTGCAGAAACTGAACAAGAATTCAATTACGATTTACGATGATCTCCGAGACCAATATAAAGTGTGTTTTCGTAGTAGAAAACAGTAACCACAATACCTACAACTTTATCCGTTTATACTACTCTCATAAACATAACTCATATTGCATATTACTATTACCTTAATATCGTAAGAAATATAACAAGGTTAGTAAACAAATTGGCAGCAACATAGATATACCACCCATAGATCTGACACGGAACTAATAATACCAAGATAGAACGGGATGGTCTTATTACACTTTCGATAGATACGGCAGAGAGGTGCTATTTTCGTTGGTCCTTGTCATAGTTTCTATTACCCTCCACGCGTTACTTCTAGCAGTGGAGGGTAACAAACAGATATAATGCGCGATTTCTTCAAGAATTTCTGTGATTGCTACGAGAAAAGCTGTTAGTTTTCCTAGAAAGTTGTGTCGGCTAAGGAAAAGATTGGTAAATTGTTCTGTTTTATGCTGTAGAAGTGATTATGGGCATCTATATATCTATCCCTTACGGGGGTACACGTGTGCGGGCTCTAGTTAATGCTTGCTTTGAGGGCAGCAAACAGTGGTAATAACAGACATCTGCGGAATTGTTATTAGATGCCAAACTACCTACATATTCGCGAGCTCTACACGTGTTACAGTCTCTTGAATAATGTAATAAAATAACCGTTTACAAGTCCTCTGTGCTCCGAGCTTGGGTCTCATATTTTTATCCTGACTTATGTAAAAAAAAAATATAGTAACTGTCTGTCTGTTACATTTTAATGACTTGATTACCGAATTTATCTTAAATAAAATATAGAAATTGTCATGGTTACATGGTAACACATAGAGATGCGCCGAATATTCGGTAATTATTCGGTATTCGGCATATTCGGCGTGTTTTTCAATGTTCGGTATTCGGCCGAATTATTCGGTAAAACTGCCGAATATTTACCGAATAAACATATGATATTTATCTGATAATAAATTAATCATTCATACAATTTTTACCTCTTAAAAGTTAAGTTATTAAAAGATATATAGAAAACTTGATTTTTGTAAGCTTTATTATTCAGTTTAACTAGTTTAAGCACCATATCAGCGTCTGTCACCAATTCACCATCAATATTATCAATAACAATTGCAAATGTTGACATTGTCATTGACAATGCCAAGGTCGCGTACACATATTATTTTACTAGAAATAAAAAAAATCGCGTACAGCGAGCCGCGCGGACCTGCATAAACCTGTTTAGATTTACCGAATAATTCGGCCGAATATTCGGTTCGGTAAGATCTGAACCGAACGTTCGGCCGAATATTCGTATTCGGTAAAGTCTATATTCGGCGCATCTCTAGTAACACATATATTAGTCATGAACGTGATTGCAGCCCGCGAGCAAAACTAATAAGTATGTACCTAAAAGACCTAGTTCTTCCTTTTGATTTTAATCCATTTTCAGTGGCTAAGATTGACTTTTTTTTGTTTAAAATTTATTTATTTATTAATATGACAAATATAAAATTACATAGAACATCCTTAAAATGACAGTTATTTTAATTATTGATTACATTGCACATATTTGGCATTCAACATTTAAAAATTAAATATGCGACTAAGCCTGGAAGCGTCTTTCATTAAACGAATATACCGTTTGGTATTCTAAACGGGGCGAGTCTTTAATTTAGTATGCTGAGTTCCTCCCTAAGCTTGTGTACCTATTAAATTTTATGCCTTCTAGTTCATTTTTCTACATAATATTATATTGTTTCCCTGTCTGTCTAAAACGCATCGCTGCAAACGTTATGTCGGTAACATGAACCGCGAAGGTCAGCCGCTGCAAGGCCACCAAACGAGTTGCTGAACTTGGCCTTAGGAATGCCAATGGAAGGACATTTCTATTATGTGTAACGTTAATTTAGGTATTACGTAATATATTTTCGACCGAGTCGCGGGTGATTCCTCTCTGAAATCCGTTTAGTCGTGTTTACACATGAGTTTGGAAACCTGATGTGCGGAAAAAAACACTTTTTATGCATATGCACGGTTTTTTTTTAGTGTGTGTATAGGTAGTTTAGTCATTTGTAGCAGAATTTTTGCACCAACTTTGATAGTAACGATGTATGGGAGCTCCATACCTGACGCAGTACTTTGCGTCACTTATAACAAAATTGTATTATTCCGCCTAAGAAACCATGTTTATTTTATTAGTACAGTCGCCATCAAATATATCGTAGCGGCCAAACTAGTCAAAAATATCTGAATATGTTCAGATATTTATCAGATATATCTGAGGGCGACTGTAGACACATCTATGATAAATAGGCAGTTAGGTACCTACTTATATTTACATTTTACAATCTAATTAAACCAAATGTCTCTATTCCAGCGCGTCCGCTCCTTCACATCGTCGCTGGACGAGCTGACCGGGCGCGTGCAGGCCGCCGAGACCGCGCGCTCGTCGTGGCGCGGGCCCGGCGACGCGCGCGACGCACGCGCACAGCTCGACGCCGTGTCGCGCGCGCGCGCGCAGCTGCCGCCGCTGCGGAGGCTGGCTGATGAGCTGCAGGGTCAGCTGCAAGCGCTAGCGAGGGACAAGATACAGATACCGGAGCAGCTGGTGGCTAGGCTCGATGACTTGAATACCAGGTAGGTTTTAAAGTACCACATAATTTTTTAACAGGGCAGGCTCTACGTCATCGGCTCATATATTCCTACTGTACATCGACTAGGTTTTAGGACAGAAAGGGATCGCTTGGCTAGTGATGTAACTCGAATCAGCGGTGCTAGTACCAAGTGCAGCCAGCAACAAAAGTAGCTAAGCGGGTGAGGTGTTCAAAATGACCTACACGCGCTCTTATTCTCTTAATAATAAAGTCGTATCCAACTCATTTTGAACACCTCACCCACGTAGCTACGTCTGCTGCTGAATGTACCAACAGCGGAGTTTCTAAATGAAGAGCAAATACACACTGCAGAAACGGACCTATAGATTATTTGTAAAAGAATTCAAAAAAAATTCTAGCGAGTAGGTACCTCAGATATCTTCTAGTAAAAATTAAATACTAAAGATTGATCTCTTATTTCAGGGTCGGTGCTCTCTGCGCCGGCGGTGAAGAGCGAGCGAGACAGCTTGCTGGTGTGGCGAGGGACGGAGGCGCGGGCGCAGCGCAGGGCTTCCTTGCTGGCTCAGTGGAGCAGCCCTGGGAGCGCGCCGTCACTCCCAACAACGTACCTTATTATATCAAGTGAGTATCATATGGATGTATCTAATTATTCGTTGTCTAAGTATAAGTAGTCTTTATTATTCAGAAAATTAACACAAGGTCTAAACCAACTTTATTGAACAGATGGTTCACGTCCAGATGTTTCGTTCTGTTATACTGTCTATCTGACAGGTGCTTACTTGCACTTTCTACTATTCATGCCATACCATAGGTACGATTTTGATTTTAAAAGCCATTTTGTCCCTGAAACGTCATCTTTAATAGGCAGGGACTTACCGTTTTTGACCCGATTCTTAATTAGGTACGTGATTAACCACCCAGTGGCTTCTGCTTAGTGTTATGATTTAGGTTTTGGTCAATGTCTGAAAGGCTATAATTACCTGAGGCTCAACTTAGCTTAGAGAGCTTCCCTTAGTAAATAACGTGAATAAAGATCACTAGCATGCACAAAACCTCTTAAATCTTCATTTAATTTCTACAGTCATGAGCTCGAAACGACCCACTGGGACCACCCGAAGATGATCGACCTGATGAACTCCCTCGCGGACCTCAATGAGGTGCGCTTCTCCGCGTACCGGACCGCACTTAAGCTGAGGACCGTGCAGAAGGCGCTATGCAGTAAGTTTGCTGTCAAAATTTGTAGAACTTGTGAACCTTGAGAACATTGGGTTCATATATGTCTAGTGAATTATCAATTGCAGTGACTAAATTCGCTGTGATGGCAGTCTGGTGTAATTGGTAGCACGTTAGACCAGGAATCCAGAGGTAGTAAGTTTAAGTCCCATGGTTCCGCCGTTCTGTTTATTTTTCATTGTAATGGCAGATATCCATTTTGTCCAAGTTCCTTTTATAGGAAACTTTGTGAATGAACGAACATTTTGACAAATTGCTTGTGACGACGGAAAATTTCTGTAAAATTGTTCCAGAGGATTTTATGATGGGACATTCAACCAGAGATTCGCTAAAGAACAGTCTTAAAATTCTCCTAGTACACCTACTATCATCAGCATGTTTGATCTGTTGATATACCATGTAATCCGAAGGGCCGATTGGCTAACAGACAAATCAAATGAGTAACTATTCTTCGGTAACTTATTTTAACCTTTTCGACGCCACGTCAAACGCAAAACCTACCACTCAGACGCCTCGCCATCTAAATGTCATAAATGAAGTTAAACTTTGTGCGTGTGCATGTAGGTCTATTTTTCTCTGTGGTCGGTGACCGATATATCGGTCTTTGGCGTTGGACCTGTGGTGCCGATACGTGGAAGAGGTTCAACGCCGGTAGTGTTCTATTTTAACTTCACACCAACACGCACAGGTACTAAACTGCTAATGTAATGTTCCAGTGCATATGCTGCAACTGCCGGCCGCCCTGGAAGCCTTCGACTCGCACGGGCTGCGCGCGCAGAACGACCGGCTCATCGACATCCCGGACATGATCACTGTGCTTACTTCTTTGTACGAGGTTAGGACTGTCATTCATTATTATCCGCTGTTTTATTTTATCCGGAAAAATGCAGCCCGCCTGATAGTAAGCCGTCACAGTATCCTAAGGACGTTTGTAATGTCTGTAGACTGTAAATACAGTCGGCCAAAAATATGGTCTAGCACCCTACTGTTGAGGTTCGTTTGAACGTCACGAGACAACAAGGTCGTGCATATTTTAAACTCCGTTAGAAAAGTCAACCTTAGCGATCGTTAGATCTCGCAGAAACTTTTGTCAAAACTGGTAGACCACTTTCTTGGTCGGCTGTACACTAAATATTTTTTTGAAAATCGCAATCCTATACTGTCTTTATTAAGTGCATCTAGTTATTTTCAAGATTACCAAAGCGTCGGCAATCGCTTGTTTACTAAAGAGCCTTTTATATTCAGACATTTCTTCTTACTACAAGTTTTGTACAAAAGGTTCTGTCTATCTGTCTCTCCCTTTGTTTGATCTGAGTATTTCTTTCAAGCTTTCCCTGACTTCATTTAATAAAACCTTCTTTCTATAAGTATGTTTTGACTGGAAAATAATCCCATAATCGTCTTTCCAGGTGATAGCCGCAGAAAACCCAAGCCTGGTGAACGTGCCGCTCTGCCTAGATCTGTCCATCAACTGGTTGCTCAACGTGTACGACAGCCAGAGGACCGGACAGATCAGGGTGTTGAGCTTCAAAGTTGGTCTGGTGTTGCTCTGCAAAGGCCATCTTGAGGAGAAGTATAGGTTAGATTACACAAGATATACAATTACATATCTTCTAAATGTAGGCATCTAAGTCCACTAATACCATCCTGCAGATTTTCTAAATTATGGTCTCAACGCAATTGTTAGATTGCTAAGTATTAATCTCTTTCATCAACCTTACTTAATATTTCTAATTTGAAACCGAAAAACCGGCTAAGTGCAAGTCGGACTCACACACCTGAAGGATTCCGTTATTCACACAATTTTAACAATGTTTCTAAAAGTCCGACTCAGGTAGACCGTAGACTGTCGTGTAGACTTGGTCTTAAAACGGTTCAGATTTTCCCTTTTGAGGTATGGAACCCTAAAAATGAGGTGTTTTTGGTCTTGAATTAAAAATCGAAGTTGGCATTTGTTTCCACTACTGGGCACCGGCGGCCTCCTCTCGTTGTCCTTACGCTAGCCGGATTATCTACTTATTAGGAATTGAACGATATTGACAATAACCTTTCGTCTCGCAGGTATCTCTTCCGGCTGATAGCTGACCCGTCGTGCAGAGCAGACCAGAGGAAGCTTGGGTTACTATTGCACGACTGCATACAGGTAAAATCATATTACAATTTGTCATGGAATTTAATCATACTGAATTCTCAAAGAAATTTTTGTTATTCCTCGGTAGCTATAGGTTGTGTGGAAAGAGAAGTTCTGTAGAATTCACGAGTCCATGTAAATAAACCAAACCACGGACAATAACACCAAAACTCGACACGTGGTATGCCCATCTACAAAGGATTCAGGCGATGTTGTCTGTCTGCCGTCCGTCAGGTCCGGTGAATGATTTGTGAATACTGCACAATTCCCCATTTAAATAATGTTGATAAATTCAAAATTCTTAAGAAACTGTGTATGTTCTAAAGGTACCGCGGCAGCTGGGAGAGGTGGCTGCATTCGGAGGCTCCAACATCGAGCCATCGGTGAGGAGCTGCTTCGAGCAGGCCTCCGCGGCGGCTAAGGAGGGCAACAAGGGAGGCACCCTCGATAGGAAGGGAGGTAACAAACAAAAACCCTCGTTTTATCGGTCATCTCGTATAGCCGATATCAATAGATGAATTACCTACTATAGGAACAGATTCTTCAGAACATAAATATTATAAATAATATTGCTAAGCTTTCCCAAAGAGAGGTCTACGCTAATTCCGAATCCAGAATAACGGGATATAGTAGGATTTGGGGTTTCCTAGGTACTTACACACTTTTGAATTTCTTCGCAGACGAATTCAGGTCAATTTCTTTACCATAATTCGATGAAATCTATTTTTTTTCAGCGACAGAAAAAGACAAAGAAAAGGAAGACGTCAAAGAGAAAACTCTAGAACGAGACGCAGACGGGCAACTCCAGTTCATCGAAGCCTTCCACTTCCTGCAGTGGTTGCAGAAAGAACCGCAGTCCATGGTGTGGCTGCCGGTCCTCCATCGACTGGCTGCGGCAGAAAATGCCAAGCACCAGGCCAAGTGCAACATCTGCAAGGAGTACCCGATCATTGGCTTCAGGTATTGTTGATTGTAGAATAGATTGTACAGACTAAGACAGCTAGCAAGGTGTTCCACTATAATGTGGCTGCTGGTTATTCGCCGATTCGATGCAGCAGCAATAGCCAAGCATCAGGACAAGTGCAAAATCTGCAAACAAAAATCTTCCTGCAAATGCTGAAGAAGGTTCGACGTTCCATGGTGTTGCTACTGGTCCTTAACCGATTAGCTACAATTGATGTTTCAGAACAACCTACTCACCAACAATTGATGGAACCTTGGGTAAAAACTACGAGATAGCCAACAAGGCCTTCCATTCTTTGCAATCTCTCTCAACCAGCTCTGTCTTCTAAATCAAGGCATGATAAGCTAAGCCATGGCACCAACTAGATTCCAAGAATATTGTTCTTTTACATATGTTTTATATGAATATTCCGCCTTTTCAGATATCGCTGCCTCAAATGCTTCAACTTCGACATGTGCCAGAAGTGCTTCTTCAGCGGACGAAAGGCCAAGAACCACAAGCTCACGCATCCCATGCAGGAGTACTGTACAGCTGTAAGTGATATACCGGGTGTTTCCTGTAATAGGAGCAATAAATTAAAACGTAGATTCTACTCCTCAAACTAGACAACGTTTGTTCAGCAACTTTTAAAAGTAACTTATGGTTTGATTTTTATTTCACTTTAAAGATTATTCGAACACGCAATGTATTCCGAAATTGATTATGTCTGTAGGGTGACAAGGCTGACAAGCAATGTCAATTGGACGGATTTTAACGTATATTGAAAATACTATTTAGTTTGTATGAAAAAGAGACAATCTAAAAAATGCATATTTTTAAAAAGTTGTTGAACAAAAATTTTATTGTTTGAGGAGTAGAATCTACGTTTTAATTTATTGCTCCTATTACAGGAAACACCCGGTATATTATTCATTTGATTTTCAAATACATATGACTACTTGAAGTACACAAGAAAAAAATTGCGGGTAGTTTTTATTGACAACTATTATGTGTAACGTATATGTACTCCCGTTCCATGATCGTAGGTGAACACTTAGTATAGTAAGAATTTTTAAGATGTCGGAATTGTAGGTAGAAATCCCTAGTAAGATTCCGACATCTTAAAAAATTACTACCTTAACAAGATTCAATTTAGTTTGGCAGAAGTGGAACTACAAGTTTATTGTTGTAATTACAGACGACTTCGGGCGAGGACGTGCGCGACTTCACGCGCGCGCTCCGGAACAAGTTCAAGTCTGCGCGCTACTTCAAGAAGCACCCGCGGGTCGGCTACCTGCCTGTGCAGACCGTCCTTGAAGGTAAACTGTAAACTAATTACTCTATAGTTTCGCCAGGGACATACAGAGAGCATCGTACCGTCTTTTTCTTACCCTCATTACTAAAAAAGGAACGAGTAAAGTTAATTATTTCCACTGTTACTGCGATTATTGGTTAGCCGGAGACTATTAGGCATAGCCTTTTTGTAGTTTCCTCACAACTCATTTGATATTTCGTGCAACATGTTTTGTAGAGGTTTTGTCACCATTCTTTAGCACTAACACTAAGATAAAATCCACAATTCCACGGACTGATTTGACAGCTCCTGGCATACAAAGCGATTGTCAAATGTATAAAAAGAGCTGTCAAATCAGTCCGCGGATTTATGAATTCTACCTTAGTGTGCGTTGACAGCGCGCTGCGGATTGCTTCTGACGTCTGGTGCGGCTAGCAAGTTAAAAAAGAATCGATGCTAATAAAAAAAATAGTGTTATTATAGTTAATTTAGATGTATAGGTAGACTATCTACTACAAACACCCTACACCACGTATTAGTGATAATCATACCATACCAATTTCTTTCTCAATTTCAGGTGACGCTTTGGAATCACCCGCGCCGTCTCCACAACACGGCGCCGGCGCCAACCTCGGCGGCGACGACATGCACTCGCGCCTGGAACTCTACGCCACGCGGCTTGCCCAAGTCGAGCTCGGCTCCAGACCTGCTGATACTCCTGACAGGTAATAAACGCATTATTTTTCATATTATTAATACCTACTATGTAAAATTTTCATGTGATTAGATTTAGAAAGGCATGCAGACTCCATTCTTAGATCACAGTAAGACGAAGACAAGAGAGAAATAATATTTACTGACTCAAATATTATTTCTCTCTTGTCTTCAACGCACCAGTGTCATCACTTGGCCATTGAAACAAGTCCAATAGATCAAAGAAAGTGGCCTGGTTATTCGCAATGAAAATATTTTGTCCCCCAGCGATGAAGAGCACCAGCTGATCGCCCAATACTGCCACTCACTCAACGGAGGCGGCGAGACAGAGGACGCCCCGCGCTCACCCGTGCAGGTCGTCTCCATCATACATCGCGAGCAACGACACGAGCTTGAAGCCATGATCAGGTAAGCTAGTACATCATAGAAACAGCAGAGGCCAGTTTTATAAAGCTACAAGTTACAATTTACAAGCGGAACTCTCTTTCTAACCCTATGTGTTAGAAAATAAAGCACCTCAGGAGTGAGGAAATAAAGCACCATTATTTTCTACGTATCTGGTCTGGTGACGAACGGCTTTACAACGTCGACCTTCAACCACGTGTGCGTTAAAGGCACTAAAGGTGTGCTAACCTGTAGCTTTAACTTTTTACTGAGGCTATTAGCTTTTAAAAATAACTCTTGTGCTACCCATATAGTTACACAGAGCCTTCCACGGCATGGTCGTAACTGAAGTAAACAAAATATGGCGCTGTCAGTCGTCAATTTGATTTACGTCCAAATTGTTGCCAATTTTTCGCGTATGGGTGTGACGACACTTCACTGTTGATCAAAATGGGATTGGATTAAAAGTCACTGTGTTGTATGCGCTTCAATTTTGCATATGTTTCACATTACTTTCTAATTTCCAGGGAGCTAGAGGAAGAGAACGCGAGCCTGCAGGCAGAGTACGAGCGGCTGAAGGCCAAACAGACCCCAGGGTCCACGCCAGAAGAGCAACACGGCGTTAATGACAACAGAAATGCTCCGGTCGATCAGGTACTGACTCTTTCTATATCTGTGATAATTCCTAGTCGCCTATTTAATTATTTTAGAGTCAAAACTAACGTGCCGGTAGGTATATGGGGCAGTAGAAATAAAGCGAGAACTCTCTGGAACGTATCACTAAGACAGGGGGAGCGAGCGAAACGTCCAGCTTAATGAGTTTCGACTAGAGATGCAACGGATATTGGTTTGGCCGGATACCGGATACCGGATATTCGGCCTGACCCTCCGCCGAATATTCGGTATCCGGCCGCCGAATATTCGGCCGGCAGTACTATACCTACAATTTGGGTTTCGCAGGTGCGCGTCGTGCAGGTTTCGACCATGTTTCGACCTGTTTCGTAGTGAACATTCGCGCGGACACATTCCTAGGCAACAAAACGTGTTTTATTATGTCAGTACGGAGTAACTTCTTTCAAAAGTACATACGCGCTCGCGTATTTTTGTGTAAAAAAAAAAGTTTGTAGTGTTATCGTGAGCAGTGAGTACATCTTGACTACATCCGGTATCCGGCCGGATAGTACGAAGATATCCGGTATCCGGCCGGATACTAAAATAAGGGCCGGATAGGCCGGATACCGGATAGTAACCGGATATTCGGTGCATCTCTAGTTTCGACTCAATCGGCACGTTGGTTTCGGTCCTGCAACCCACAAAGTCACTAGGTAGGTACGTGTCACCTGTTTCCATGTAAGCATGTCGAAGTCACTGGAAAGGTCTCAACTTTTTACGGGTGACAGTCCACACCGCACAGTCTGAGCACGCACTGTTTGCACTGAAAAGTGCGGTCCTAACAGAATTCATTGTGTAATGTTTAGATAGAAGTACCTAATATCTAATCTTTGTAATTTGAATCTTCTCCCTTAGATAATAAAGTCGTTCCTAAAACTCCGTCAACAAGATACCAAGTAAGTGAACGTTAAACGTTTTCCAGGACATGATGGCGGAAGCGCGGCTGCTGCGGCAGCACAAGGGCCGGCTGGAGGCGCGCATGCAGATCCTGGAGGAGCACAACCGCCAGCTCGAGGCGCAGCTGCAACGGCTGCGGCGTTTGCTTGATGAGGTAGGCTACCGGTTTTAACGCAACATATTTTTCATCACTCTTGTTCGTAAGAGCTGTTGTTACGCGTAGGCGTTGTGGGCCGTAGATCGTTCATTGAGACCTCGGGCTGTAATGTAAATTTCATCTCTCTCTTACACCGCGCGGGGCCGGGCACGCGCGGTGCCGGAGCCCGGAGCGCGGGGGGCGCGGTCACGATACCGTACCTACAATAAACTACCACGCAACGCTACTCAATAAAACTGCGTACTTAATTGGGCAGAGTTTTTATTTTTCTTCCTCACAAGTGTGATGAAAAACATTGTGTGTACCACGGGCGGTACAGGAATTACGAACTCGTAAATTCTTGTTTACCGCCCTTAATTAATACACAATGTACTATTGAAGTTTTATTTTTATAGTCAATTGTAGAGGGCGGAATTCTTGCTATAGATGGACTGGTTAGTTTGAGAGATTCGAAGATTGCTTTTGGCCTAGACATTATGTAGTGTTTTGCGTGACGTTATAAATAAATAAAGTAGGTACAATTGAATTTGTTAAGCCGGAATATAGACCCATATGGTATAGAATAAAAGATGGTGGTGGTGGTGGAAAAGCTAGGTGCCTATCTACATATAATTGAAAATTTTACTAAAGACACTCAGCAAAAGTGTCAAAATTTGCTAACACTGTATTTGACTCAATCATTGTTAGACTACTGATTGCAGCTCTGATTTACACCATATCTATTGTTACATTACCGATATGTGATTTTTAGATAATAACTAGATCTGTATTATTGTATTGTAATGACTTCCAGCCGTCGTCGGGCTCGCCGCCGGCGCGCACGGGCACGCTGCAGACGCGCTCGGTGACGGCGTCGCAGCTCGCCACCGACTCGCCCGCCAAGATGCACAACGGCCTCTACCACGACTCGCAGACCAGTGAGTGTGCCTTCTCGTTACTTCATAATCAAACATCGGACGGACGGGCGTGATTGTATGGCGAGAGTGACGCTAATCTGTCCGATCTGCGTTGATAAGACTGATGTGTTGGAGTACATATTATTATTGATTAAAAGTAGCGAATGGAATTCAATAATACAGAGAGTTGCAGTACCTAAACGTGGCATAAGAAACGAGGTCTGGAATTGGCCCCTTTTTCCGGAGAGCCAAGCGAATACTGACTGTTATTCTCTGTAATTATCAGTTATTCGATGCGTCTATCTTAAGCGGTTTAGGCTCGGCCATTGTAACTGAGTCCTTGTCCGCCATTTTGACGTGCCCTGTTCTCCAAGATGGCCGCTGGGGCGGCGCGGGGGGCGCGGGCGCGGGGGAGGCGCGCGAGGCGCTGGAGCGGCCGCCGCCGCCGCCGCACAACGTGCACTCGCTCATGCACTGCGCAGGTGACTGGATGTGTTGACGCTTGTCGTTTCTGACTGTTTGATTTTTTTAAAGCTTAGTTTTTTCTTTCGTTAGCGGTTTACTTGATTGCTGCGGATTTTGTTGTCTGCAGAGTGTTTTAATTTTTTTAATGAATGTAGTTACATAACGTTATGCCTTACTTAAACATTAATTCGTCAACAATGTGTTTGTTTTAAGGGTAGAATGAGTTTATCACAGTAATCTTAAATGGCACTTCTTTATTTTTACTTTTGTGTCGTTATTGCTAGGTATTTTGTTATCAGCACAGATTCATAAATAAATGTTTTGTTTTTTGGCGTTATCGACGTTGCATGTTTTTCGTGTTTTATTAGATTTTCACTGATATATTTCATTCTCTGTTTATGCGAACTCTGCAGGACGCATACCGTGAGGTAAAGTATATATTAATTTTAAGTTAAATTTCAGGAAGTCCGTGATAGGCTACCTGGTCTAGTCGTCTACCTTGGTCATCCTTAGGCAAACTACTTTCAATGAACTGCATAATAAACCTGTATACCTACTTGATCGGCATTTCGTCACATTCACGGTGAAATAGTAAAATAGATAGACAGGCCACTAAATAAGCTACCTATGTAGATATTTAACCCGATTGGCATCCAAAACGCCAATCCCTACTCATAACATGAGTGCAATTTTAATCTTCTGGTGAAATTATATAAACAAATTACCATTTTTCTACAGATGACCTTGGGCGTGCCGTCGAAGAACTAGTATCTGTCATGTCCGAGGAGCAGACAGAGAGCACCGCGCCTCCCCAATACTCTAACGGGAAACCTCCCAAAGAAAAATAAGGGACACGGTCTGCAACCGGCGCGCACGCAGCGCGCAACGCGAACGTCGCTGGGTTGCCAGCGTTAAAAAATAATTCCGGTGGCCAGGTTCACCGCATTTTCGCTCTGGTAACACTGTTGTACCAAAGAATACTTGCTGCAATGGTAATGCTTGTATTTCTGTATTTTCCCAGACAAATAGTATGGACGCACGATTGATTTTGAACATGAAATCGACGCGCTCCTACTTGGTTTGGGCTGTTAATGAAGGTGGAAGGTATTACTAATTTTCGACTCATCACTAACAATTACCTGCACATGCTGTTATATTGTACTTTATGTAAAGTGTCTAACATTCCATTGTCATCTACTAATAGCGATCGAACGGGACTTAAAACAAATTCTTGTACCTCGGTATAAGGGGCAATTTGGAAAGGTCTATTACGAGCTATAGAACTAATGGATGTCATCAGAAGTTTGTATTTGCAGGATAATATCATCATCCTTTTTTATTATTGAAATTAGAGAAGGATGCATATATAATATTCACGGAAAATCTTGAATACGACTTCTAAGTTTAGTTCATAGCAGCTCAGTGTTCGATTAAGACGATTGTCGTATGCAACGCTTATTGTACGGATAAGGGCATGCCATTGTTGCAGTACAAATCGTGTTGAGTCATTCTATTCTTTTTCTATTTTTATATAGCAACACAGATTTTTCTACTGTTTTTCATTCTCTCATGCGGCAATAGCAACAGTGTTGCCAGAGCAAAATTCAACGAAAAAGACAAGTAACGAGCATTTATACTATAATGTTGTACCAAATTTGTGGATACTTGATAAACTTATCTATACATTTATTAATTGTTTAAGTACATATCTTGTTAGTACAATCTCCATTATCATATCACTTCTTGTAAATTTCCATATCATTTGCTGTGTATAATAATACTGGCACGTATATAAAATCACGAAAACTTAAGTCCATCGTTTCGTGGCGACGTCACGATGTACCGCTTGGTTAAGGGGCTGAAAGCTTTAATAGAATCACAATGTAGCTTTAAAACCCTGTTTTGAAACGATTTATAACAGAAACCTGGCCGAATAAGAGCCCGTAAGTGGCCGAATTAGTGGAAAATGTATTGTTATATTAGATAGAAATCTCTGTTCTTGAGCGTACAATATATGCCAACTGGCCGTAGTTATACGAATTCGTTACAGTTCGCTAGTAGGTGTAGTCGTAGCCAAACAATATCAGCATTATTATGGTCTCTGTACCATCGGCCATGGAGTCAAAGTATAGAGTAAGTACTACTAGATTGGCCGGATCATATCATTGGCGTAAAATGCTTGCCATGGCCTATAGTGCAAAGCATCCACTATATGCATGTATGTTATATTAACGCGTTAACGAATGAATATAATATTATTAGATGAAACTAATTGCGCTGCTTCACGCAATTTAATCGTACGATGGTTCACTTCTCTACATACCTGTACCTCCGACTGTCTAGTTCTTCTTAGCGACTATAACTACTAAACATATGTATCCAACTTTTTCACTATACCCAACCTCGACGGTAGGCCACGTTTTTTAATGTACGAGACCGTTTTTTATGTCCCATTCCGATATTCGGATTTGTAACGTGTCTAATAAGATGCCTACCTTTTAGATAAGAATATATTGGAGAGATGACTTTTATACGAATGTTAAGTATATCTGTTGACGCTAATTTTTACAATAAGGACTTCCGATTTAACCATATCACGGTTTATTCATTTTTAGCGTGAATTTGAATTCCGAATGTTTTTTTGCGTTCCAGCGTTTTTTCGCTGGCAACATTGCGGGATTCCATTTCACGCGACCGTTACGTTAAAATTTATTAAACATAATTTGGCTAATATAGTATCTAAGAAAAAGCACAATTAAATATTATTTTAACGAAATGAAAGTAATTAAATTTACACTAATATATTGTTAATAATTTTATTATATTGTATTGATTTATGTAGTATGGAGGTTTTGTTTCGAAACTAAATATATTTTAACTTTGGCAAGTATATAAAATATTCTTCTTCCGCATTTATTTGTGTTTATAATGTTTTAGGAGTTAAATAAATCCAAATAAACATTCGGCATAGTATATAAATGTTGTTTTTCTGTATTATTATCCCCTTCCCTTAGTATCTCTATAGTCTCTGGTAAAAGGAAAGTTATGTATAAAGTAATAACACTAAGTAAGGATTTAGTATGACGTGTCGTATCATTATTTTGGCAAAGAACCATTTGTATACCTATAGATCGGCGCTTACGGTTTTATTTTTTGAATAAAATATTGAATCTTTATGTAGGTATAGTCACCATCAGATATATCGGAGCAGCCGAGGTGGTCACAAATATCTGAACAACGCCTCTTAATTATTTGTAATAAACGGGACTTAACCGCGTATATAATTTTTAAATTACCTTCGACAACCGGCATTTATGCCTTATGTAAAAGGGATAACGGATAAGATTGGTGTAGTACTTGAGAAGTACTCCATAAGGACCGTATACACACCGTTGTCTAAAATCGGGGAAAATCTAAGGTCACCGAAGGACGTTATACCTTTCCAGTCACCTGGCGTTTACAAGATCGATTGCAGTTGTGGTAGTTCCTACATAGAACAAACAAAGAGAACTATCGCAGAAAGAGTCAAGGAACATATAGCAGCTGTCAAAAATCGTCAAGTGAACAAGTCTGCCGTTGCTGAGCATTTGCTAGAGTCAGGACCGAACCATTGGATAGAGCTTCATAATCCTAAAATCCTTTCTACGGATCGTCGGTTTTATAGTAGAAAAGTTCGTGAAGCCATTGAAATCAAAAAACACTGTAATTTCAATCGGGACGATGGTTTTAGGATCTCATCTACATGGAATCCTGTCATTAGTAAATGTAGGCGTCAACGAATACCGCCGGTTCGAAAGCCGGACATTGTGAGTTTTGTGTGTCGACCGAGTGACATCCCTAGCGTTCAAGTTGATAATCAAGACCAAGTGCGGGTAGTTCGAAAAACTCGCGCGGCTAGAAGATGTTGATGTCAACTGGAGCCAGTCTTTCTTCGCGACCACGGGGACAATGTCGTCCTCGAAACGTCGAAGGTAATTTAAAAATTATATACGCGGTTAAGTCCCGTTTATTACAAATAATTATGAGTAAAAACCGTGAAAGTCTAAATCAACGCCTCTTAAGGCGATAAAGTGCACGTTCAGATATTTTTGAGTACCCTGGCCAGTCCGATATACTTGATGGCGACTGTACAGTCACCAGCATAAATATATGACTGTGAGCAGCCCTGCAAAAATATCTGATTCCCCATTGAGGGCAAAATTATATGACACGGTAAAAATATGCGATGCTTTGTGGCCGGCATAAACATCGTTTTGCATCGATCAGCATAAATATCGGATCAGTCCGCTTAAAAATATCTGATTACCTATTAAAAGCAAAATTATGTGACTACTGTCATCGGTATAAATATCTAACCACTATGAAAGCTTTATTATCGGATGACCAGTCGGCCGCATAAATATCTGACATAATAACGAAATCAAAATTATGTTATCAGTATACAAAAACAACCTTATCTGGCTGGTATAAAGCAGTAAATGTTATGATTGATCATTTATCATGACGTTTAATTGATGTGATCTAATGGACTAAGAGCTGGCCACGTCCTATGTGACACGATAATGAGAGCAACGAAATGTATATAGGTAGACTGCTATGCTATTGCTATTACTTAATCTGGCAGTCTGGCAGCTTTAAACCGGGGGGTGCAGGAATGGCAGACCAGAAAAGTTGGTAAAAAATCAAGCGAGTGACGCTAAATTTAAAGTGTTGGATTTAGTACGATATCGTGGCATTTGATGTATATATTTGGATTATAACGTTGACAAACATGTGAGTTGGGGGGGAAAGAGGCAGGTTGAAGTTAAATGCATTTATACTGGTCGCCTGCGGTTTATTTCATTCCGATATGTGAAAAATGTTTGAAATTAATCAGGCGCTCGAATAAGACTCGTTAACTGACAGCTTTCCATACCAAAACGATATTACTGATAGTTGTTTCTTAATAGAATATCGACTCTAATGGCTATGATTCTCGGTTTAAGTTGTTATGAAAAATTATGTGACATATAAGGGTTTGTCCTGATAAAGTACTTAGTTTACGAAGCCACATCATAATACAGCTATTCCACGCTAGATTGCGCTGATATCTAAAAGAAAATGATAGATAAGACGTAATACTTCCAATCGCTGACATATCTCAAGCGAGTCAAAGATAATAAACCAATATATAAGTGTGCCGCATCGTTATGACACTCACGGTCTAGTTATACTGGCAATTCAGGAATTCGGCTAGCCAACCTGCACACAATTAGGGAATTAGGAATATAGTGCCGCCTAATTTGTCGATAAAAATATTAAGAATGCCGTTAATGTCCGAAACCAAAACATCATATGACACTGTACATTTTGTGTTTCAATAGGACTATTTGGCGTTAATCTGATCTATCCGTACTTATCGATATTTTATTAAACTAATTTAGGTTGTTAATAATTGTTAAACCGAACCCCTAAGGGATTATTTTGGTGAAAAAATATTGCCTAGGTATATCATACGTTATAGAGCGTGAAGAGGTAACAGACAGACATATTATTTTTATTGGTCATAATAGTCATATCAAACCTTCATCAATGCATAAAAAGTTAAAATACTTATGTACAATTTATTTCTTACGCTGTGTCCTACGTGTGACTCGGAGCGACGCTAAAGAAACGAACAGCCGACCAGCGATTGAAGTGTCCTACGAAGCTAAGCTACACATCACGCGAACGCGAAGCGGCACGGCGCGAAATGAAGAGAACGCGATTTTGTTTGTTGAACGTTTGTTGAATATATTCGCGCGTATTCGACGCTTATAGAAAAAATTAAACAAACGCTCAACAAACACAATCGCGTTCCCCTCATTTCGCGCCGCGCTGTTTAATGTAATTATTTTAATATGCATATTACTGGTGAATACGTCAGCAAATTAATAGAAAGCGCTGGTAGCCTGGCCATAAGACGTCCGATTACCAAACTGGAGGTCTCAGGTTTCAAACCCCTAACCGTACCGCTGAGTTTTTCGGAAATTTTGTAGGTAGGTACGAAATATCATTGCTATTTTCCAGGCACTATCCAATAAAGGAAATTATCGTGAGGAAACCGGACTTAATCCCAGTTTCCTCTCGGGGTTGGAAGGGCAGACGGCATTTGCTTTCGTAAAAACGCCAATTCTTGGGAATAGGTTGCCAATTAGACCCCAAGCACAATTGAGTTATGGCAAAAGCCGGAACAAACGCTAGAAGGAGGATGATGATGGCGTATCCAAATTTTTTTTCAAGTATAAAATTTTAAACCAATAAAAAATAATATGTATGTTACGGGCTGCATAAGTGTTCACTCTTGTTACATAAACATAAATCAGATATGACACAATAATGTCAGATATGACACAATAATGTCAGATATGACACAATAATGAGAGCAATTAGCTATAATGCTTATTTATAAATCTGGACATCTGGCAGCTGTAAAACGGTGGAGGTCAAAGAATGCAAATCACTTCAAGAAAACAAATCCTAGAGTTCTGTTTTTGATACAATATTATGAGAAATTATTTATTTATTTATTTATTTATTTAATCTTTATTGCACAAAAGAAAATCTTATAGTACAAAAGGCGAACTTAATGCCAAGAGGCATTCTCTACCAGTCAACCTTAAGGCAAAGCAGAGAAGTTGTGGGCGGTGCTAATATTAGTTAATCGACAACGATATCATACGTTTGAAACCTGACTTACAATACTTACATATAAGCAATACATACAAAATATAAATATAAATAAATATAATATATAAATATATACATATAATATGCGATACATACATATTTTATTCTATAAATATATATAAAGACGATACTCACGAAACTTTATAACTAATTTGATTTTATCATTCCCAAAAAAATCTGTTGTGGGAAAGTAGTACCAAACGACGTAAAATCTAATTCATAGTGTGTTTATTTCCGCAATAATTTGCATTATATGTAAAGCCCGCTCTACACTCGCGCCGCGAACGCCCGCGAAAGCCGCGAAACGCGAGTGTAGATGGTGTTCACGCCTAAGAATCGCATTGTTCGCGGCATTTCACGTGAATTCACGGAGGGACTTCGCGCGCGAGTGTAGAGCGGGCTTAATGTTATTTGTTCTAATGTGAAAATATAGGCCCTGTCCTATATGTACATATATAGTTTGGCCAGAGTTTGTTCCACTTCAAGCATAGACAGGGAGAATCATACTGTCTTTTTCTAATGCTAGTACTCACACTACTAAAAAAGGGATGGGTATAGCATGTTACTCTGACTGTTACTGCGCTTTTGGTTTGCCAGACTATAACTGAGGCAACTTTGGCAGTTTTTACCTAGGCTGAGGATGGACAGACGGTCAGACGGACATAGCGAAACTGTAAGGGTTCCTATAGTAACCGCAGAATTAAGTGGCGACTGAGGTCATAAAACTTCTCTTACACACTTGACCGGCCACTGCAAGAGAGAAGGAGACAGCATTATGAACTCAGCCGCCATTTAATTCTGCGGATACTATATATAGTTGACTACCGATCCCTAATAGTGGAGTACTGGAACGCCTTTTTAACCTATAAAAATGAAAGAACTCACAAGTCTGATTTTATTTTCTGACCTGTCAGAATACGTTAAGTATTAATAATGAAAATATTTTCTAACAATTGTTAATATTGCGCTAGGTATAATACATGTATTTGATTGCTACACAGAGAAAAGATTATGCAAGTTTTATTTTTCTCCACCAGGCTATCGCTTTTTATTAGTGCAACATAACTTCGCCTTTTATAACGGTTTTGCCAAGAGCATAAGTATGTCATCTTAACCATGTGCCATTCGTTTAGAATTTAAGGTCACTTATATTTTTTATAAATTATTTTCTACTATGCTCACATAATCTATAGACTAAACTGTTATAAAATGACAGATGATGTTGAAATAGTGGAATGCAATAGTATGATAAAGAAAAATATATCTTATTAAATCTTTTCATAGTGGTATTAACAAATATCTATATAATACGAACACACACATAGCATGTTACTCTGATTGTTACTGCGCTTTTTGATTTGACAGACTATATATTCTCTAATAAAAAAATTGCACTTGCAATTATAAAACGTAAAAACTGTTCGCGTACCGTAGTATAAAATCAAGCTTCTAAATCAATTCAATCCAAAGATATGGCAATTTTAATAACGATTACCTTATTTTCTAAACTTTCCAAGGAACCCATAGGGCACTTCCCATAGATTAGAATCATGAAATTTTGCAAGAAGGAAGGTCATAAGTATAATGTCCGAAGACGGGTTAATTTGTGGCTCGATCACAAGAAAAATCGGATCATAAGGTTTACGAACTTACAAACCCATAGACCTGCGAACAAAATCACGAAAATTGGCAAAAAGTAAGTCTTACAGCATAAGTAAAGGAAAAGATTCTTGTTCCATAACAAATAAAAAGCTTTAAAAGTTGGGTCCTTAATCCAATTTTTCTTTTCTTGTTAAAATGGTGTGATGTACGGAACCCATAGGGCGCGAGTTTGACGGATACTTAGTAAGTAGCTGTTTTTTTTTCGGTGCACTGTGCAGCAATGTTAGGTTATTGTTAAATTCGTGTGATGTATGGAATCCTCAGAGCACGAGTCCTACTCGCATCCGTAGCAGTCCTACTCGTTTTAATAAGTTAAATTAGATAATAAGTAAATTAACCCATCAAATAACAGCCATTTGTACTATTTAAGCGAAACGTTCATGAACAACTTTGAACTAAGTATGTTTAAAGGGCAGTCGTGATTTTAGAATAAAATTATTTTATTTATTTTAATCTCAAGAGCGGTAAGTACATATTGTTATCCAACCTTATCCTATCTTAGCCTATTAAACTTGAAATTTTATCGAAACAAATATCGACTTTGCGCAGCATTTGAGTAGCGAGTATTTCAAGTGACAGAATGATAGAAAATTCTAGATAAATACTACCAATGCGCAACATAGATTACCTCACTAAGATTCCGCACTATGAGCGTTTATGTAGGTTCGTAGTCGGTATTTACATATATGCTGTTTTATTTAATATGCATTGAGCCGCCTGCCGCATCAGTTGGTTGTACGTAATGTACAATATTTGAAACTACAAAACACACGACACACAAATTCTCCTTAAAGAAGTCAAAACTTCCTAGTTTTGGCTAAAGATATATCCCGACCAAAAAGTGTAGAAATTAAAAACTGGCAACATCGTAGTGTCGTCCCGTTTTCTTAGATTGTTTTGAAATGGACGACACTAAGATGTTGCCACTTTTTAATTTCTACACATTTTGGTCGGAATATACACTTATCTGCCCCAATATTTTTAGATGAGCGTTTACAATATTAAATTTAGACATTTCAAAAATCGTTTTCCTAGCACGGTACCGACCGATAGTATATCACCTACATTTTTTACGGCATATACATACATTATACTGTATATAGTTAACTTAATATATTCATTAGATCTTTTTTAGTAAAATGCTAAGTCTCCTATTGTAATTCAAAGTATTTAATAGGCATTATTCATCATATATTTATATAAAATTACTAGTAAAATATGCAATCTACAAACTAACCTATACATATATGCTCATTCAAAACAACACAAACGTGATATATTATTGGCCGGTACTGTACCTGCAGTAAGTATCTGGATAAAATTTTCAACTCTATGAAAAATAGTTTAATTTTAATTGGTACTTAAATTATTAACGCTGATATATGCACTGATTATAATATATATAATATGTGGATGGTGGTGACGAGTCTGCCTGCGACCATGAGAGCGCTCGAAAATAAAAGTAAATATACGCGATTAAGTCCCGTTTTTGTCAAAGTGCCAAAACAATGAGTGAATATTGTGTGAGTTTCAATCAGTACAGTACATATGTAGTGATCACGTGTTTCGTTTGTATGCTCAATCTAATGTGTACATAAGTGTTCCGTTTAGTCCCGACAACAGTTGTGCGCCCTTTGGCGAGCCGATTTCTCTAACCCCCAGTGTAACATGACCGCGAAACTCGTAGCAATAAAGCATACTTATATTGGTTTATTATCTATGACTCACCCGTGCTAGGTCAGCAGTTGGAATTGTAACGTCATAATGTTTCGTAGATATCAGCGCAACCTGGCGTGGAATAGCTGTATTATGATGTGGCTTCGTAAACTAAGTACTTTATCAGGACAAACCCTTATATGTCACATAATTTTTCATAACAACTTAAACCGAGAATCATATAGCCATTAGAGTCGATATTCTATTAAGAAACAACTATCAGTAATATCGTTTTGGTATGGAAAGCTGTCAGTTAACGAGTCTTATTCGAGCGCCTGATTAATTTCAAACATTTTTCACATATCGGAATGAAATAAACCGCAGGCGACCAGTATAAATGCATTTAACTTCAACCTGCCTCTTTCCCCCCCAACTCACATGTTTGTCAACGTTATAATCCAAATATATACATCAAATGCCACGATATCGTACTAAATCCAACACTTTAAATTTAGCGTCACTCGCTTGATTTTTTACCAACTTTTCTGGTCTGCCATTCCTGCACCCCCCGGTTTAAAGCTGCCAGACTGCCAGATTAAGTAATAGCAATAGCATAGCAGTCTACCTATATACATTTCGTTGCTCTCATTATCGTGTCACATACGACGTGGCCAGCTCTCCGTCTATAACGTGAATACCTAACCTTCTTACGACTATCCTAGTCTAACTTTGAAAAAGAAACATTAATACGTCAGTATGGCATGTCACATTAGAAATAAACAAATCTAATTATTATTTTGCAGAGATTGATAATAATTACATTAATTCAATGCCATGAATTTGAATAGTAGTGTGTTATTGAATCTACGAGCAATTGAAGCATAGGATTATTTAACTGCACGAATATATAGACCGATCCATTAAATAATTAATGCATTGACAGATTATGTGAGTTGTTTCTTGTTTACTTACAATATTAGGTACCTACTACGTAATCAATAGGTTCTACCGACTTATTAATGCATTTGTAATTTTATGTTGTTTTTAGAGAAATACTGTGAAATCATGGATTACTTGCGGAAGTTGCAAAATCGACCATCCTAAAAATTTTGGCCGTATTCGCGAAAATACAGCTTTATACAGGATATCGTCTGGAGAGCCCGGAATGGTCGAGTGTATAATGCTGAAGATAAATAGTGCAAAATAAAATAATTGAATATTTACCGTGTTTTATTGCATGTTACAAGGCAGCTGTCAGACAACAAGCGTCAAGCAGGCAACTAGCAATGAGCCTATAAACCTTGTAGTACAGGTAAAGTAAGACTAGATATGCCATTTTGACGGCAAAATTTGTACCACATCAATTAAACTTTGCTTTATAACTTTATCTTGGCACTAGGAATAAGGATCTACCGAGTCCTATCAAAATTTATGCGTACTACCCCCGCCCGAATGGAATGGGCAGGGGGCAACATTTGAAAATTACAAATTTTCCAAACTGGGAATGTAAAATATCATTTTTAATGTATTTTTTTACTCTGAATCGAATGAGACGATTCTCATACTTATAAACTCAATACTTTGCTATATATGAAGGGTTTTCGTCGGGTGAGAATACGTTTGTGCCATACGCCACTTACATTCGTTTGCAGGAGAACGATAAGAAGCCAAAAAATACTTTTTGAAAAGTTTTACATTTAGGAAATATTTAACTTATTTATCAATTGGACACATATGTTTATTATTTATAATACCATACAAATATTTTAAATATAGTGATAATGATGAGTAAATGTTAAACGTACAATGTATGACATGACATATAAAAGTGTTGGATATGTCACACTTTCGTGATAGTTTTCAGTTAACAGAGTGTAATTATCCTATAGTAAAATGCGGATATGGCACAACATTGTTGAAAAATATCTTTTTTCAAAAACCGATTAGCGTCAGGTATTCCATATTTTATTGTTATTTTAGAAATGGTTTTGTTCAAAAATGGATATGGCACGTATTGTCAGCCGTGGGGGTTGGACGCATACATTTTCGAAGTGCCAAGATAAATGTATAAAAAAAAGTTCAATTGATATTTGATAACTATACATATTTTGCCTCTAAAATATGCTATTTTCCTGTACTATTGGTTTCGCATACGAATCGTAGGAATAAACCATTTTCAAATTGCATGTTCCTGCCTAGGGGGCCTGTGCCCACGTATAAATTAATCTTATAGCACACGGAAACACTGCAAAAAATCTAAGATATTTTTTTTATTCCTTTGAGCCTATAGGATTATTTTAGATAAGCATACGTATATTTTTGAAGTGAAAACTACTTTAGCCGCGTTGGGCACTTTCTAGTAGGGGGAAATCTTATGAGTTCGCGTCATCGACACCGTCACGAAAACAAAAACCCATCACAAGATTTTCCTTGGGTTGGAAGGCTCGTTCGATAGTTAAACATATAACCATTCAAATAAAGTTTAATTTTGTGAGTAGTATTTTTCTCTTATGCTTTTAACAATATATTAATCATAGAAAATCATCATTGTAAATTGCCTCTAGGTACACATTAACTCCTATATAAACCTTGGGTGTTAAAGATAGGTCTACCAAATAATAATTACTAAACAGACCCTGAAGATTACGGCATAATTATTATGCCGTAATATTCAGGGTATGTTTAGTGGACTATTTGGTTCTCAGTTTCTAGCTAGCTATAGTTTCTGAAAAATAAGGCTGGGACAGAACCGTAATTTTAGTATGAAAAATTGCATTTTCAAATGGTTTTTTATCGAAACTACTGCACGTAAAATGAAGTCAAAATCAGTCAGCTGTCCTAATTTTTTGCAATTTTCTATTGGTACCCCACACGTGTCATAAAAATGAAAAATTAAAACCATTTCCTCCTTAAAATATAATTAATCTCCCTAAACTTCCTAAACTTTTGGAGTAAATTGGCTGTGACAGACGCACGGACAGACAAGCGAGTGATCCTATAAATAAGGGTTCCTTTTTTATTTTTTAAGGTACGAAACCATATAAACGTGCATATAATGGTTGCTCGGAGTGTCAGTAAATGTAAAAACCCGATTGATGTTGATAATTTTAATTCAAACATTATGAAGTTTCAAATTTTAATACTAAAAGCTCTAAGTTTTCACTTCTATCGGCAGTCCCTATGACTGCCAATTTTTTTTCTTAACTTTCATTAAACAAAATCTCGCTTCTCGTAGATTGACGGCAGTCGCACCGAGTCCTAACTGTATGAATAAATCGTAAATATTGTAATGAATCTTTTAATGCAATGAAACAATATCAATTTGAATGTTTGACACATTCACACACACTCACGATAGAAAATGTGAGATAGACATATGCAGTGACACTCCAATGACAAGTCTGCACTCTTTTCGTGGATTGTCAAACAGCTTTTTATAATTAAGACCTCTATGCCAGCTAGATAAGATTTGTTTTTGTATATTGATAACATAATTTAGATTTTGTTATTATATCAGATATTTATGCGGTTGACCTTTCATCCGATAATAAAGCTTTCTTAGTCGTTAGATATTAATGCTGGTGATAGTAGTCATATAATTTTGCTTTTAGTACGTAATCAGATATTTTTAAGCGGACTGATCCGATATTTATGCTGATCGATGCAAAACGATGTTTATGCCGGCCACAAAGCATCATATATTTTTTCACCTCACTAGCTCGGAAAGCCCTTTTTGTTTGTTTAATATCTATTGTGAAAATCGCTTTTTATCCACATGTGGTGAAAGAGTTTTGACATAAGTGACAAGTGGCTTAAGTGACATTTGACAGCTAACAAAACGTAAAACGTTAAAAGTGCAGAATTTTTAACATCGCAATTAATGAATTGCATCGAGTAAAAACACTTAATACAGTCTTACAACTTTATTTTAATTCATAAATATCAGCATTCAACATTAATCTTCATTCTTTTTGTAAAAACGGATAAATTGTTCTGACAGCCGAATAAGTCTACGTACGAACAAAACGCATCTGACATTTAATAAAACCTTTTACGTCAAAACTTTTTATTTCAATTCATCCATCATATCAACGTTAAATATTCGCATGTTTTTCTAGATTGTTTTGTTAAAAATTAGTGATTCGAGTGATGAAGAAGTATTAAACACCTGAGGAATTACGGGAAACCGAGCAAAATGCACCCTTTTTCTTATTTTCCTCGCTGTAGTGAGGTGAAAAGTTTTGTGTTATACACGTGTGAAAGTTATTTTACGTCTCGTGTATTAAAGCACTCGCTACGCTCAGGATTCTATTTTTGAACCACTCGCTTCGCTCGTGGTCAATAATAGAATCCTTTCGCTAGCTCGTGTTTCAAATAACACTCGCACGTAAAACACAACTTTCACCACTTGTATAACAAATAACTATTACCGTGGAGGTGTCGTCATATACTTTTGCCCTCAATGGGGAATCAGATATTTTTGCAGCGCTGCTCATAGTCATATATTTATGCTGGTGACTGTACAACGTACGTCGTAAGCGCCGACTTCCAAATGGTACCTTTGACAGTTAGGCTGCGTTTCCGGCAAGTATGTGCGTGGATGCGTTGCCAGGGATGTGTTTGTTAAATACTAATACAATCGCTTCATTTGAGCGTTTTCACAAAAAGTTGTTAGTTTTCACATTTTTGAAATTTTAAGAATTTTTTGCATATTCCTACTCAGAATCGTGAGTACTATCAACTCCACTAAGAAATTAAAAGTGTCCTGTTCCTCTTACGCTACTTTTCTATGGGCACTTATATGAAAGTAGCGTAATGGAACATAAAAATTGTATGAAAATTTTGGGACACTTTTCATTTCCTAGCAGAATGAATAGTACTCTCGATTCTAAGAAGGAATTTCCAAAAAATTCTTAAAATTTCAAAAACACGAAAACCAACAACGTTTTGTGAAAACGCCCATTTACCTATCCGTCCTCAAATGAACTGATTCTTTGGTGAAAACGGAGCCTTAACCGAATAAACAAAACTCATGGTTGTTCCAAAAATCCAAAAAAAAAATCCAAATAAAAACTCTTTAAATTACCTTTTACACGAAAACCACAAGTACCTTACAAACTTGGACAACAGGGTGTCCACTATAAACCCCCAAAAAAAATCCCTGACTTTTCCCTGACTTTCCATGACCATTTTTTGAAATTTCCCTGACCAAAATGTCCCTTTTCAAAAATATTTTTACTATTTTTAGCTCATGGTAGTCGAATTTCCATACGCAAGACTTTAGTATCGCATTTTTTTGTGTCTCCATTTCAGTGTTTAGGTAAATATTACTTAACGTAATATTTATATGCGCATCCTTATTAGTCTGTCTGTTGAATTTTTACAAAATCTAATCAAGTTTCAGAACAAAAGTATGTATCGAGACCAATTTTGAATTGTTAGTTTTAAGTATATGGACACGCTACATTTTTTTTGTACAACGGCGGTGGCAAACAAGCATACGGCCCACCTGATGGTAAGCCGCTACCGTAGCCTATGGACGCCTGTAACTCCAGAGGTGTCACATGCGCGTTGCCGACCCTTTAAAAACAGGAGGATTCACTGTGTTGACGGCTAACGGAACAAGAGAGGTCCCTCGTCGTCAACACACTGGGTCCTCTTTGAGCTCTTTGGTTACTATACATATAAATTATAAACTTAAATATATGTATGTCATAAAAAGCGTCTGGTGTCCAGGAATGGGATCGAACAAGCGTCTTATGCATCGCATCCGGGTCACAAACTCCTACTTAAAATAACCCGTTAGCCTAGGAGTTAGGGCTCCTTCAGCGAATGCTAAAGACGGTGGTTTCATCGCAGCCCTAGGCACCAGAGACCTTGGTCACTTTTCCTTTGTAAGTATACGTTCCGTTGTAATTTTTCCAGAGTCACGCAATATTCCTAGCACAATATCAGCATGTTGTATTGATTCCGTATGTCTCACAGCGTGCAGCGTACGAATCAAAACGAATCGGCCTTTTTTTCAAATTTTAAATAATAGCTGAAGTTATTCATTGCATTTAATTATTTTTATTTATTTTATTTAATGCGTTAAGCTTCGAAACTCTTGTGATAGTGTTCTGTGACAAGTACATTTTCGGTGTTATTTAAATCGATGTTATAATACTTATAATATCTTCAGGTTCAGGAGACAAATCGTCGAGATCTTGAATACCATTACCATTAAATTGTCGACAGACATTTAATCGAATATTATTTCAAAGACAACGTTTCAAGTATTTTCATTTCATCGACAAGTCATTGCGTCGAGGACTCGTTACTAGGTAATTTGAACCGAGGTTTTTTAATTGGTAGTTGACTTATTTCAATAAAATTATGTCATGGCTTTTCATTTCGGGTTTTTTTAATTAATTTTTTTTACATGTAAAATATTTATTCCGCATAAAGTTATTTCAATTGGTAATATTTCGTTATCGAAACTAAACGCAATCACGTCAGTCGGCTCTCTCTGCACGATTATAGCTATGTGGGTAGTTTCAGATATGAAAATGTTTATCTGATCGAATGGTTGATCGTCTGAAGTGATTTAATTACTTGTGTATATTATTGTATTGTGAAAAATGAGTGATACAGAGGAGACAGTTGTCTGCGAAATATTTAAATCAAATAGCATTAAAGCTGTCTGTTTTCTTGGGAGTCGCAGTTCTAACCTAATCTAACCCACTTCTGGCTACAGTATGTTTTCTTGGGGGGCGCAGTTCTAACCTAACCCACTTCTGGCAACAGGTCGTTTTCTTGGGGGTCGCAGTTCTAACCTAACCTAACCCACTTCTGGCAACAGTTCGTTTTCTTGGGGGACGCAGTTCTAACCTAACCTAACCCACTTCTGGCAACAGTTCGTTGTCTTGGGGGACGCAGTTCTAACCTAACCCACTTCTGACAACAGTTCGTTTTCTTGAGGGACGCAGTTCTAACCTAACCTAACCCACTTCTGGCAACAGTTCGTTTTCTTGGGGATCACAGTTCTAACCTAACCTAACCCACTTCTAGCCACAGTTCGGTTTTCTTGCACGGGACGCAGGGACATAAAATTGTATTAAAGTAATACGTCGAAGCAATGAATTGCAATGTTTTGTAGTTGTGCCAATGAAGATAATTTGAAACAAATCAGCGATTAAGTAATATTCGTTCAATAGTATTTCTAAGTAGTAAGATAAATTTAAATAAATAGTAGTTGAAATAAAATAATGCCAAACAATATTACTAGTACTAAAGTTTCGATGAATCGTTGTCGATGAAATAAAATTCGATGAAAAGGTTGTCGACAAAACAAGGGTACACCTTCAAGTCCATTATGGCAACATGTACAAATGACGCTAGAGGTTTGTTGCTTTGAAATAGCCATAAAATGGTTGGTAATCCCTTTTAATAAATACTACGTTTACACTTGTATGTTCGCATTTGAGTAGACGCTCGTCGTTGTCTTTGAAATAATATTCGATTAAATGTCTGTCGACAATTTAATGGTAATGGTATTCAAGATCTCGACGATTTGTCTCCTGAAGATATTATAAGTATTATAACATCGATTTAAATAACACCGAAAATGTACTTGTCACAGAACACTATCACAAGAGTTTCGAAGCTTAACGCATTAAATAAAATAAATAAAAATAATTAAATGCAATGAATAACTTCAGCTATTATTTAAAATTTGAAAAAAAGGCCGATTCGTTTTGATTCGTACGCTGCACGCTGTGAGACATACGGAATCAATACAACATGCTGATATTGTGCTAGGAATATTGCGTGACTCTGGAAAAATTACAACGGAACGTATACTTACAAAGGAAAAGTGACCAAGGTCTCTGGTGCCTAGGGCTGCGATGAAACCACCGTCTTTAGCATTCGCTGAAGGAGCCCTAACTCCTAGGCTAACGGATTATTTTAAGTAGGAGTTTGTGACCCTCGCCTCGCCTCGTTACTCCCACAAAGTATAAACGCGTTTCAGTCGCCATCAGATATATCGAAGTGGCAAAAGTGGTCACAAATATCTGAACATACACTTTATTGCCTTGACGATAGAGGCGTTGTTCAGATATTTGTATATCCGCTCTGATATATCTGATGGCGAATGTACTGTATGTATTAAAAGCAAATTCTCGAACCTGATGCTTTTATAGATCTCTCAAGGCATAGTCCATTTTCAAGCCACCTTAACAATGTAAATTAAATCGCGAATTCTGTACATCCAGACATAGCATGTATGCTATTCCGTGATTGGTCACATTACACGACTTTTGTCTTTCCCATAGAGTTGTTGAAAGCAATCTTGCTATCTGGGAACATTTTGTTACGCTGTATTTTAGTCCCGTCCCCGTCGCAAGAGTTTTGGCAGATTTTGTTCAGTTCAGGACTGCATTTAATGTTGGTATAAGTTATTCTAATGTTTAATTAGCGGTTAACTGATTTTAGTTTCAAGATTTTTGATATTATGTTTCGGGCCTTTTCTATGTAACACTACGGCTCGCTCACCCATATTCCTCAATTTAAATATTTGGCAACATTGTCTAAAATTAAATACGCTGAATGCTGATATTATGATCGCCTACGACTTCAATATGCAAACTCTGGACTCACTCTTAGATTGAGTCATACTTTATTAAACGTACAATATTTTGAATATTTTTGAACTCATTTCATTAGTCATATTCACTGTTTTATGATACTCTAACACATCACTGTAAAAAAACTGTATGATTTTTATGATATTTCATATCCTAAAAGCAGAAATTTAATCATAATGTTGTAGATCCTTGCTACACTGAAATACAATGCTATGAGTCTGGGTTACTAGTCGGCTTGAGCAAAGGCTTTCTCATTAGCAATCGCTGAGAGGGTTTAAGATTTTTTAAACCTTAAAAAAAATATTCTAAATAGAGAAGGTATGACGCCTTATAAGTAATTCTATGAATTCTTTGGATTCACCTATAACCAAGAGAACAAAACTTTTGTTTTCCATTATTTTTTATATTCCTCAATTTTTTTCCAGGTCCATACTTTTCCCTGACCTCATTATAATTTCCCTGACTTTCCATGACTTTCCAGTGCCATTTCGAGCTTCCCTGACTTTTCACTGACTTTCCCTGACTTTCCAGAAAGTGGACACCCTGGACAAGTTAAGTGGGAAGTAAGACGGATGAAAATTCACAGATAAAGTAAGTAATTTATTCGTAATTATTAACAATAAAAAAGGTACATAGTACATTTACTAAGGCATTAAGGAACAACATTGATAACTTAAATAAGTTATTTCTGTTTCATCCATCACAAGAGTTAAGTATACCAAAAACAATTCATAAGGCACACATTCGACAAATATCATTATATATATTGAATATAGGAAAAATATTTTTTTAAATGCACATTTTCTATGCAAAAAAAGGAACATTCATGGTTAAGCGACATTGAACTTATTGCGTATGCGCACAAGGTCGCTAGTTCAATGTAAACTATTACATGGTGGAGGAAATAAAAAAAAGCCATAAAGGCCTAAGCTAAGGCATAAATATAAACAGTCACGGGCCAGAATTTGACATTATATCAACTGTCAAACCACTAATGACTCATAGACTTCTGGCGAGACTTGCGGCCATCTTGGCGAGCAAGGTGGTTAGGTTTCGTGATTAACTTCTTATTTTTTGTTCATTTTCGTGATTCAGTGTGTAATATATAGCTTATTCTGCAGTGATTTAACGAACTAGTGGGCAACTAATGAAGAATTAATCTCAAAACAAGTGTAACCCCTGTTTGAGTTAGATATCCGTTAGTTAAAATTTCGCTCCAAGAGCTGGACGTTGTACGGTGGCATACACGTGCTGTTTGTAGGGAGTAGCTATCTCCTTATAAAAAGCCTAACCTCACCGTACAACGTCCAGCTCTTGGAGCGAAATTTTAACTAATTAACCGTACACTTGTCGTCTCTACTTTGACATTGGCAAAATTGTCCCAATATTGTGGACAGAATGCCATTTATTTTAAAAATTGAATTGACTTCTGGCGAGTGCACAATCGTGCACATAGCCAATAGGATATTCATATGTGCATCAACAAAGCTGCACGATATTATATTTAATCTTAATCCAAATTATTAATTATCTTTTAAAACTGTAATAGATTGAAACCTCTATGTTTTTTCGATATACCGTCAGCATCAAATATATTGTAACAGCCAAAATGATCAAATAGTTCGTCACACCATATATTTTGTATTGTGTGATGAACTATTTGGCTACTCTAGCTGTTACAATATATTTGACGCTGACTGCACAAGATACATATTCAGGTATTAAAACATTATACCAATTCTATTTCTTATGTGTATGTATACCCAACAGTTAGTGCGTGAGATGATTAATAAACTAATTCGTATCATATTTTTATAATCGGAGTGTGCATAACTGTCTTTTACAAGACTGAATCTATAATATTTTAGATTAATTCTATCACCAACCATCACATAAACTATACATACCATTACAATATTCAGTCATTTAACATGTTTAAACCATAAATATTTCATACAATAAGTATTAGGAAATGCATCATAACAAATAACCCTTGGAATCAGAATATTATTTCAAATCAAGTAAAGGTTTTCATCTGCAGTTAATTCAAGTTGAATATATTATATTCATGGTCTAGGGCTGTTCTACTCAATGTAGATTGAACTCTACAAGTCTGCAGTTTTGAGAAAAAGGTCTTCTGAAGGACTAGCCTAGTAGCCTAGCCACCAAATAGTAGTAGTAACAGCAAGCATAGTAAGTCTTGAACATTAGATAACAATGATTAATGACCATACATCGGGGTTTTCGGTGCGGGAATGTTATACACTAGCCAAATAACAGGTAAATACTGTAAAAAACGATACTGATTTAACATTTCTAAGCACATTTGGACCTTACTACCTACGTTTAATTCATAGTTTGGTAATTATTTTACAATAAACAAAGTTATAAATACACGAAATCATTCTCGCAGCGAAGACCCTGATGTATGTTAATGAGACAAAGTCAGGTCAGAATCATGTTAGTAAAGAATTTGAGGCAACTCCTTGAATATGCTGATTTGAAAAGCTAGACTAAAAACTTGAGTCCTTCAGACTAAGCTAGCTTCAGACTAATACTAATAACTTTAACTATAAAACTTTCGTGAGACTCTAACATATTAAAAAATATTTATAACGGGTTACTCACGTAATTTTTGTCGATTTTTGCTCGAAAATGATAAAGGGGATGAGGGTAGATCTGTCACAACATCGCCGCCGCCGCCGCCGCCGCCTCCCGCCACCAGCAGCAGGGCACACCGCGCGCAGGCGCGCAGTAGCCGACGCGCTGCCGTCGCGGAAGGCCGCTCGTGAGAATGATCATCGTAAATTGATCGAAACATGTCGAGCAAAAATCGACAAAAATTACGTGAGTAACCCGTTATAAATATTTTTAATACTAATAACTATTGGGAAACGGCTCCACACCTAAAATAGCTTGTCGGGCAATTTTGAATGAATCTTTTTACAGTGAAAATTTTTCAAATTATCAAATGATATTTCAATTTTTTGAATAACACACGCATACTCATTTGAAGTACTATCAATTGATAAGAACAAATTCATTATGACCTAAAAGATTAGGAGATTTAAAATGATATTCCTAATTCCAAGGCTGATAGTAAATTTAGTAGACGCTTTGTTTCAACTTTTAAATCTGAGACTATTAGATAACTAACAATGTACAACCTAAATATATACTTTCCTCAAGGAAATTAGTTTTCCTCAAAAGCTTGTAACTTGTAACGCAAGAGCAAGCTTGTAGCTTGTATGTCACTTTTAGACATCTTTTGCTAGAAAGGGACTTCTGCTTGTGTTTGTTACAAATTACAAGCTTTTGAGAAATGGGCCCCTGGTAGTGTAAATAATGCCCATATTGGTTAAGCAGATACCTAACTTATTTTCCGGGACATTGTCTTGTAAACTTCCTTTTCTGGCATTATGGAGACTTGTGATATCATTATAAACACAGTTTTAAGGCACTACTAAGCTAAATGAGATTTCAAAGGAACAATTTAAAAGTATAAACAAAACATCACCCACCTACTACACCTATACTTTAACTGTAGAGCTCGTATTGCTATCTAATCCATTGACTGGAGCCTGGATGTCTGTCCGAGGTCTCCGAAACAGCAGAACGTGAGGCTCAGGGTTGTGGACCATGAAGTGAAGCCAGCCTGGGGACTGCTGCACTCCAAGGTTCCGCCATTCAGTCTCCGTCATTAGATGGGACTTGGGGACGAGGCGAGCTATGTCTGGTGGTAGGATCACATGCCTGAAATAGATAATTTATTATTTAATAACCAAAATACCTATATAGAAATAGAGAATTATTACGGTTCATTTTTGTGACCTGTTATAACTCGCTAAAGATGATTTTGAAAGGACCTAGGTACCCAGCTAAAAATGCATCTTAAGCAGGAAAGCGTATTATGTGGTATGTACAACTCTTCTGCGGGATTTCAAGTTTCAGGGCAACTGATATTACATAAAATTAGTTGTAAGAAATGTTGCTTTACCCTATCAGGGTCCATTGTGCTAATCTTTGTCGTGTACTTGATTGGTTATTTGGTTGCAAATAAAGATCTCTCTCTATCTCTATAAAACGGCGTATTATGCGAGAAATCGTATTAAACTTAAGGGGGTTCTAGTCTCGAGTCTGGTAGTTCATGGGAATACGATAGCACTTAAATTTATCTATTACACTCGACTTACGTACAGAAAAAGTGATAGTTTCCCTCAGATTACGTGGAACAATATGTCATCACGAAACTGCAGTTTTTCATATAACTACGACTTTCCGTAAGCCAAAATAAACAGATACAGATAGAAAATGCCCCACATTTCGAAACAAAACAAGTTTTTAGGCTAGAACATGTATCAAATCTTATATTTAAAACCATTTCTTACCTATATTCATATACGTCATCGCTGTATCTCTCGGAGTATTGGATCTGGTCTACAGGCATCTTGGTCACCGCTTCAACACCGTTTATTATCAAGGTTAAATATTCTTGCTGTTTTAAAATATATTCAAGCTTTTCAGCTGACTCGATTAAAAACGTTCGTTTATCACATTCAACTTTTTCAGATTCAGTGCGACCGGCAACTGTCAACTCATTACTGTCATATGTAAGTGTCAATGAGGAACGTTCGGAATGTAGTTCATCTTATAGAATCGGACGTTTTTTTAGTAATGTGAAAGTAGGATCAATTTTAAAGCTGTTTCAAACCATATTTATTTAAAAATATAGACGTTTACAATGTAGTATAGTACAGTACAGTATATTATAGTGGTATAGTGTAGTAGTACAATTATTTTTAAACTAGAAAAAATATATATTTTTCAAATCACGAAATGTTTCTGAGCGACCTACTTTTATGGAGGGATAAAACGTCAATCTGACTTTGACATTATAATTTTGCGCTCCTTTTCAGGCATTATTTTATGTTTTAAGGAAATCTTGCCACTAAGTTATGTATGAAATCAAGTAGCTTTTTGGTGAAGAATATCACTGTGAGGAAACCGAAACTAATCCCAACCAGGTCTAAGTGTTTAGTGTTAAGGTAGGTACACTTTAGGTATGATATGGGATTTCAGAAACCAGTTGCTTTCGTAAAAACTAGTGCCTACGCCAACTCTTGTAATAAGGAAGCCGGGCGCACCTCAGTTTCCATTGAGCCGTGGCATAAAGCCGGGATAAGTGCTAGGAGGATGATGATTATTGATGATGATTTGATGAAACTTGCAGAAATTACAGAATACATATATGCAAATAGACAAATCATTTAAGTTCGTTGTTAGGTAATTACATAGTGGAGTCACTTGCGAAAATTGCGAATTTAGTAAAAAAAGTACAGTTTTGACAAGTTTAGTACTTAAGATAAATTAATAAAACATCTAGGTCATTAGAAAAGGGAAAAATTTCAATACAAAAAGTAGAGAAGTTTCAGAAACCCCGTGTAGAAAATTATATTAAGGTACAATTTTAAGAACTTGCGATAAACATACACACTCACTTACACTTTTCTTTAGTTCTATCTGCATCTGCTATATATATTTAAAAAGTACGTAAGTCACTTTTAAAACATAAGTGGGAATCGTCCCAACCAGCATTGAACCCCAAATTTGAATGACGCAATAGTACACGTGACCTAATGTTTTGTTTCTCACCGCTTAGCACGCACCGATTTGGCCGGGGGACTGCGGAAACGCGGTGCATATACATAATAAATCGAGACGATTGGGACATTATCCAATCCGGACCCCTGGCCGTATTAATGTAGCCCTCCTGTAGGGGACGCATAAACAACGTATGGGCTGGGACAGTATTGTTTTAACTATAGTAGTCCGCCTCGAACTGAGAACGCGCGAATCACTTGCAAACGAGTTAACCAATATAATAATACCCTAAGAAGGATTTTTTTTTCTCCTTCTAGCTCCATAACAACTAGATCGATCCTGTTCATATACGAACTCTCAAATTTAATGTACCACTGCTACAGCCTCAACAAATTTCATAAAGATCAGAAAACCGTTACTAAAGTTATCGTCGGATAAACTATCTAAATCAAAAAGACATCCAAATGCCGAGACGTCCCAGTAGCTAGGTGACAGTTGGGTCTGGAGACTCTGGAGTTGTTTGTAAGAACTCACTTCGCTTACGCTCCGCGAGTTCGATAATAGCTAGGCTATTATAATGGTAACAATGTCTCTTTGGTGGACACAAGCTTGATGCTAAAGAGTGATCGGGCTTTAGTCCCCACGTTGCTACAATGGGATGAGGATGTAGCCACCAAGCCAGCGCGGGTGCCAGGTTACCTCAAGATATTTTTCTTAACAGAAAGGCGAATATCGAATGTTAAGGCCACCAGACACTGTCAGTAATAATGACATTATTTCAATACCCGTCCTTTTCTATGTATATGGAGAACGAGAAGGATGGGTAGAGAAATAATGTCATTATTACTGACAGTGTCTGGTGGCCTATACTTATTTCGTACAAAAACCAAAAATATAAAGCACCTATGTGAAAACTGTTGAGGTCTCCGTCTATTAAAGTCTGACGCTAATTCGCCCGCCAAGTTAGTATGGAATGGCCGATATGGCCATATTCGCCTCAGTCCAAAATAAGCCCAGAGAGCATTACCTAAATTGGTGCAACCGTACTAAATCATGTGTCGCTGGCAATATTTTGAGAGTTAAGTTTCAATTTCTAAAGTCATTAATCATTATACAGTGAATCAACACAGTGAATCCTCTTTTCTAAAAGGTCGGCTACGCGCATGTGATATCTACTACTTACCATCAGGCGGACCTTATGCTTGTTTGCCACCGTTGTAGTAGGTACAAAAATAAGAGAAGACATGCTCCATCATCACGCACGGCGAATGCATTGTTACTAGTTAATAACTACAAATGCCAATTTACTTACTAACACTGCACGTTTTGGAATGAAATTACTGAAACTATCTTTTAATAGACTGGTCATTAATCATACAGTTAGAGCTTCTGCGTATAAGTAAAAGTACCTATTGAGGACACCACAGCACATTTGATATGAATAAGATTTGAGATTGAGATCTACGGGTTTTGAACTAAAATAAATGATAGATTAAGCATTTACAAAAAAGATCTCACAACACAATAAAATACTTAACTGAAATAAAATAATAAACGTCATAATGAAACAGTAATTTTTTTTTTAACACAGTTGCTCAAATCTAGTAGTAGTTTATAATGCGAGAAGTTGGATTTCTCGCACTAGCGCGTTTTACTTTTCCAGCCAATCACAGCTCAGGATTCATGATCACCGCCCCGCATCGCACGGCGCGAGTGTTCGGATGAAGTAACCTCAAAGTGACATATTGTCCATTTTTATAATTTTTTCGCAACTTTATTATTAATTAAAAAACGTCGTTCGATACACGGACGGAATGTCATTCTTCACTCGTCCCGAGTTTGGCCACTCGCCTGCGGCTCGTGACCAAATGTCTCGGAACTCGTTGAATAATGACATCCTTTCCGACCTAGTATCGAAATGTACTATTTTATACGAAGTACTGTGAATCATACCTACCCTGCTCAAAGAAATACCTAAGCAAATCCTAAGTTTGACACGAATGTTTGTATTTACTACTTTCCTCTAGATACTGATCAATTTGAGACTCTATCCGATCCGCAAAATCTGCCTTCAAAATGAAATGGAGGAAGGAATACAAACAGTTGAAGGAAGAAATAATCCAAATAATGTCCAAAGCCATGGTCACTAGATAAACGGTTGCAGCCGCAACCTTCACTCCGTGATCAGTAAACCAGACCTGCCGCCATGAGTGACATTACGTTGGAATTCCTGCAGGATCTTCTGAGAGAAGACTATCCTGCTGTCACCATACAGGAATTCGAGGTAATTACCCCACAATACTCTTTGCACACTCACAAGTTTAAGGGGCTACTTTGAAAAATTATAGGTTTTTTCAAACGCTCTAGTGACTAAACGGGAAAAGGGACTGAATTTATTTTTGAATATATATTATTAGACTATATACTCTTGTTTTTGGCACAAGCCGAAACACGATTGCTGAAAGTTGCCTCGATAGAAAAAAAATCCGAAGTTGGGTCCTTTTTCCCCTTATTTTTCTTAGCTTACGTAAACTATAGGAGTTTAAGCAATATAACTAAGTAAAAAATATGGTATTCTAGTTTATCTAAAAAGTCACAGAAGCAAAACTAGACAAAACTTTATAGATTCGCTTATTTATCGTAGTTTGGTCAAAAAGTCTGATCCTTAGGAGCGCTGCATCTCTTTCTTTCGTGCACGGGAGCCATAAACGTGTCTCTTACGGATGGGCGTGGCTTGTCTGAATCGAGGAATGGCCTTAACAAAAAATAACCATTTAGGTGGGAGAACGGGTGATCTTAATGCTAAAGAACAATTTACAAGTAGCTACCACGATTAGAGTCTAATAAGAGTTTATAAGGGTATAATGCAGTCGGTTTTCGGTTACTCAGTGATCACTTGATCAGTCTCACGCTACTTAAACGGAAGTTACCTACTTGAAGCCGGAAAAAACAAATAGGTACCTATTACCTATTGAGTTACTGACCCACTTTTAAACATGGTTTTTCGAACATATACAGAAAGACAGGTGTTGTATGGAAACATATTATTAAGCGTCGGGGATTTCGAACCAGCTCCCCATGGGACTGGTTTACTCTGAAGAAACGGACCACCCAAAAGTGGTCAGTCTTCTCCATGAGTGGTGTTGAGAGCTTCTCTAAACGGTCAAGTGCCAGATTTTTTTTTCAAACATGATAATCGACTAACTTCTTATATTTATAATCGACTTTTAGATAAAAAACTTGTATGGGGAAAGATTGACATGGTATAGTAAGATCTCAAATGTTCCTCCAATCATCGAAATATCACTCGTAAAATGATGTACATGGATGATGATGATGATGTAGTAATCTACGTAAATATTAAATATCATAAAACAATATATAAACATAAATAGCAAAAATCCATTCCCCATTGAACGTGGATCACTTAATTCTTTGTAGGTACTTCAAAATGTAGGTAGCTTAACAATCACAATATACTCAAAATTTGTTCTTCCGCTTTCTACACTGATTTTCTTATTTAGGGAGCACCAGGCACCAAACGCGGTGACAACTACACATCCATGGTCTACCGCATCCAGCTGAAAGGCACCCAGAAGCATCTAGAACCAGACGCGTCCTGCGAGACCGAACAGCCTTGGAGCGGCTCCATCATCTACAAGTGCCTCCCGGAAAGCATTCTCCGGAGAGAAGCCTTCAAGAGCGACGAATTGTTTTGTAATGAAGTGGCTTTCTACAACAAGATCTGGCCAGCTTTAGACGATTTCCAGCAGCAGTGGCAGGTCAAGAGCCCGTTTAAGGCGATACCGAAGTGTTACCTGGCGCAGAACGATCTGGTCATCTTGAAGGATCTGAAGCAGCTGGGGTTTGTGATGCCGGACAGAAGACAGGGTACGTACCAATAGGATAATGTACATTTCATATGCCATATATACTCGTATGTTCCCGAAATATTTCTAAAAATAAAAATGGTAATGGTGGTGGTTGAATTTTAAGGCACAGTCTTCTTGCTCACGAAACCTAGGTACTTTTGAAAAGACTCTTTACGATCATATTTCTTTAGAATTGTAATATTACGACAAAACGATTTAGACACTACTATTTTGCCTTCATACGGAAAAAGACGATTCCTTGCCTTGCTTAGTAAACAATCTGTAACAATCATTCATCTGGCGAGCTAGCATATCTTACGTTGTCACCTGTCACTTCATGCTTTGAGTCGCAGTTGAAGTATGGAGAGTCGCGCAACGACGTAAGATGAATTAGCCGTGCTAGTCAAGCTGCTAATACCTCGGCTAGGTACTTATCTGTAACTGGTATTATTGTTTTTAGGACTGACCATAGAACAGTGTTACTTCGTTCTCAAGAACCTTTCACAGTTCCACGCTCTGTCATTGGCTATGAAGCACTACAACCCAGAGGCATTTTACGAGCTTCTCAACGTACAAGATGGTATTTCAGAAGGTAATGTCGATATTTGTTACAATACGAAAAAAGAGCGTTTTAGAATTTCATGTTTGTACTTACCTACATCAATTGAAAGTAGATAATTTAATTATGAACGTGGTGGTTGCTTTTTACTACACTAATCCAGTGATAATGTATAAATACCTATCAGTTATTGAACTTTAAAAGAGATCAATTAAATCCCCTGAACCTAAATAATCGATATAAACGTTAGGGCGGCCTCCGACTATCAGTTCGCCTACAGTACGCCTGACGATATCGGCCTGTCAGTTGTTCGGAGACGGCAAATTTTTATTGACTTAAAACTGACAGGCCGAACTCGTCAGGCGCACTGCAGGCGGACTTATAGTCGGTGGCCGCCTTTAGGTCAATGCGCTGACGCATAGTGCTTATCCTAATAGCATGCTGCGTTTAGTATTGTTTGCAGGTGAAAACGAGGATTATTACAAGTCGTACTACCGCGATGCGACCCGCAACGCCGTGGCCATGGTTGACGAAGAGCTTGCTGACTGCGAAGACAAGGTACGTATAAATCAACCATTTTTTTAGTGGCACACCATGAACTCATATTAGGCGCTTCGTTAAAATACACCAGCGTAAGCATGATCAACAAATAAGCGTACCTAAATGATACGAGTTTGGAGGTCAAGTTATACTAGTCTCGTAGGTACTCCCGGTAGAAATAATAAATCCTGGCAGTGAACCTAACCAGAAATGAAATGCTAATAATGCTCTACAAATTTTCCATGCGCCGTATTCTAATTTTAAAATGTATAAACAATACATTAACAACACAATCTGTCTTAGACATAACTCCAACACTCAACCAATATTGAAGTCGTATTGTAGTTGCATCGCAATAGTTTTCAAGCAAATTCCGTCATCAACCAATATTGAAGTCGTATTGTAGTTGCATCGCAATAGTTTTCAAGCAAATTCCGTCATTTCTGATTCAGACGTGTAGGCGTTAGCTGTATTTGCATTGAAGTTGGATCGTGTCGGTGCGTGTTTTAAAGTTAGAATACGGCCCCATGTGTATGTGTGCGCCCAGCCCCTCATCTAAGTAATTGATAGCGCCATCTGCGGTGTAGAGAGGAGCTCACTTTAAACACAGGTTAACTCTATTAAACTTACACTGTCCTGGTATTTAATTATTTAATTAAAATACTTTCCGAACAAAACAGACTTGATGTAAAGACGATTTTTGATTATGATGATTTTGGTAGACAAGTGTAGCTACTAAGCTAAGTGAACATTTATTATCTTCATCCAGGAAAAATACCTCTCCAAATTCCGGGAATTCTGCAGCGAGGATACCTTCTTCCAAATGATGGTGTCGCTGGTCACTCCTCGGGAGCCTTTAGCCGTCATTGGGCATGGAGATTGTTGGACCAACAACTTTTTGTTTCGATATGTGGACGGGGATATCGCTGAGGTAATTATTTTATGAGCAACAACTTGAGGATCATAATCGAACTTGATATGGTACCATGAAGATCGAAACCTAATAACTCAATTCATCTTTAAAAAATACTAAGCTGAGATCAAACTTCAAACTACCTTGGAGCACCGTATTTTCATACAAAACAGATAAAAAGCTACGGATACACGCACAGATGTGTCCGCCGGATTTGTCCGACGGATATGCCCGGCGGACATCAGATCCGTCCGTGTATGGCGCCAATTAGGCAACGGACAGACAGCGGACAGATATCTGGCGGACACATCCGTGTCCAATTCGCGCCATACACGGACGGATCTGATGTCCGCCGGGCATATCCGTCGGACAAATCCGGCGAACACATCTGTGCGTGTATCTCTAGCTAAAGTTAGGAGAAATAATGTGCGTTATAGTTATTATAGTAGTTATACTTTTACATGACATTGTGGTTAACTGCAATCTTTACACTGGTTCCGAATTTCAAAAATAAACAGTTTATCAACTGAGCGATTTTAGATCCCTTCATCATACTTAATAAATGCACTATTTTCCAGATGGTAATAGTAGACTTCCAACTAGTCCGCTACGCCTCTCCAGCTCTGGACTTGGCGTACCTTCTATACCTATGCCTCACCCGAGAACAGAGATCAGAGCACCTGTCCTCACTTCTAGAGTACTATTCCGAGGAGCTATACAAGAGACTGTTGGAGCTAAGTGACGATGGCTCCGTGTTCGGTGGGAATCTGAGCAAGGATACGCTTAATGAAATGTAAGTATTGTTATCAATTTATCTCTAGCCCATACACGCGCCAATGTTACAGCCCTCTTCTCATTGCACGGGAAAGTTTTGATTATATATCAGTTCTAATACCTGTAGTAAGTACCTACATATTATGTCCTTTGATTTTTAGGGTTCCGTACCTCGAAAGGAAAAAACGGAACCCTTATAGGATCACTTTGTTGTCCGTCTGTCTGTCTGTTTGTAGATATGTGTCACACACATCTACAAATACACAGACAGACGTTTATATCGATTATATTTAGGTTCAGTGGATTTAATGACCTCTTTTAAAGTTCAATAACTGATAGGACATCTGTCCGTTCGATGTTTATTGAAAATCAACCGTCATTTTATTTCATTGTTAGTTACATTTAATTTCGGTTACTAAATAGCTAGGAACTAGTCAATTTTTGAATGTTAACCCAAGACTTCAGATTTGAGAGCGACATGCCTTACCTTACCGCTCATTTTCTACAGCATAACAATTCAGCAAAAAAGCATATGTCTGTGTTGGCATACGAATAACGTGATGCAGAAATCAGAAGTTAACTGGTAAATTACTTGGAGATGAAGTTGAAAATGTAACAGAACAATACGACTAGAATTAACTGCATCTTTTCAACAGGTTGCAGGAGGAGTTTCACCGTAGCGGTAAATTTGGCCTCGGAGTGGCATTAGACATGTACCCGATCATGACGTGTGACAGCGATGAGGCCCCGAATCTCTACCAGGCGAAGGTAAACTAAAGCAAGATTAATTAGTTAACATAAGCTTATGTTTTACACCTATACCGGTGCTAGCCGTCAGTTTTGGAACCTCGCAAAAAATATAACGTCTTGTTTCTGAGGCCCACGTAATATTTTTTCATGCATTAATTCCATATTAATTCCCACTCTCCCGCCGCAAAAATAAAACCGCGGAATAGCAAAGCAGAGAACCAAGCAAAGCTGCTGTACTGCTTGTACTAGACGACGATTGCTTTGCTATTCCGCGGTTTTATTTTTGCGGCGGGAGGGTTCTCTGCCTTTTCGCCGAAAATCATATTGCCAAATTTCACTTGCCAACCAACTTTTCGCAGAAGTTTCATTTGGCCGAATTTCATTTCCCAACTTTACATAATCCAACCTAACCTAACCCAACCTAGTAGGCAATTTTCATTTCCCAACTATGGGGTTGGGAAATGAAATGGTTGCGAAATAATTATTTGGTAAAAGTTATTCGGCCAAATGAAACTTCTGCGAAAAGTTGGTTGGCAAATGAAATTCGGCAATACAATTTTCGGCGAAAAGGCAGGATCCCGCTTTGGTTTACTACGATACCATAGGGTGCCTAGCTACCTCCAGAGACTGTTAGGGGCGTATCTTCAGAACCGCCAAGTTCTCTGGGAAGGGGCAGATGGTAAACTGTGCCGGAGGCTGGTTGAGCGCGGCGTGCCACAGGGATCCGTGTTGGGACCGATTCTGTGGAATATTGGTTTCGACTGGCTTCTGAGAGGGCCGGTCCTGCCGGGGATGGGAATGCTATGCTACGCGGACGACACTCTCATCACGTACAGAGGGCGAACTTTTGAAGAAGCGGCACGTAGGGCAACCGTGGGAACCGATATGGTGATTTACCGCATTCGCCAGCTCGGTCTTAGCGTTGCCTTACATAAAACAGATGTTCTCCTCTTCCATGGTCCGCACAAGGGGCCGCCTCGTGGCGCGCAAATTGTAGTGGATGGCGAAGTCATGGTGGTTAAGGCTCATATGCGGTATCTTGGCCTTATAATCGACGGACGATGGAGCTTTCGAGCACATTTTACTGCTCTGGCACCCAGGCTGCTTACTGCTGCCGCCGCGTTAGGGCGATTGCTGCCTAATATTGGAGGGCCCAATAACCAGTGTCGGCGGCTGTACACTGGTGTCTTGCGCAGCATGGCCTTGTATGGAGCCCCTTTATGGGATGACGCACTCACCACGCAGAATAAAGCCCTCTTAAGAAGACCTCAGAGGGCTATCGCGGTGAGAGCAGTGCGGGCTTATCGAACAGTCTCGTGGGCGGCAGCAACGACATTGGCGGCGGATCCCCCGTGGGAACTTCAAGCCAGAGTCCTTGCCGAAGTATACCGGTTCAAAACCGGTCATAGGGCTGACGGGCAATCCCCTAGTCGGCAAGAAGCGGAGCATGTACGGGACCTGGCACAGGATCGCTTGCTCCTCCAATGGGATGAGGATTTGGGGGGATCATCTCATGGCTTGACGACGATTGAGGCTATTCGACCTCACTTAGACAGCTGGGTAAAGCGGCGCCATGGGGCTCTCACCTTTAGGTTAGTGCAGATGCTCTCTGGCCACGGGTGCTTCGGGGCATACTTGCATCGGATCGGACGAGAGGAGTCTCCGGTGTGTCACGCGTGTGGCGCACAAGTAGACACAGTACGCCATACGCTTGAAGAATGCCCCGCCTGGGAACCTGATCGAGTTGCACTACGGCAGCAAGTGGGAGCTGACCTCTCGCTGCCGAGAGTAGTATGGGCGATGCTCGACAGCGAAAAAAGTTGGAGAGCTGTGACCTCCTTCTGTGAGGACACCATGTCACAGAAGGAGGCCTCGGAGCGGGAGCGAGAAAGCGATCCCGCAGCACACCCGCTCCGTCGACGAAGGCCTGGAGGCCGACGTAGACGCTATGCGCACCTACAGCCTCCAGCCTGATAGACCCAAATGGGGGTCGTGGGGGCCCCCCACTATAAAAGGGTCGGTGGACTGGGGGCACTGAACCACATGGTGCCCCACAGGGCCTGCAGCCTATCTACGGGTTGCCCGCTGGAGTGCTGCAGTCGAATGCTTATGCGATCCTGCATCGCTCCGACAAAGGCGGAGACGGTACTCGTTGGGTTTTTAGACGGTAGTCGAGGCACCTCGCCACGTAGTCCGTCATATCCGTCTCAGTCCCCATGAGACGGAATGTGTAAACGCATTTTCCCAACGTAAAAAAAAAAAAAAAAAAAAAAGGATCCCGCTTTGGTTAGTTTGGGACTAGGTTGATTTGTGTCTGTCCTCCTGTGTGATCTGTGATAAATATTTATTTATTCTATGTATTTAATTTTTTTCAGGAGAGTGTAGTGCCATCTCACGACTCAGTGACTCCGGTCTGGACGTCCAATGCTGCTTGTCGAAAGAAAATGACGGACTTAGTCAGAGAACTAGTTGATGGCGGTGTTCTATAAGGGTGTCAATGGTCTGTTGTGCACTAGGCTTACAATTTGCGCAAGCATCTTCTGCTAACTCCGTTATTAGCTGGTCATATTTGACCATAGATGGCGCTTTCGATGACGGTACTTTTAGACAATAAAATTGTACTTTTTTAATTCAAAGTCTTCGGGAAATACAATAAGGATTAAAGATAAGATGTAAATTTGTATAAAACTACATATTTTGCTTTTGTAATAAAACTATCTAATCATATTTTATTTAATTACTACCATAGTTGTAAAAATCAACATAATCAATACACAACAAATTTAAAAAACACAAAGGGCGACACCTATAGAAATATTAAATTTCAAGGTATAAGGATAGTTTACGGTGTTCCGTTCCGTGTCCTACACGATACTTCCGACCAATCCGACACTTCTCCTTGTATACAGAACATCACGTGACCTCCGAGGATCACGTGAAGCCTTTCTAGCTATGCAAAATTAAGTGTCGGAAGTGTCGTGTAGGACACGGAACGGGACACCGTGAATCATCCTTACTCGTACCTATATGTTTGTACCTAAGTAATATCATAATATGGGACGTTATATAAATGAGAGTGCGTGCACAACAAACCTGAAATATAGATGAATTACTAATTTTACAATAGTAATTTAGTTTAGAATAATTAGTTGCTATGCCTTGAAACCCAAGCGCTTATTAATTATTTTAATTAATTTAATTCATACCTGTAACTGCAACTGCCGAGTCAGTTTAATAAGGAACTTAAAAAAACAACAAACATAATTATATGAGCAGACATGTAAATAATACATTAGGTACTTGATTGTTAATAAATAATATAAATTAAGGACAAAAATATTGTTTTTAGTCACTTCATTTCTATCCATCAATAATTAGCAACTGAATTTTTTTACTTATATGAAAATTTTCCTTTCAATATTTCCGTCCTAGACTTCAGAAAGAAATGGATAAGCATAACTAGCATTAAAATAAATAAATAAATAAAATAAAATAAATATATAAATGTTTGGGGACATCCTTACACATATCAAGTAGAGGACTGACAATAAATATATAATATTTTCGGTGTCTAGTTATATAAAATTACACATCGTTTTAGAGGTATTGCATTGCTTATTTTCAAAATTTACCCAAACTCAACCACAGTAAAAAATCCTTAACGTAAAACGACATCATTTTCAAGAAAACGAGAGCATGTCAAGATTATTTTGAACACCCTGACTGCTTAGCTAATTCAGAAACGAAATATCTCTATCGATCTTGGATATTCGATATATAATGATGCAAATAGACGATGCCATCGAACGAACGAAGATGGTTCGCGGTTATAGGCCTGACTGTAGAAGAACCCCTGTAGAAGAGGTTAGAGCAGAACAATGCAGAATTAAAACTGATAGCATTTTCTACTTAATTAGCCAACGTTGCGTTGGTTTCATTCAGTACAGTACTTACACTAATAGGTATTAGCTTTCTCAAAGACATATTTTTACCGACTCTGTCGTAGAAAGTATGAAAGTTGGTGGACTCCTTTGTCAGTCCAATGTCTTGGGCGCCCAAAACCGTTTGGAGTAGGTATCTAATCAACCTAGCCTACTTAACGGTTAAGCTCACGATGGAAGGAAGTGGGTTTTTATGCCATATTCATTCAAGCATACCTCTTAAATTAGGTACCTACCTACCTACTAAATATATATGTAAACCGAAGTTACAAATAGATGATCGATTACACTAAAGTCGTTATGTTGTTACCAGCCAAAGAGAGTGTTGTATAAAGAAACTGAGAAAAATTAAAAATACCTACATACTTGCCGTGAAATTTCAATACGAGAAGTCGACGAAACGTTCAATTACAAGCAATTAGTATGGTTATTGGCATGCTAATTGATTTTTAACCAGCTTATAAATACAAGGACTGCTCCCATGCAGCACAGCATTAAAAAATCACCATGTTGGGGCTGGGAGTGGGAATAATGGTGGTCCTGTACATTTGTGGGGTAGCCCATGGTTGCGGAGAGAATCCTGTCGGAGAACTAATGAGAAGCAATTCAAAACACCTGAAAAGCAAACCGAAACTTTTGAAACACAGACCGAAACTTATGAAAAATAAACCAAGAAGACTGAAAAAGTTAAGATTACATCCTCAACTTGTTGAAGATGCTGAATTGAGAGTGGTAAATAAGATTCATAACTGTTTGAAATGACTCATAAAAGTTGAGTTTAACCCTCTTAAAGCCATTGCAGTAATGAGCTTGAGTGACATTGTCATTATGTATGTTTATGTATAATGGGTGATATCTGTCTGTGACTCTTTACAACAACTCAAGGATTATGAAACGGGTAACTTCGAACAGGTTTCAATTTTAGCCCTCTCTATATAGTAGTATAGTAGTCAACCTTTTAATAAATATTTGTTTAGTTTTAGTTTTTATGTAGGTAAGTAGTTTTGTTACGAGTTACGAGTTACGCAGAAGTGGCATTCTACTATTTCTACTTGTTATATCCTTTTGTACTCAGTAACGCTTTTACACCAAATAAATAGTACCGTTTTCTTTTGAGTGTAAAAAAACACGTTTAAATTGTATTATTTGTCCAGCCAAGTATTATTCGGAAGTACGGGTATCCAGTGGAGGATCACCAGGTCATAACCAGCGACCAGTACGTCCTGACCATGCACCGCATCCCTCACGGACGGTACAACAGTCACATATGGGACAGGTGATAGTATACTTACTTAACCTTTAGACCGCCATGCCTCAAAATTTTAAATTTATATTTTGAACTCTGTTTGGATCTGTATGCCGAGCATATGCGTCGGACAAATCCAGCGAGCACATCTGTGCGTGTATCCCTAGCTAATATGATTTTGATTACAGGCCTGTAGTGTTCGTTATGCACGGTTTATTCTCTTCTTCTGCAGATTTTATATTGTCTGGACCTGAAAAAGCTCTAGGTATGATTTAATCATTTTGGTACCCAATGGCTTTAGTTGTTATAGCCATGTAAGTAATTTATACAGTCGCCAACAGATACATCGGACCGGCCCAGGTAGTCACAAATATCTGAAGCACGCCTCTAGAAGGTATAACAAGAATAGTGGTGATCCGTTTAAGGGCATAATTGGTATCGCATTGCGTTTAATAAAAAGAAGGGGTACATTTTTTTCACGTGAAAAAAAGAATTGTTAGAATGGCATCTTTAGCCGGTGGTTAAAAAAAAAACCTTTTTTTCTGCATATTTTTATTCTTAGTTTGATTTTTTTGGTCGGGTTTAAATGTAGATGTTAGAGTTAAGTTTAATAAAGTTTTCATCACAATGCTCGAGTTGCTTAAGTTTTTAATAAATAGAATGAAAAACATTGTCATGTTTGTAATTCCTATGAATGATTCTTACTAAATAAGAATATCTACCTACTTATCTACGAGTATTACAAACCCGTAGCCCGATCGCGAAGCCTCTTCGCCGCCCATGGAGACTATCGTTTATAATATTATTTTTAATACAGTTGCTCAAAAAAGTGCTTTTCTTGTAGTGGTTTAGCGTGCGGAAAGTTTGATATCGCGCACTAGTGCTTTTTACTTTTCCAGCCAATCACAGCTAATGACAGTGACAGACAGCCAATCACAGCGCCGCACCGCACCGCGCGGAGCGTTCGGATACATGTACTAAAGTAACCTCAAAGTGAATAATTGACAATTTTATAATATTTTCGCAACTGTATTAAAAAACGTCGTTCGATACTCGTGCGTAAATGTCATTGCACTAATATCGAAATGTACTATTTCACGCCAATGTCGTATTACGTCAACAATTTGACTGGATAAAAAGGATGGTCTACGCCGTTCCGTTCCGCGTGCTACCGACACTTCCAACACTTAATTTTGTATACAGAACATCACGTGACCTCTGAGGATCACGTGATGCTTTCTGTACAAAATTAAGAGTTGGGAGTGTCGCGTAGGAGTGTGAACCATCCTTCAGGTGACTAACTATTGCGCTCGAAGCTAACGCCAGCCGCTGGTTAAAACTTAATGGCTCCTCTACATGATGGGCCATCATAGGGACGCAGCTATGCGTTAGAGGGAGCTAACGATATTGCGATCTCGTTCCGTCGTATAGCTGCGTCCCTATGATGGCCCATCATGTAGAGCCAGCCTAAAACAAATAGCGGTAATGGCTTAATTTCAGCCTACATCCTAGCCGACGAAGGCTACGACGTGTGGATGGGCAATGGGCGCGGCAACCGCTACTCCCGCCAACAAACCCACCTCGATCCCAGAAACCATCACTTTTGGAAGTTCTCCTGGGACGAGATTGGGAGCATCGATCTGCCAACTATGATCGATTATGTTTTGGAAAGAACTAATAAGAGGAAGCTTCATTACATAGGACATTCACAGGTATCCTTTAGAATCTTTAAGGCTAGACATGACGCTGGCACAGCCAAGATATTCCGAAATTGACTGTCATCTGTCTTTCCAATAATAGGTATTTAAATTGGTTTTGGTTTCTCACAATGCTAACCCTTACTTATTAGTGTGTGTTGTGTTGTTGTGTACGGTCAAAAGCATACTGTTTTACGAGCCGTGCGTCTTTCGAATGTTGACCTCTAATTTTCAGGGCACCACGGCCTTCTGGGTCATGTGTTCTTTGCGACCCGAGTACAACAGGAAGATCATCTCCATGCATGCTCTGGCGCCCGTGGCTTACCTAACTCATGCTAAGTGCCTCCTGCTTCATGCATTGGCACCGTTTTCTAATATCATTTCCGTAAGTTTCACGAATTTAACATTTTTAAATACATTACTTTAGTAATTGGAGTGGGTTCACTGCACTTAATTCCTCCCTCCCCAAGAGAGGAATTATCTGAAGGTGACGATGAAGCCTTCAGAGAATTCCGTTTTAAAAGGAATCTTTTATATAATCTATAACAAAAGAAACATATTATTATCATCAGCAACTAATTTTATCACTGACAATGAAGTTGTCCGGTTGGTCATCAGCATCACTTATTTTTTTAGTAAGTACTTAAGATTAGGATTGGTTCACTAAAAGTCTATCAATCCAAGCCTGTCCCATGTTAGGTATGATTTCTTCGTGCAAAAATGGGAGCGTGCGATAGAGGGAGACAGTTAGTTAGTTAGGCATGGTTTTATTACACCGTGAACGGTCTATACGTACCTGCGTAGTTTGATATGAATAATCTAGGAAAACATATTTAGAGGACGTACCTACGCGAATTGTAAGTTTGTCAATCTTTTTCCAGAAAATTTTAAGTATGATCGGCAAAGGAGAGTTTCTCAGCAACAAACGTATCATGAAGTGGGCCGGAGCGGCGCTCTGCAGAGACGGGGCCATCACTCAAGAGATCTGCAGCAACATCATGTTCCTAGTGGGAGGGTGGAACTCACACGAGTTGAACAGGGTATGGCTAATCAGCAACACAAAGCATAGAACAAGTATTTAGACTATACTTACCTCGTTTTTTGGAAGATTAGAAAAAAGTTGAAAGGCGCATGTACAGGGTTCTTTATCAGGCACGATACGGCACGATACACGTCACAAGTGTCAAAGTTCCAATGCGGCCATTAAAAAATATTTAAATATATTTGTATTTATAATAAAGCCATGCGTAGGTATTTGTAAATGTTAAATTGAATAATATTAATTATTTTACAGTATTGTAATAGTAGTCATTATTACGAAATAATTTATTCTTATCATTGTTAATGTTTTAGTGAATGTTGCACAATAAAAAACCTGGAGAAAAGGAGGTTCGAAACATATGGTTTTCGATTTATAACGTATGCGTGTGTCACTGTCAGTTTTTCAATTGTCATGTGTCTCTAACGTGATAATCAAAACGAAATTGTGTTTTTATTGCTGTTATGGATTATAATCTGCAAATTGTCATTATTTATTTACAAATGTGAACTCTTCATCATGTTAACTAATCGTTGGTTGGTGTACTTGCAGTGTGTTTAAATTGAACATTCAAACAGAACAGGTTAGAACAGGTTGGCAACTTCTGTTTCTATGTTTACTGAATTTCTAATCTCAAAAAAAAACGAAATATATAAGTATTTAGCCCTGCAAAATTACCCATAATTGTGAATGTGCTGTGCAAATACCATCAGAGGTGGGGCATACAAGATATGACAACAAGTCTTTTAATTTACTAACTTTATCAATCACAACTTTTTCTAAATACATGGGGAAAATGCGTATTGGGTTAAACTCAAAACCGGTAAAGAGGGTGGAGAGAGGTAAGGGAGGCTGAACGAGACAATAAATAAACATAATTCTTGCCCGTTTTTTTCAGACCATGATTCCCTTGACACTAGCCCACACGCCAGCAGGCTCCTCCGTCTACCAAGTCGCCCACTATGGCCAAGTCATGGCCGCCAAGCAGTTCCGACGCTTCAACCACGGCCTCAACAACCACAGAATCTACGGCAGTTTCTCACCACCACTATACCACTTGTATAAAGTCACAGCCCCAGTCTTCTTCCACTACTCTTTAACCGATCCTTTGGCGCATGTGATAGATGTAGAAAGATTGGGAAGGGAGATTGGGAATCTTCAAGCGAAGAGAGTCGTACCTATGAAAACTTTTACCCATTTCGATTTTCTTTACGCAATCCATGCGAGGCGGCTATTGTATGATCAAGTCATTTCTGACATGAGAAGTATGGAATGGAATTAAAATAAAAATAAAACATTAAACCAATTTTTATTTACATATATTCTGTATATTTTGCTCTAAGTGAAACTTAGTTTTTTAAACAAAATTAAAAGTTGCGGCTCACACGTATTAATTGTTTATGCATCTAGGTATGAAATTGCCATAATTGTGGCATCAAATTCGCCTTGTATACGATAAGGGTTTTTTCTGTTAATTAAATAAATAAAACAATCACATACAATACTCTGAACAGAAAAAGTCAACTTAAAACTACTTTGCTTACAAATAGTAGATTGTACAACAAGGGCATAAAGCGATCCATTTTTATCCGAAGCAATTTATTATTGGTCCTAGCGCAGCGAGGACCAATATAGTTGAGGGTAAAAATGGTCGATTATGCCCGAGGTATACATTCTGCTTTTCACTTCGATTGCGAGGAAAATTTAAGTGGAGAGCAAATAAATAATTACATTACACATATAAAAGAATATTGATTTCGGCGGCCATATTAATTGTTCTACTACTTTTTGCTCACTCTGTTCGATTAACGTATAGTATAAGGCTACAGTGCAATTTCAACGTCACTCGACGTCATTATTTATGTTTAATCGTTCAATAATATTTTCACTTCAATTTAAACAAGTGGAATCCACTAACCTCTTTGAAATCTCTTTGAAGAGAGCATGGGCATTAGGACCCCACGGGTCGAGGGTCTAGACGCCAAATGGAACCAAGTTGTATTCGACGCCGAGGCCCCCGTACTTAGTTTTTTTCTGGTTTCCGGTGACCGTAAAGCTGGCAGCTTCCTGGCTCAACGTATAGGCATTGCCATACAGAGAGGGAATGCTGCCAGCATCTAGGGCACCATGCCGCGGGGGGACTGGTTATTTTAGTATAATATATTTATTTAAGATTAGTTTTTATTTATACTTAAGTTTATTGTTTACTGTTATATTAATATATCAAATAAATATTATATATAAATTTAAACAATAAAATCGCTGTAAAGTAAAAGAACATGAAAAATAACCAATTCCCACTAATTAATTTTTTAATGTTTTTTTTTTTTATTCTCATCATGTGAATTTATACTTACATACTTGTTTTCTGCCAAGTCAACATTTTAGGGAATTTTGTAACAATAATCAACTCCAATTTTATCTAATTTCATTCATTTAAGTACAGAAAACACAATATTCAAATAATAATAGCAAGAATAAAATAAAACAACAAGTTTCAGTAGTCTACGCAATTTTACTGCTTAATTAAATTGTGCAATATATTTTGACTGTGCTTGGCTGTTGAGCCTCATTGTCTTAGTTTTAGAAGAAAATTTCACTTTATGCACTAGAGCACAAAGAGCGATTTTATGTCGTCTACGCACGACTTAAAGTCGCAACTTTACGAGCATGAGAAGTGAAAAAGAAATACAAACCATACCTATCTAAAATAAAATAAATAAAGTACCAAACGTCACCAAGTTATTTGTTTACTATATTGGTTAATAACAATACTCAGTCACTAGGTAATCGAATTTCCCATACCTATATATAAACAGGCCATATAGGTACAGTCAACGCCATAAATATGTATACACTTTTGCACCTTACTCCATGTTAATAAGGTTCAAAAGTGTATACATATTTATGGCGTTGACTGTACCTAGGTATATGACGCATGTCGATGATGTCAGTTTTATGGCGTCATTGTTTGAATAATCCATCTAAAATTGCACTAAAGGGAAAATTTGTGCATTAATAGATACATTTACACATAAACAAAAACTTGATAACATTTATGCAAATATTATACATGACTCCAGCTTGAGTCACAGTAGGTTTATCCCGTTTGACTACCCGACTACGTCATCGTCATCGTCTCAGCCATAAGATCAACTGCTGAACATAGGCCTACCCTTAAGAGGATGATAAGAGCTAAATTCCCTCCCTATCTTTTTCAGCGCGAGTGAAAGAGAAACAGTGCGTTACGATTAGTATGGTAGCTCATTGCAAATTTTGCAAAATGATGAATTAAAAAAAACTATGCATTCGTTGAGAAATTTAAGGCAACGAAGTTTTTAGTATTAGTGTGGTTGAATTTTGTCCTTAATTACAGACATAGAAGCCAAGAAACTAAAGACGTGCAATTGTTTTAAGCTAATTTTAGATGTAACTTTGGAATTATTTTCTATCGAGCCGATTTCGTCCAATCGTGTATTGGAATTAACCAAGTTCTTTTGAATATAATGAATATTAACATATATTTTTTTTACTTTTCCAAAACAAGTAGTTATAGCTATATGACTGCTTAAGTAAAGTCAATTTGAAGGTCATCGGGTCTTGTCAGCCTCTTAAGGGGGGTTGCCATACGCGCCACGCTTGGCAGGCGGGTTGGCGCGCGCAGTTTTTTTTTTGTTTATTGTTGTTTAAGCTTTCGGAAGATGCTGCTGCCCATCTCCCGACTATGTAATCGCATCCAAATTTCCAGAATTAACCAATGGCATACAGTAGTCAGTGTGAAAACCGCAACTAGTTATCTCTGTGAAGTAATTCTCTCATTAGGGATGGGCCGACGATGTAATCTTTTATCGATGTTGATATTCTTGATGTATAAATGTTGTGTAGCTACAGGTATGTCTGGGAGTGATTAAGTAAAACCGTAGATTGCCCATTGAAAAATATGGCTATAATATACATATCACTCATATCTGAAAGAATAAAGAATGATGCACGGTGTTCCAGAGGGCCTACCGCGAAGTTCGAAAATCGACAAAACGATGGCCCCGTCTCTATTGCTCTTGCATATACGAAAGAGAGTGATGGAAATATTCGATTCGATGAACGAAGTGCTTCGCGGTTATAGGCCAGACCGTCTCCGATACGACACTTCCGACACTGCACTATGCATACAGAACATCACGTGACCTCCGAGGATCACGTGACGCTTTCTATACAAAAAAAAAGAAAAAAAAAACAAGCAAAAGAGTGAGGCAGGTAGTAAAGTTTCCGACTTCGATGTTTGCGAATGTAGGAGGTATCAGTGGCAGCACGTTCACAGAACTCGATTCCCGCCGGCTTGCCTAATTTTCAGACACCTGAGCAGTTTTTCCACTGCTCATCAAGAACATTGAAGCCATATATTTTTAAGTTTCGGCTTGCCTAATAAAAAATTTCACCCACCGCCACTGGTAGGTATGGTATTGTAGATCTACTAGATTTTACTTATTTGTAGAGCCATAAAGGGGTGTCATTGTCATTCATATATTTTTGGATACTTCGTTATGTATAATTTTTTTTTAATTAACGGCTTTCTCCCTTTGTCTAAAGCAATGGGAATTTTGCCAATGTCGAGTATATACGTTAATCTCACTTTTATTACTTTTAATAAAATATAGGCAACGTTGTTCGGTGAAGGCCTTGGTGATTGTAAAGTGATAGCCTCCTTACAAACACGTGGGCGGCCGAGACCCCGGATAACCGTTCGTTCGACTAAAGGGTGGTTACGCGCGTTTTGAGACTAATTCTTCATTAACTGCCACTTGTTCGTTAGATCACCGCACAATAACTACGTAAATGAGCAAAAAACAAAGAACTACTCTAAAGGCGTCATCGCCATCTTGAGCTCAAACGATTATCCCGTCTAATATATTAATGCACGTGCACGTGACGCTTGGATTTTAAGAAGTTAAAGTTCATTGAGGGTAGCAAAATAAGTAGGACGTTAAGGCGACGTCAAAGATATGTTTACACTTTTGCACTTGCAAAGGGGTCAAAAAGTAGCTTGAAATGGCTCGTGTAAAATAACACACGGCTGAGCTGCTGTGTCGCCAGTTCCTTTTTCTTTGAAATTGATAAAATTAATCGGACACCGCGTTTTGATTCGAGTAACTCCTAATGAAAAACATTGGCGGATAATTCCTAAAATGGCTCTTAAAATGATAGAGTATTAAGTATTTTATGAATGATATGATTGATTTTCTATTATTTAGTTACCCATATACTCTTACCTACCAACTCAGCTTGAAAATATCGACAACAAAAACGGCTGAAAAATTCAATCACTAGACTGACGTGAAACATTACCGTCCTGTAAACTGAAATAAACCTTATTTGTAAAGCCATAAGAGTCACCAATGCTCCAGAGTATAGGTGTTAGTACTCACTAAGGAAATTGATCAGCGTTTTGGCCAGCGTTATATAAATAAAATCACTGTGAAAGACCATGACATTGAAAGATTCAACATGCTGGGAGCCATTGTTTTGCTGTGCTTGTGTTCGTTGGCGGCCTCCGGGCCTTCCGGACGGTATGACGGGAAAGAGAAAATTCCTGATGACATTCAGGAAGATGCTGGATTGAAAGTGGTAAGTTTTTTATGGGCTTCTTGACTATGAAAGCTAACCAAAATATTCAGAAATAATATTTTTAATATGGATTGAGAACGCGAATGTGAAATATCTGATATTGCAGGCATCTTTAGGCTAAGTATCTAGTAGCCTGTCTCTTAAACGTCCAACTTTCAATCCGGAGGTCTCGGGTTCAAACCCCGGCTCATACCACTGAGTTTTTCGGAACTTATGTACGGAATATCAGCAGTCGCTTTTCGGTGAAGGAAAACATCCTAAGGAAACGGGACCTAAATTCTGAAAAGGCCTAGTTTCCCCTTTGAATTGGAAGGTTAGATGGCAGTCGCTTTCGTAAATTCGGGCTTGGGGTCAAACGGATCCCAAGCCGGAACAAACGCTAGGAGGAAGAAAGAAGCAGGCATCTTTAGGCTACTATAACCGCTTTCCACCAGGTGGGTCATAATTATAGTTTAACATGTGTTCCTAGTTAAGTGTTTCTCTGTCTGTGATGTGGATTGGTAAGAATAGAATAGAATAGAATAGAATAGAACTTTATTGCATTCATGATAGTGTACAGGTACATTACAAAAGTTGATGATCTAAGCAACATATTCAAATCTTATATCCTGTAATTTCAATTAAATTGCAAATAACATGCAATTATATAATTAGTTGTTATTTAGTTTTAATATTTATTTTAATTTAGTTTATTTTTATATTAACTTAGATATACAGGGTGGCTCATTCAAATCGGTCAGTATGGGAATGTCTGAAACCATAAGACATACGAAGATTTGTTCTTAGGAACCATGTCACTGATTTTGATAAAAAGAAAAACTGCATTCATACATTTGAAAAAAAAACTGTACCCAGCTCGGGAATCGAACTCGGTTGTTTTGAAAAAACAAACTTACACTTTTTCTATTTAAATATTGATTGTGTAGGTGTAAATGTTTCTAAGAAACATGATGTCTAAAATGAATAAAATGCATTGTTTTGACATACTTTAATTTATCATAGTAGGTGTTCGAAGTGACCACCGTTACAATATTCAACAAGTTCAGGCATGTAAAATTATCTCTATGGCTGTTTGTATGTACCTCTCTACTTGTTACATACACCTTATCATGTGGCATTAGCATTGCATTAAATCTTTAAGGAAGTTTTGTTGATACTATGATAAATTAAAGTATGTCAAAACAATGCATTTTATTCATTTTAGACATCATGTTTCTTAGAGACATTTATAGCTTAAGACCTACACAATCGATATTGAAATAGAAAAGTGTAAGTTTATTTTTTCAAAACAACCGGGTTCGATTCCTGAGCTGGATACAGTTTTTTTTTCAAATGTATGAATGCAGTTTTTCTTTTTATTAAAATCGGTGACATGGTTCCTAAGAACAAATCTTTGTATGTCTTATGGTTTCAGACATTCCCATACTGACCGATTTGAATGAGCCACCCTGTATACTTTTTCTTGCTGTAAATTAATTAATTGCAATAAATGAACAAATAACCAACAAAAAAAATAATAACATAATGCTGCAGAAACTTTGAAAGTAAGAAACTTATATTATTTTTGAAGTACCTATCGATAATATTTTGTAATGCCATAAAATAAAAATAAAAACTGACATCAAACCTAAAAATAAAAAATTACAGCTAACAAATTAATTATCAGACATAGTTTCTAGCAGTGGCAGAATCCTACCGGCTTGTCCTTTTTTTTCCGAAAAGGAAAGACAAATTAGTTCACGCATTTCTACGATTATTATTGGCGCGCCGCCACTGCGAAGCACTTCGTTCATCGAATCGTCTATTTGCATCACTCTCTTTCGTATATGCAAGAGCGATAGAGACGGGACCATCGTTTTGTCGATTTTCGAACTTCGCGGTAACCCACCTGGTCCCTACATAGTTAACTAAGAGTGTTATTTGCTGAATTATACACTATTGACCGCTTTTAATTAAATTTAGCTTAGCGATATTTATTTATTTATTGCCTACAAAATTTATACAGCATAACAGTAAAACCAAGACACTGCACAATTCAAATAACTAACAGATACATATTTTAAATTAAAACAAATTGGAACATCGACTCACATCCATCGACTCACAGTAAACCAGACATGCTCTACAAACACTCGCTCAATTATTCGCAAATACATCAGTATATAGGTATATAGGCTTGGCTGAGATCGATCTGAATATACACCTACACCCTAACCTACCACCTCTTCTTTTTTGAAGTCTGTTAAGCAACAAAACGTAGATTGATTATTATTCGGCCCGTCCTCAAAATTTCAAAGAGAGACGTTTTTCTATTTAGGTACTTTGAATTTGGTTGAATATTTTTTAACGCTCCGGCAGTTAAGTTAAATGAATACTTATTACTTATTTTTACTACTCAAATAAATACATCAATTTCCTGTGAAATATAGTGTATAATTTAGTATTTAAATGCCTAGAAACTGTTTCATTTCATGCACCATTAATTATATCAAAATTACTAGGTATATTTTACGTGCTGCATACCTAAGTATAACAGCCATAGAATTTTACGGTAAAAAACTCTCTGAAATTCATAAAAATGAAAGTGTTTAAAAAAATCGGTCCAGTGCAAGTCGGACTCGCGCCCTGAGGGTTCACTATATCATACAATTTTTAAGATCCCAGAGCATTGCTGTAACGAAAATAGAATTATACGACAAAATTTTACTTTGCCGTTGAAAAACTGTTACCTCCATACATCAACATATGTTGCGGTTAGTTTACTAACTGCAAATAAGCTTGTAATTGCACTGTTATGGGCGCTGTTGACAGTTGATCTATTTTTCTTTTTCAGATTAGAAAATAGTGAGAATTATTTTTTTATTACCTAAATGTTATTAAATATTCACCCGAAAAGAAGAAGACGACTTTAGGTGATTTTAGCATCATAAAGTTACTAACGAAGTCTTGGCAACCATTTTGTCACTAAGTGGCAAAAAATAAAAATGTATTTACAATTAGAAAACAAATCAAATTATTTTTGATAAATAATCCACATGGTCACTTTTTTCTCTGTACTAATTCTTTGGCTAAGCAACTCTTCGCGCCTTTGTTTTTCATCCATTTCAAACAGTAGACAACTCAAAAAAAAAATTCACCACAAAAGTTTATGCCATTTCTTGTTCAGCCCGAGCTGGTTCGTAAATATGGGTACCCTCTGGAGGAGCACCAGGTGACGACCGAAGACGGCTACATCCTGACCATGCACCGCATACCACACAGCAAGGGAGCCAATGAGACAACTGACAGGTACCGTATACTGCTACAGCTTTGTCTACGATGCACAACTTCGCCTGGCTTGAAAAACATGGTTTTCTTCGCCAAAGAGCGATTTATCTTATTCCTGAGATTGGGAGAAAGGCGGCCATCTCAATTTAACATATTTTCTTAGTGTACGAGTACGTACCATCGCCAAAACTGTTACCAGTTAACTGAGCATTAATAATTCCTATTGCAACGGCAAAAAGTCTACCGATGGCCAATTTATAATAGTCTCGTTTTATATACTAGAGTACTAGGGGACCAATTAGACAACCGAGAACTGATGAAATCGCTTGTGTGATCACTTTGAATAACTTCATTAGGTACTTGTGTCAAAGAAAATAGTGATTTCGCATAGATATCACACAGAGTTATTGATTCGTTCTTGAGTTTAACAGCTGAAGTAAAAGCTTTGCATGTCGCTAAACGTTCTATGACACCAAAAGACCAGCCATCTACACCATCTACTTTCAAGAAGAAAAAGTAAAGACATTCAATACGAAAGCCAATTTGAAACAGTCCGACTTAATAACAACCACACATAGGTACCTCTTACATAAAGTCATCTATTAAAGGATATAAGGTCCGTACCTGGTGCCAAGGTTAGCCCACAGAGTACTATATTGAATAGGGGTTGGCCAAATGGCCTTGGCCATCCCTATTCAACGTGGCGCCAGCTCCAGGGACAATTCGGGGAGGACTTTTTGACTAGGCTTAAGCTAATCTTAGGTTGAGAATTTATTGTTATACTGTTATTATTGTTTTTACATATTTTATTGACATTATCTATTATGATGTACTGCAGGCCAGTCGTCTTCGTCATGCACGGTTTGATGTCTTCTTCGGCCGACTGGGTCTTGTCAGGACCCAAAAAAGGTTTCGGTAAGCGTTACCAATATGTCAATTGTATTTTTTGCTATCGAAACTGAAGGAAAACGTGAGGAAAATAACTCGAGGCCCGTTTAATCGTTGACGTTTATACAAAGATATTAAGAATTTTCGATTTGACTCGCACTCTAGTGCCTCTAGGTACTACTACTTTCAATTATATTATTATGGCCATTATGAATGTTGCGTAAAAGTTTTAAAATGAAGTTCAGTCATTTTATAAAACCACAAGTTACAATTTTACAGGTCTAAAGCGCGCCAAGTGGCAACACTGACAAAACCGCTCCTTTTAATTTGGTCTAGCGAGTGTGAATCACGGTTTAACTCCTTGAAACTTGTAACTTTATTAAATTTTACGATTCCAAAAGGCTGTAAATAATAACTCAGTACTTACAATGCAACCCCATAAAATGTAATAGATGCGTAATAGGTATTTGTTTTCTACAATAGCTAGGGATATGCCCGGCGGACAAATCGATGCGTATATGGCGCGAATCGGACACGGATTTGTCTGCGGACACATCTGAATAGCACCATACACGAACGGATCTGTCGGACAAATCCGGCGGGCACATCAGTGCGTGTATCCTGTAGAGGTTGGTTAGAAACCGCTACATTACTGGTCGTTTTATATGAGAATATATTCTATGAATATTCTTTATTCAAACTAAAAGTCATTGTAAATAAACAATCATAAATCCAAGTGAGTTGATATCAAGGCACCTGCCTTGATGTCACGAGCGCTCGTTCTAATAAAAAATCCAAATAAATACATGAAGACCTCAAGCTTTACCCCTGTGTTTTACTGAGCTACACCACCCCACCACAATCCCTAGCTAATAGAGTCTATCTGGCTATCTAATCTATCTCTTGATTAAATAATCGGTGAACATTTACATAAAATTAAAACACCAAACCGAATACAGAACCTCTTCTTTCTATGATATTGAAATCGGTTAATAAATACAATACAAAACGGACATGACCTCGTATTCTGGGTTCCCCATTCCCCTAGCCTATCAGCAGATAATTGTTACAAAATTTGGGTTATATGTACAGTCGAAACGAAATCCAGGTCCCATATTTAAGGCCATTTAAGATGATGAAGTGGGTTATTTAAAAAACGATCCAATTGTTGGGACCCGAAATTAGATTGTAGTTGAAAGTACCTAATGTAATAATGTTACATAATTTAACCGGTAGATGGTAATGTTAATGAAATATTTTCCGATTGTTTGAAATACTTACGAATTTCAGGTTACATCCTAGCAGAGGAAGGTTTCGACGTGTGGCTGGGCAACGCACGCGGTAACCGGTACTCGCGCCGGCACGTCAAGCTCAACCCTGACTCCGGGGCAGACTTCTGGAACTTCTCTTGGGACGAGATTGGGAACATCGACCTGCCGGCCATGATTGATTATGCTTTGGACAAAACAAATAAGAAGAGGCTGCATTACATAGGGCATTCACAGGTACCTATAGTGCTCTTCAATCACTCTATTTCTCTTTATTTTGAGCTTTTTGTATGAGCCACTGCTTTGAGCTTTGGGTATAATAGAAAACCTTCGGAATGTACTCGTACCTACAAGTAGGTATTATTTACTATTTCCTTGTGACATTAAATTTTGTATTACAATGATTAGCGACTAGTATTTAAATACTTTTTTTTTAAGTTTTGACGATCTTATTGTGATTTTTTTTTGACATCTACAACATATTTTTTTTTTACAATTGATTAATTATTATTATTACCTTACTTAAGATAATTGTTACTGACGATTCAAAAGTGCTTGTTGCTATGCCTACTTGAATAAAGACAATATTGACTTCGACGTTGACATTGACTTTGACTTTGCATAGATCCGTCCTTGTATGGCGCGAATTGGACACGGATTTGTCCGCGGATACATCTAAATAGCGGCGCGTACATGCACGGATCTGTCCGCCGTGCATATCCGTCGTACAAATCCGGCGGGCATATCTGTGCGTATATCTCTAGCTATTGTGAAGCAATCACATGATCATGAGCACCGACAAAGAGCATGATGATGATTATTATGTAACCGAATATAGCGCATCGCACGAAAGCGATTAACAACAGAGTGACAACTAACTACTTATAGACAGATACGTACATAGTAAAGAACATTCACTCCGAAGCACATCTTATTACTAACTTAATTTTCAGGGCACTACGACGTTCTTCGTGATGTGCTCACTCCGGCCCGACTACAACCAGAAGATCATCTCCATGAATGCATTGGCGCCTGTGGCTTACTTGGCGCACAGCGGCAATCCTTTGTTAAGGGCGATCGCGCCACTTTCTAACATCCTTGAAGTAAGCTTCTCTAGCAAAATCTTACCAATCAAACCAGATCATTGAAACTATTAAGTAACGTTAATTTAACTGTATGGCCCTTGGGTCCCGAATGGTCATGAAATCCGCTTCTGAAAAGTAGCTGCCAAAGAATGACCAATTTTCCAGAACTCGTATGTTCTTCACAGACACTCACGAGGTTGATCGGCATCAAAGGCGAAATGCTGCCCATCTCTAACTCGGTGGTCATGCGCTGGGCCGGAGAGAAGCTCTGCAGTGACCAAGCCGTCACTCAGGAGATCTGCACCAACATCGTGTTCCTCATCGGGGGGTGGAATGCATTCGAGTTTAATAAGGTATTTTACTGAAGGCTTATTTATTTATTAAGGAACCATAACATAATACAATGTCACATGTCATATTTTACCGAAGTACTTTATTAAGAATTAGGGTATTATAATGAAATATGTACTAAAATACTACTCAAAAATGAGAATCATAAACTATTATCACTACACGAAGTGCACGCGGCTGTACTTACTTGTGTTATAGTCACTACGCTCGACATGTTTTGTGTTTGTTATGAGTACAGCCGCGTGTAGTGAAGTATATACAATTGTTTTTTCAGACTATGCTCCCAGTCATACTAAGCCATTCTCCAGCTGGAGCATCCATCCGTCAGTTCGCGCACTACGGCCAAATCATGTACAACAAAGAATTCCGTCGTCTTAATCATGGCCTGTGGAACACCAAGATCTACGGAACCTGGGACCCCCCTCTATATGACTTAAGTCAAGTAAAAGCGCCAGTTTTCCTACGTTACTCCTTAGCTGATCCTCTAGCGCATGTCAAAGATGTGGAAAGATTATCGAACGAGCTCGGGAACCTTAAAGCTAAGACGAGAGTACCGATGAGCAGTTTCAGCCATTTGGATTTTCTGTGGGGAATCCATGCGAAGAAGCTGGTGTATAATCAGGTGATAGCTGATATGAAAAGGATGGAGAAATAAGTTTAATAGTTCAGTGCTAGAGTGTCCTCCAGATCTAGCTTATGCTATATGCGAGTTTGTTGTAGATTGCTCTGTTTACGCGTGAGTTGTACTAATAAGGCTCCCATTCCACTGAGGCGGAGATAAGCGGAACATTCGGGAATTCCACCAATAGGCTGCCTTTCTACTGAGCTGAAGGTGAGCGGTGAACTATGCTATCGGTTGATTTCCACACGTCTCTTCTCATCTCTGCCTCGCCTCAGTGGAAAGTTAGCCAAACGAGCGCAAGACAATTTGAAGTGTATGCGTGCGCAGCGTTCGGTAGATCTGGTTGAATCTTAGTGAAGTCTTTGAGGGACTGGCATAGCTGATAGCATTTGTCTCCTCTCTATTTTTCCCTGAATAAATTATATTTGTATAGGTACTTGGGTACAGTCGCCATCAGAAATATCAGAGCTGCCATAGGCGAATAAAGTGCATGTCCGATATTTTTTAATACCTTGGCCGCTCCGATATAATATTCAGGCTTCAATAGGTGAAGAGACGGATTATTAGTTGTCCTAGTACTTTAATGAGATTTTTTGTCATTTGTCCGCTCTACATTGTCCCTACTGTCCCTAGTGATAGGTACTTGTATCTCCAACATGCTTTGCGTGATGAGAAATCTCAATGTAATCCAAGCCAAAGATTTAAACTTACTTATATAATACTTACTTGCTGCGGAAGCCCTGCAAAGGTAGCTGGGAGCTAATAAAACTATAAATTATTTCGTATGAAAATTTATTGTATTTTGCTTAGTAAAACACATACAATAAAACAGTGTTGTTAAAACTTATGTAAACTTAATTTAATATAATAATAAAGAGTTTACCATTCGAGATTTGTGACTTTACATTTTGATCTTTTCGATTAATTCATATACACTACAACTGACCAGAAATATAACTTCGATGGATTTCAAAAACGTGGGAAATAAATTTCATTTTGACGACAGTTTAATTTAGTTATATCTAATATTTATTTGCGGTTCATTCATTTTTCATTTAACTACCCATGGACTAGTGTGGACGAAATAGGTATAATGCTTGCCTATCCGTATAATATATTTCAAACCACCATCTAAATAATAAACAGTCACACATGTTTAACCTTTTAACCTATATGGAAATCCTAAATTTTTTTATTGTAAATCGGCGTCCAAAAGCTTACTGCTCTGAACAATAAATACTGCAGCTTCAACTTTACCTAATGTATTACTGTAAAGTTTTGGACATAGGTATTTTAATTCACAAAAATGTATAAGTATACTTCTTGTCAGTTTTTGTTCATATGTTCGGGAATCAGATCATTATATCTTTGTTTTAATATACTTATCTATAGAATTATATTTTACTTATTTATTAGTAGTTAATACAAATAAGTGACTTAACTGGGATTTACTGACTGATGGTCGATTTTAATGTAATCCGGTAGGAATACATTATGTTTGCTTATAAAATAGAAGATTCGAAAATCGACATTAAATATTATTTAGGCCTATTGGTCCTCCAAAGCAAATACTTTCTTTGTCCTCATTTTGAGAATATTTAATAAAAAAGGGAGACTGAGGATAATTGTTGTTCTGCAATAATTTTATTCCCTACTAAAATCATATCTATAAGGCTACAAATAATTACGAATTTATGTAATACTAACAATTTGATTCTTATTGATTGATGGCATAGTTAAAATTGTATTTTCGATATGACAGTTCTTTATCATTTTATAATATTAGAAAATCGCCTCAGTCTCCTTTTAATTAAATTTAAGGTTTTATACACCAGTTGTGCACCTTCTATTAAATATTTCGACGGTGTTTATTAACTAACAATATCCATATTCAGACGTCAAGACGCCATTCAGAATAAAAATGGCACAAAATAAACAGTATTTAAATTAATCTGGTAATAATACCCGTACTTCCTCGTGGCACTACATTCACGGTATATATCAGTTTAACCTTTTACTGTAAAGTGTTCCAATAAAGGTTAAATTTGAAAATTGAAAATATCTTATTGGAACACATTCAGTAAAGGGTTTTTGAGGTTCATTCATGCCAAACGCCAATGCGATTTCATGTATTTCTTACGTTTTTATGGTGAGGCCACCCGACGTTTGATCTCACTCTTTAAATAGGTAGTTCATATTTGTTATAGATTCTTGTTCATATTTGTTAGGCAACATGAAAGCGCTCTGGTGTAGACATACCTTAACTGTACGGGCCCCAAGTCAAATCTAATTTAAGTTAAACAGATCTGTTAAAGAATTATCTAAATATTAAAAATAATCAGTCATTGAAAGTTTCAGATTGTTGAAATATCGTCTGTGCTATCTGAAAGTTTCAATAATATTTTTATAGCTGACGTTTACATTGATATTACGTAACTAAAACATAGCTGGCTTACTCTCACCAACGGTTTAAATAATTTCAAGTAAAACCTCCGATTTCATTTCGTCTAAACAATCGCTGGAGTTTAAGTGATCATCAAATACAAAAGAAAAACTTGATTCTTGACTAAGTTAAAGAATTAAATTAAATCAATAAACGATCGCCTAAACTCACAGCGTAATAAGATCAAATCCAAAAATATGATATTTGTAATTTCGTATTTACCTACTTGAAACTAGGTCTTACGATTGGTTGTGGCGTTACATTCCCCCTCCCTTTTGAAGCTTGTGTAGGTCGCATGAACCCAGACGTCCTATTGACTGACTTCAGAGGAGGCCTTGAGGTTCCCACCGAGCTACCGCTTGAAGAAGATCGCGATGCTGGCATTCTTACCACTGGTTTAGGGACAACTTTTGGAGCAGGCTTAACTGGCGCTGGAGCTCTTTTAACAGTGGCTACAGATGCAGAACTGTTTAGAGAACTTCTCGAACTACGCAAAGACGCACGAGAAGTAGATCTTTCCACTCTTAAAGAGCTCTGTCTCTTTGGGACGGTTCGCTTCGGGTCTATCGGAGTTCGCGGAGGTGTTCTTAACTCTTTGGTTGTGATTTTCTTTGGAGCTATCGGGGATTTAGATTTAAGAGGGACTGGGGAGTCACATTCTACGTTGCATCCTGAAGATGCGCCTTGGGACGCGCTTTCAGAGTTCAAACTCTGGGTTTCTTCAAAACCTTCATCGTTCAACTCATGCTCGGACTTAACTTTGGGAATTCTTGGGGATGTCGTTCTTTCTGTTGGTATTTTGTCATTCTTAGCAGTCGTTGATTTTCTATAAGCATTCCTAGACCAGACGCCTGTAGGTGTTTCCGTTGGCGACTTCAGTTCTCTGATAGCTTTTTGGACATCCTCTTGATTTATTGACGTCTGTCGCCGCATTCTCGAATAAGGATGCTTAGTTTCTTTGGTCGGTGAGGGTTTCTCCGTGCTTTGGTTTTTGAGTCTGTCCTGCCAGCGTTTAAGTCTATTCTCTTTCTCATCTTTGACTATTTCTACAGGTTTTGCTATTTCTTGCGGTTCAACAGCGTACGACGCTTGGATATCTAGTTTCGAAGGTCTGATGACCTGAGTTTCAGCTACCAGTTCCGTCGGACTGTCAGGTTTCTTCTCATCTTCTGGGGAACTCGAGTCTGTGTTCCTTTTGTATCTCCTGGTCCTTCGTGCAGCAGAGAATCTATCAAACTGTCCGTCTCCCAAAATCTCTTGACAGAGATCCCTCATCTCAACCGTTTTGTCATTTATGTTTTTAGTGAGTGACGGTTGGAATTTTCTGCAAGGCTCTCTTTCTGGGGGAGGATTGAACATCTTTCGTTGAACGGGTGGTGTTTCAATATTGTCTGAGTCGATCTCAACTCTGTCCTTGACGTCCTTATGACTGGTGATTCTGATATCAGGCAACTTTCGCTTCTCCTCCTCGGTGATAGAGACGAGTGGTTGTTCTATCTGCTGGCGGGACCGTTGACGTCTCAGGCGGCGCATCTCTTCGTTTTCTTCTGTCTTCCTCCATGGTACCCTGTTGTCTTTTGTTTGTGGTTGGACGTCTGAAAGTAATTTGGATATTAAATAGTATTTTTTCTTTAACTTAAATTGATCATAATGTATATGGTTATTGGTATTGTCAAGTACCTTCAACGGCCTCAATGGCCTTGACGACGGCGCTGTCGGGCAGCACGGCGGGGCGCCAGTCGGCGCGGCCCTCCGGCAGCGGGTCGAGGGTCGTGCTTCGTTCGCTCTCTGTAACACACACACACACACACACATCATATATCATAGGTGTATTATTTAAAGTGTATATTATTTAAAGTGTGTAAGTGCTGCTTGAGTCATTTTCCAAGGACCGCCGGTTCGCTTGCACTCGCCGCGCCCTTTGCGTCTCGTTGTACCTAGCTGTTTTATTTTCAACCTAAATACTATATAAATAAGGTGTGTATTACCGGAGTCGTTTTCCAAGGACCGCCGGTTCGCTTGCACTCGCCGCGCTCTCTCGCGCAGCTCTGCGTCTCGTTTCTCTTCTTGGCTGTTCGCGCGCAGCCACGATTCGATTTTTTGTCGCCATTCCCTAAAATAAAAGTGACGTTATTGACTCGCTCATTTAGGTACTGACAAAAAAATATGTATATAAATAAAGTAATTCAGCTTCGATATTTTGAAATAATAAGTAGCAAGTGCACTTACTTGGGCTTGGCGGAGGGTTCTTCGGGCGGCGCGGGGGAGGGTGCGGGGGAGGGGGAGGGGGAGGGCGGCGCGCGCGGCGAGGCGGGCCGCTCCCGCTCGGGCAGCTCCAGGCGCGCGCGCACCGCGCCGCGCCGCGACCAGGATCGATCTGGAATGTTCCATCGAGACATTAAACAATTGGAACAGGGATATTAAAGATATTTGGGATGTGGTTGAAATCATATCTGTATGATCTATCTGTAGTATCAAATCGCAAAAATGGCCGTTTAGTATTATGAGACACGTATCCAGACTAATCGAATGTGATTCCACCCTGTGACTCATCTCTCATTAATTGTTGGCCTAAATCCGAAAACAAAGTCGACTTACCCAAGCTGCCCCAAGCGCTACGCTCTCTAAGGTCATTGGCCGCTGGCGAGGAATGTCGAAGGAACTCCAATAGGCCTTCTTCATCGTCTCCTGGACTCGCGCGGCTGCGACGACGGAGACTGCCTGTTGGAGTCACATCTGAAAGTAAACATGAGTTACGTTACGTTACGTATTTAAATGTAAGTAAGAAATGTAATAATAAGAAAAGTAAAATTGATATTTACTTAGGTTAGATCTTTAGTAGTAAAACCTCATGATGATGAAAGCCAATCCAAAAGTAGGTAACTAAAGAAGTCTGCAGGAACAGATGCAGAAGAAAGAGGCGAAGAGGATTTGATAGGCGCATATGGAGTCGAAGCCAATGTGAAATGCCTTTCGACAATTTTAGGAAGAGGTTTTACCTGGAGATGGTGATAGATCATGAGGCCTTCTCAGCGACCTCCGGCCCAGACCGTTGCGGATGTCTATCAGGAGGGACTCCATGAGATTCTCGCATTCCGATACTGGGGTACTGCATATGCTGCCACCTGAAATTAAGATTTATTTGAAATTGATGGAGCTTCTACCGATGCAGAAAGCCAATATAAAATTTCAAAGCTAAAGTAGTTTTTGTGTCTCTCTATCCTGTCTGCCTTGTCTTATCACTCTTTAGGTTTCAACCGTTGAACCAATTTAGATGAAATTAGGTTTTATGTAATTTGAAACTCGGGGAAGGATATATGATATTTTTTTATCTGAGAAATCATTCTGGGAGAAAAAGAGCAATATACAATGAAAGTAATTATTCCACGAAGGCAAAAAATGGCAGAAGCTAGTCTATAAAAAAGGTAGCCAGAAACGTCGTAACTTTACTCAAGCGTTTGTTTCGAATCACTATAATATTGTAAACTTGTGTAGAAGTGACAGGAGTTTTGTAGAAGTAAACTTTTGTAGAATTGACCAGTTTGTGTTTAATCAATTTAGGATATTTTAAATCGTTTTTGTAGCTTACCAGTTCTAATCCTGGAGGCAGCTGCATCCCTAGCTCGTCTCCTGGCAGCCGCCTGTTCCTCGTTCGCTCGACGGCGCTCGTTCTCGCTCACTGCTGATCGAAACTTGGTGCAGAAGGTCACGAAGATCTGGAAAGCATGGCATACATTAAAACAATTCTCATCATCATCTTAGTGTATGTTCTGGCTTTTTATCTCGGCTCCATTTAAACAAATATACCAGTTGATTAACAATTGAACAAAAAAGAACACATTTACAATAATCATTTGCAGTTTTGTTGTTTTTAACCATTAAACTGTTCTTTATCTTTGTTCAGTCTTAATTCTCTTCTTTATTATACAAGAATCGACAAGATATAAAATAGAGTCGGTACCTTGAAGCATTCCTCAAGCTTGAAGGCTACAGGATCCTCGCAGAAGAACTCGGCCAGTTGTTTCCGGATACTCTCAACTTCCTCCATATCCTTCTTTAGAGCTGACACTTCTCGCTCCGCAACCTGGAAGAAAGCATTTTATGCATAAGAAATATTTATTTAATCACTTCTGAAATATATCACCGAATCGAGTGAGGGTAGTATGGCGTCAGTAGAAAACTGAAGAGGTAATTTGTACTATGCCAACCATACCTATGACAGTACTACAGGAGCCCCAAGCGCGCTATAAATGGCGCCCGGTCCTGATCAGCCCGGACTATATTCTTGCCATTACTGATTTTATGTACACCTCTATTGCTCTGATATGTCATTTATTCTTTACTCACCTGCAAGAAATCCCCCATTTGCTCCCTGATGTCCTGTTGATTGGTCATCTGTATGTCTTTCTTTAGCACAGCTACACGGTTGTCCAGCGTCTTGATTTCGTTGTGGAGTTGTTCCACGCTGGCTTTAGCAGCTTCTTCTAGCACGCGGGTGTCGTCGGCGAAGTGAGTCAGCTCTTTGTTCTTTCTTTCTGCTTGCTGTAAATTGAAAGAGGTAAATTGGTGTTTGCTTTTATTCTGTATCATCCTTCTTATTTCAGCTGAATCTTAATGGAACTAAAAATGTCGTGGTCTATTAGTCGTTGTATACACTTGTATTCATCTTGGTACGTGAGCGTTTCGAAAATCAAATATTCTGCAGAACTTTGTACTTAATCAGCAAGTTTCTAAATAATGACTTTTATTCTGCTTACCAGAGCCACGTAATGCATGAGATTCATCCCGGGCTTATTAGCCCTGATGTCGGGCAGCTTCTGCAGAGAAGACAGCTTCACGCCCGCGGCTCCGCCCGCGTATCCACCCGCGTTCAGGAAGTTGCCGGCAATCAGGGTTATGTATAGCACCTCCTGAAAATTTAAAGAACGTGGTGAAGAAAGTTCCAAGTTCTGTTTCCGGAGTCACCGAATTACAGAACTCGTGAGCTGCTGCTGCACCTAATTGTGTCTTCAATCGTTCGTTCAATGAAAATTACCTGCAGCGCTCGCGAAGACATCAGATCATCTCCAGCTACTAATATCGCGTTAATGGCGCTCTCCAGGTACCCCGCCGTCGACGCCCACTCTTCTTTTAGAAGCATGCACTCAATGCGGAGCTTGTAACTGAAACACAAAAAAATGTATATAGCACTGAAATTAAAAAAAAATTATGACAACAAATAATCTGCTAATAACACACGAGAGTTGATTGCTAAATAAAGGCATGTCTTCGGGAACGCAAAATCCGATTATTGAAGGACTCCTTAGCGTAATATCAAAAAGCGTATGTGGCAATCTTATGTTATGTTCCCTTATTTTGATGGAGCAGTGATATGTTCAAATAGACATCCTTACTTTGGTAGCTGTATAAGCTGCATCAGGAACTTCTCAGCGTTCCCCAGCTTGGTCACGTCCCCGGTGAAGGCCTTCAGCATCTCGCTCTCATCGATTTCAGGCAGGATCTTGAGGAGACCTCGTAGCTTCTCCGCGCCGATATCATCATGGGATCCTTCGCGGATTAGCTGGATTATATCTTCGTTGGAGCTGGAAATGTATGGTTTGTTTATAGGAGTAGCTTTTAGGAAAATTTAAGAACATATGTATAACCAGTTACACAGTGTGCATGACACATGAGATGATATTGTACTTGAAAATATACCTAAGGACGTACTAGGTACTTTATTTAACATGAGGAAGTGAAATGTCAATTTGATAGCCTATGGCATTGTCTATCATCTGGAGATGCACAACCTGGAACTACTGCTTTATTCAATATAATATTTATTTACCTTCGGAACTGCTTTAAGAAGATGTTCACGTTCAGACTCCTCTTTCCATCCAGGAGAGTGATCTCCGAGGACTCCTTCCTAGGTTTCCGCTCTCCTGAGGTGTCGCAAATAGGACTGCGGCCGAGTCGAGGGGAGGAGCCCGCGGAGCCGGTCGGTTGAATCTGTAAAACACGAGAAAGCAAATTGATGGGTATAGATTTTTGTCAGCTACCGTTATCAACTGAGTATCGAAAAGTCCTTCAAACACTTTCATAGCGTCGATCGTCGTGTGGATACTGCCGATGTCACCTCTTAATCATTTTTAAATCTTTATGCGGTTCAATTAAGATGATTTTGGCCTTACAAGTTGAATTTAGAAGCCTACGGGTGTGTTTATGTTTCATAGAATTTGTGCGTAGAGAAATGTCGTAGTAGATATGGAAAAAAATGAATCTTACGACACTTTCTATTTGACTGCCTCAAAAACATTTGACTCTTATCTCGTATGGAAGATTAAAGTATTAAATTACCTGTTGGCAGAAAAGTCCTTCTATTTCACCCCAGTCCAGCTCTGTCTTCGGCGAGTGCTTGTGGCTCGATGCCACCAACGACCAGATATTGTTTTGACCAATAACCTATAAAAATATAAAAAATATTGTAAGATGTATTGTACATATAGTAGTTTCCGCAACTCGACGACTAGCGCCTATTTTGAGTAGGAAAGGTGTAATTTTACTACATTTTCCGTTTGTCAGAGTAGTAGAAAAACTACGAAAACTACATACTCAGATTGCACAAGTCTTTATCAACTCAAATTCCAATCTCTGTTGTGGGAATAGTGTGCGATTTACTTCCTTTTTGATTGATTTAAATAGTTTATCCATCCATCCATCCATCGTCGTTTAGTTTAGTTAGGATTCTACAATATGCATATAAACTCACTTTATTATTAGGAATCTTATTCCAATTGATGGTCTTCATCTTGGTCTTCGGAATCGGGGTCTCCTGCTGCGGCAGCTTCACATCAATGACCGGCGCTGGTGGGATAGGGGAGGGGGTTAGGCTAGGAGGAGCAGGGGGCGGGGGTGGACCGCAGGGAGGTGGTGGGATGCAGGGGGGTAGTGGGATCATTGGTGGCGGTGGTGGAGCTGGAAATCAAATTTAGCAGTGGTATCAAAAAGATGATATGATGGTTCATAATAAACATAACAAAAGTATTGGAAACAACGAACATTCATTTGCAAGCAAGCAAGTTTGAGTCAGCATGATATAAAATTACCTAGTCTACCATTTTTACGGGATATCAACGTAATTATCACTGACTGACAAGGACAAAAAAATATGAAATTCAATTGAATCACATGGAAATCACTTCTAAAATGCCTATGTCCCTGATGAGGGACCACAAGATACCATAATTGATACCATCATATCAAATAGGTAATTTACCTGCAAATGGCATTGGTGCCGGGGGAGGCGGCGGCGGCGACAGCGCCCTCTGTAGGCTCTGCTTTCTCCCTGCGTTCGACACGTCTCGGTGCTGGCACGTGCAGCCCATTTTGGCCTGTACAAAGAAATTTAACAAGACATAGAATCTAAAAATCAAATACAAAAGTAGAAAATTGAAGCACCTGTGATTAAGAGCATGGCAAAGTTTTCAATGTAGAAATGTGGCATAGAACTAAATATATCATGGTAGACAGTAGTAGGAACGTATTTATAAGAGGGGGACTGTCGCAACGCCAAGATAGTAATCAAACATTTGCCATCTAACGATAAATAGTCACTTTTCCTTACGTACTTTAAGCAATTTTGCCACATAATATGTCTCGCCTCTAGAGTAAGTGTACACGATGAAAGATGTCACAGCCGTGTACTATATTGCTGGATCTTTAGGTTCGATCTTCAGTAGATGCTGCAGAATCATCAGTAATATTTTGAGGAGTAGCAACCTACCAATTGTGACAGTAAATAGTCAACAAACCTGAACGCTGGGTGCTCTTAACAACTTCGCAGCATCTTCTCTACTCTCCAGCAGAGTAGCACGATGGACTAATGTTTCAGCGGTGTCCCATACTATGTCGCTGACCGGCTCCTTAGGGTCGATCTTTAGTAGATGCTGCAGGATACTCAGGAAGGGTATTTCTTGAGGAGTGTCTGCCACCTGCGAGGGGTTGATAAAATTTTAATAATTATTCTTCGAAAGAGGGTCCAAAACCGCAGTACCTTTCCTCATCATCATCTTCACCTTTGGATTAAATTTTGAAGAGAGGGGATGCGGACACTGAACACTCAAATTTTTCATGTCTAGTCGAGTCAGTAGGTCGTGTCTTTACATTCATTATATCCATTTTTGTCCGTAAAATATGCATCTGTTTGTTCTGTTTCAATTTTTAATAGCTTAAGACCAGAATTAATTGAATTATTACGGAAACCAAAATTAGATTAAGATTTCCATCTCTATTTTATTACATTGTATAATACCTTCTTCTATAAAATTAAATGTTTAGCGTGAAAGTAAATGATGTGAATGCAACCACTATTCACAGGCATTGAAATAAGAGTTATAAAAAACTTAAAAAGAACTAGGACTAGCACGAGTAAATATATATACCTGTTTAAGAATAGCGTAGAAGACATCCAGATGCGAGTTGAGATTGATGCCTCCAGGTCCTTGGGCCTCGTCACTTTCCCGTTGCTCTTCGAAGACGTCCAACTGTACACCCAGGTCTGGATGGCTGGCCGCTTCATGTCTGAAGAAGACATGGAATTTTAATAAGAAAAATATGAAACTTGTCACGTTTGTTGTTGTTGTCTTCTACTTGTAAAATATATTTAGCAATCCGATTTACAAATATTTACAAATAATCCACAAATTTTTCGATTTTTAGAGGCAAGGAATAAAAGATCACGGAGAGCCGTTTTGTTGCATTGATCGTAGCAAATGGAAATCCGTGATCTCTGCCTACCCCTTTTGGGATATAGGCGTGATTGTATGTATGTATGTAAGGAATAAAAGATCAGTAGTATCCAAAACAACTTAAGTAGTTAATCTTAAACCTCTGACATGAAGACATACAAAATAATTTATAAGTAAGTTAATGCTCTAAATTCTTCACAAGTCGTTTAGGCCTTAGGTAAGATATATGTACTTTTCTAATTAAATGATGTCTGCAGAGTACGGTCAGAAAGTTGTCTTAAAGGACATATATTATGCACTTACATAAAATACGTCATATATCAGTTCATTATGAAACTTTTGGCGGTAAGTACTTAAGTAAAAAATGCTGTGTTAATTTCGAGATAAAAACGATTTTGCCAGAAAAACTGTCACGTCCACATACATGCTCGGGTAAAACCAGATCCTTTATACGGTATCTATATCTACTGATACCAAACTATTAATTTTATCGTTATCGCAGTTATGCATCTCATCAGATTGGCAATGTGATAAAAATCTTACAAACTTGATAAATGATAAATCATCGCGCGAAACCATCATTAGTTGGAGTCACACGCAAATCACTTTAAAGAAGAGATGTAGGGGATATGGATTGCAAAACGGAGTGAGGTGTAGTTACTGCGTTCTATAGAAAAATAAAACATTATTACTTTCACTATTAAATACCTACTCAATTCCTAAAGAAGTTCTGCAATTGGTTCATCGTACAAAACGTACTCTGTTCATAGCACTCGTCCTGTACTTAGCAGCTATATATATTATTTAGTTTTTTAGTCTTAATCTACATCGTCTACACTAATTACTTAAAAACTCGTAAAATACAAGAACCCATTAAAGTAAAAGTAAAAAAACTGTTTAATTTCCCGGCCAGTCCAATTTATCGGCTGCCCAAATTCGGACAGGGCTGATCGCGATAATAAAGATGATCTTTTACGGATCTAAATAAAATACGTTGGGACGAATTTGGATGAGCCAATGAACTAATTTGCATACTCGTTCGGCGGATTTGAATTTAACGGCTGCGTATTCTTTGTTTGCTCGTGTAAACTATAATATTGGTCACAAAAATAATCAAATTTAATAAAATAGTACCTACCTATAAAATAAGAATCTTAATTTATTCGGTTTTAAGACTGAACCTGGTGACATCTTTTTATTTAAGACGAAAAATATATATTTATTAATCGATATTATTAATGGAAGGTATCTAAATGTCATATATAATTACTATTATTTAACTAAGTATAGCAATTTTTTATTCCTAAGCAACGTTTAAGTTATTATATTCGTACTTGGTCCATGGTAGATTTGTAGTACCCTTAGTTCTGCCTAGAACGACGCGTTTTTCAAAGACTAAAAAAAAAAATTCAAAATCCTGGCAACATAAATACCAATTGCCAGTCTTTAGTTTCGCGCCGTCACGAACGTAACGCGAAATCCGAAAATATCAGTTTTTTAGTGAATTTCAGGAATTTAGACCAGGAATTATGTCTAAAATAATAAATGGAAGCTCCTTGATTTACTTCGAAAAGAATACGTATCATGAAAATCGAAAAACAATGAAATGTTTATGTGATTCTACGACGTGCTTGTGTCATCAAAACAAAGTGCATATCACATACTTAAATTACTATTTCTAGTATAATATTATTGCGTCCCATTATATACTGCGCTTTCGATAGAAAAACAAACGTTACCTAGATAACAGGGACTTAAAAGATGATGAATAAGAATTTTTTTTTATCATAACCTCACTAAACCTGCGTTGCAGTTGCAGTACTTTGCAGTTTTAAACACTGTCACTTACGATCTAGTATGTTATACTGGTCAGCCTTCCCGTTGGAAAGGCAATATTTGTTTTAAACACTGTCACTTACGATCTAGTATGTTATACTGGTCAGCCTTCCCGTTGGAAAGGCAATATTTACGAGAAAATAACCCAAAATTTTCAATATTACGAAGATTAGCATTATCACATATTTATGTGTCGTAATGGGTTATGGTGAGACACATCTCATCTTTTTCCCGTTGGGAACTACCCGTTTGTGTGAAACTATAACACAATTTCTAAAAGTGTAATTGTATAACATAATATGTTATATTATGTTTTTCCTCCCGTTGGGAGAGAATGAAGGGTTTCCACATATTACCTATAAATTATTATCGAGAAAGCTTCACCCAAGCAAGCAAGAAATTGGCCACACAGCCCTCAGTCATGAGGATTCGACTTAGAAGAAGGAAATTATCACTACAGGGGTACCTATATATTACCTTTTCATCACTTGTTTTTTGACTTCCTCCCGTTGGGCAAGGATACGTATATTTCAACACATATGTTTAAATCATGGTGATACCATGGCAACAATTTTAATATTGTTGTTGAAACTCTAAACAGTTGGGTTGGAATGAACACTCATATTTGGAGGATCCCGGATTACCTTACTTTTCACTAATGTGAATAAATTTGATTTTCAAAATTACTTATTATGATCTGAAATGAACTTCAGACTTATAAGTGCATAAGAAAGTTTACTCCAGAAGAACACGCAGAAGAGAATGGAAGAGGAAGAAATAAGGAGGCCCGAATAACAGATTACCTAGACTCTTTTACACTATGTGTAACATATATTTATATTTAATCCAAGAAGACAGTCAGGTAAGCATAGCTTATATTGACTTGGAATTATAATGAGCCTTTTTGAAGTTTTTACCACAACAGGAAGTTCCACAGATAAACTTTACCGTCCCTCATATGAGTAGTTTTTATACTTTTTATACTCTTGGATATTGAGGTCAATGACCTTGAACAGGTACTTAATGTTCTTGTATGAACTACAGTATATACCCTATTGTGAACTACAAGTAAAATGAATGCTCAAGAGAGTTAAAAGATCTCTTGTTTTTAAACATTCCTAATATTATTCAAATATGGACTGATGTAAGTGGTTTATACAATAAATGGAATAGTACATTCTTTTGGTAAGTACTTACTTGATTTTTAAATGGTCTTGACCCATTTGGTGGTGCAAATCTATCACGACCTAGCCTATGGACGCTAGCGGAACCAACTTCAGTGAAGTCACAAAAGTTTTGCAATACATGCATACATTCATATTATCTTTATAATCATATCATCATAAATAAATCCATACATGTTTATACTATTTAGTAGTCAATAATAATAAGTCAAATGGAGATTACTCCTGTTCTGGCCTTTTTTATTTAAAAATGCTGACTTCTGATGCGCTTCTTCTACCAAGATTAGTTTAGAACTAATTGTTTCACCACTTTTTAAAGAAAGTTAGGCGAAATATTAAAACAAGCTCTTGTAACAATTTCACATGAATAATACATTCCGAAGCAGTCACAGAACAGGTGAAATATGTGGTAGTTTTTAATGCAAACAAGATTGATGACTGATCAACTTGAAGTAATCACAGAACTACATTTTAATAACAATTTTATAATATGTGTACCTGTACCTACTTGCTAAAATTACATAATTATGGTGGTCAATACTCCAATAGTCATCAAAAAATGATAGATCCAATATATTTATTTAGTTACACTGATTTTAGAGATTTGTATGGATTGAGGATCTAAAAGCTTTATCAACTTTTATGGTATAAATTATATCCATAGGTGGGTATACACAGGTATCCAAAAATATAATGACTGACAAGTGGGTAAATTAAAAAAAAATGTTTATCCTTTATTGTTGCAAGACACAGAAATATCCATTTGATGTACTTTATCAGTTCATTTTTAATCGACATTGTACCAAAAAATTTTGTGTTCATTATTTTTTATGTAACAGAAACATTTTTAAATATATGTGTAAATATCATACATATTTAGATGCTAAGGAAATTTTAAGTCATCAAGCTTTTTTCTAAGAGAGGTGTTGTGTGGATATAATACCTAGTGTAGGTACCTATCAATAGTGTGTATTCACTATTTATTTATTTTTATCATGTTACACGAGTAAGAGGATTGAAACCTTATAACTGTCCTAGTAAAAGAATCTTAGAATTCCTAAATAATCTCACTCCCTTACAGCGAGGGGTCGGGTCCCAGATGATAAGGCCAGTTAAAATTTAGATTCAGTAATTGACATAAGAAGTATCTTGCTTAACTCAAAAATAAAATACCTATACCTACCTTATGAAAGGACAATGAATTGCTGATGGAGGGCAAGTTACTTATGAACTTCACTATCTATTTTTTTTCATAAATATATTATGAATGAGTGTCATATTATCATTACCTGTTGTCAAAATGGCTTGAGAAAAGTACCTACTTAACATTAATGATCTAGGTACCTGCACAATCATGAGCAGGTTGTATTAAGTTGATATATCAACAATATAACAAACTGGAAAAATATAATAAACCTTAATCTGACTAAAACCTCTACATATTGTCTGGATTTTAAAATTGTCATTAAAATAACATGGATATAAAAATGAAAAAATGGTAAAATAATAAGCAGATGATATGATGATAGATATTCTACATATGTCAAATGTAAAAATGACCTTATAGACAGTGAGAACATGGTTCTTTTCTTTGAATATACTCTCTCATTTTAAAATAGATGCACTCAAGCCTGATCATATTATAAATAGGGTCAACAAAATCATTGCTGATCTGACCGAAAATCAAAATCGAAAATCCATCACTATGATTGGTTTAGACTTTCGTCTCTTCTTTAAGGATAGTTGTTAAACTGGTAAACATTTATTAGTAGCGGTAACCACCTGGAGAGTGAATATGAATAATCATTAAAGATTGATAGAAGGTTTTTTAAATATATATATATATTTTTTTATGATAAATGGATATATACTTTCATAACTCATAACTATAGGTATCATTAAAATAATATACCAACTAGGATGAAGGTATACTGTAAAAGAAAGTGGCCATACCTATAAGTATCATAATTTCATTTCTTTACTTATTTATCGTTTTTAATGATGTCCATATATTAAGAATTGAATATAAAGTATATCAAAATAAATATATGTTGTATATTGACTGATCTATTTATAGGTAGGTTAGATAACCTAATAGTCGACCCTGACTCTAGCTTAAATAATATATTTTTACCATACACATAACAACTTGTAGGTACCTACTGTGCTAGTAGCATTTCGCAGGGTAGTGCCACCGCCAAGACGGACAAAATTTATTTATACCGGTATTGCGTCTAACGCAGCTTAACCCTTTACCGAATACGAAACGAAATCATATATGACCGTTATTATTTTCAACTCTATCGACATGTATCAGAGTTCAAATTTGAAAGAATCTTTTTAATATTCATGCGGTAAAGGGCTAAGAGTTATTTATTCAACGGTTCTGTCACATCTACGCATCCAAATTATTGATACACTTGTAACAAAATTAATGAGCGGCTATCGCATAGTGTATGATATTTACAGTTCAAATTGAAGCAATTTTAGTAAATAATAAATATATTTAGATTTTCTTAGATGTAAGGCTACCATACCATAATAATAAGAATTATTTCTAAGAAACTTGTGACACCAAAATATTGACTTTTTTAAAAAGTAAAAGCATAGTTTTTACCTCACAAGTCATATAATAAATATAAAGACTCAATTGAGCACCAAAAAATAATCATAGGTACCGACCACCTACTTCATTTATTAAAAGGTCTTACCTATGACGTACCTTACTAATGATATAGGACATATAGGTAAATCAACTATTCCAGAACTCTTTTACCTTCTCGTAGCGTGTACAAACAGATTAGGATTTATGCACATCATGCTAATTGCCTGATTAAGTACCTACTATAATACTATACTAAACATATAACCTACTCATTATCTACTTGGCCTATCAAACAACATAAGTCTGATTTAGGAAGGTGCCTAGAGCATAAAGAAGCCATATTATTATAAGAATGATATATTAAATATTGGTTATCTTATTTATAATACAAAAATCAGTCTATTGTCAATTTTAGTCAATCATAAGCCCGCATTTGAATCGTCTATTTCCAATGTGAATATTATTAACTTATATTCATTTTTGAAGATGAAAGCCATTAAATGTTTGCCAAGAATACGGGTCACAACTGTTACAAATCTGTGACTATGGGCTAAACTTTACATACTTACAAGTTTCTCATGGAGGTAAATTAAAAAGGATAGTTAGTGTTTTTTGATGTTAATCTCTCTAAACATCTACAAATCTACCATGGACCAAGTACGAATATAATTACAGGATTAAACGAACTTACCTGAAGTGAAGTTCTATCCTGATTATATGAAGTACTTGGTCCATGGTAGGAGCTTCCCTCCCTCCCAAGTTAACATTAATAGTAATAATTTATTATTGTTAACTTCTTCCCCTATTACTTGTTTTATTTAGCTCTAAACTTACTGACAATTGGTATTTATGTTGCCAGGATTTTGAATTTTTTTTTTTAGTCTTTGAAAAACGCGTCGTTCTAGGCAGAACTAAGGGTACTACAAATCTACCATGGACCAAGTACTTCATATAATCAGGATAGAACTTCACTTCAGGTAAGTTCGTTTAATCCTGTAATTATACAGAGTGTTTCCTGTAACATGAGCAATAAATTAAAACGTAGATTCTACTCCTCAAACAATAAAACTTTTGTTCAACAACTTTTAAAAAATATGTATTTTTTAGACTGTCTCTTTTTCATACAAACTAAATAGTATTTTCAATGTAGGTACGTTAAAATCCGTCCAATTGACATTGCTTGTCAGCCTTGTCATCCTACAGACATAATCAATTTCGGAATACATTGCGTGTTCGAATAATCTTTAAAGTGTAATAAAAATCAAACCATAAGTTATTTTTAAAAGTTGCTGAACAAACGTTGTCTGGTTTGAGGAGTAGAATCTAAGTTTTAATTTATTGCTCCTATTACAGGAAACACCCGGTATAGAAATATGACGTCGCTTGTCGTTGTGAAGTTAAGTTAGATTAGAATGGTCGCACTCTGAGCAAATACGCTATAGCAAATACGCATATTAAATAGACGCACTAGGTTAGGTCACTTAGGTCTAATAACTAATAACGCATATTTTCATTATAACATCTCAATAACATTAATAGAACTACCTATGTTGTATCAATTAATATTCAAAGTAGGCTCTTATAATGTCTTAAGTCTTAACTAATCGCTTCTGCATAATAATAGCTATAAAACATCTGACAGACGTCATCGTTCCCACAGATTGAATCAAATGACTCCTCCGTCATTCGTCAAAGGTATCGCATGATCTGTCTCACTTTTTGTGGTGTTGTTGTCGCAAAAAGATCTTATTGGAATTACGCGTCATTGAGGCAGATTGTAATCTGATCTAGTAAAAAGCGTAATAGACTTGTAGCCTTAGTTACACAGGTAATGGAAACAAGTAGGTTATCTCTAGCACAAGTTTCCCATGAATTTTGTGAACTATCAGTTTCAGACAAAAATACAAACGAAGACGATAAACGTAAAATAAAAAATACTTGCTACCTATGTTTTATTTTTATTTAATCCTAGATATATCATTAAACTTATACTTACTATAAAAACATTAATTAGAACTACGTTCAGCCTATCACAGGGTCGGACTACATCTGGCAGCTTAATTTGAGTATTATCTGTACAAATATCAACTTTTATCATAAATTAATAGCCATGTCATTCTAACGTGCTAAACACATTTCAGAGCACGCTTTTCAAATTACAACATGTAATTGCATTTGTTACCTATGACATGTTCTTCTGTTGGAGTTAAACTACTTGTTTAACTCTGATAACTTTACAAACATAGATATAAGGTTAAGAGTCAACCTTGTAGTTATTGTAATGGTGTGATTGTTTACCTGAGGTTGTTGAGTGTGGGCAGGAGCCCCAGACCTGCAACAGAACAAAGGTTTTAGTAGATTGAATGGTAATTTGTGCCCAAAACGGTGTAATGATAGGCGTATGATTATGATAAACGGCATACTAAAAATACAGGAACAAATTAAGAAAAAATATGTGCCGAATTTGATCATAAACCACTTTTTGCGGCTCAGAGCATTAACCTTAAATCAGAACTGGATACGACTTAGGTATTTAGTTTGGTACCTTAGTTAATACCTAATCATCTTTTTTCAGAGACTTGATTTATTTAATTTGATTAAGTAGAGCCACAGATAAAACAGAAACAGCTTTATATTAGAGTATTTAAGTAAATTATTGAAGTACTTAAATGTGTTACAGAAGTATACAAAGAAAGGTTACTAAATACACTTATATATACAGGTGCTTATTTAAATTATTCATGATAGGCTGATAAAAATGCTATTAGCGGGATTCGAACCCGGTAATTCCAGTTTCGTATGCACCGACTACCTGGCCTAATATGGTCGGGTTTTCATCGTCTGTCACCATAGCCGTCACGTGACGTATGATGTGATAGGCGATAAAATGGCAACCATACTATAATCATTAGGACTAGGCTGCGGAGGCCCTTAATACGAGAAGATAAAAGATAAAAAGATTAAAGATATTTATTCTTCAATTTAGGCACATTAAAATGCACTTATGAACGTCAGAGAGAAAAGAAACTACCACCGGTTCTAACCCTACACCTCTGACCCGAGAAGTATTACTTATTACCGGCAAGAAACTCGGCGGGACTTATTTTTTCAAAACAGTACTACTAATACATTAAAGATACTATATACAATAATGCGTAGTTCTTCAAGAAGGCATATCAAAACAGCTTGAGAGACAGACATGTACCTGCCTATTGTGTAATTAAAATGAAAATGACTAAAGAAGAATGAAACAATTCAGATAGAGATGTCGCTAGTGACTGTATCCAATGTGTATATTATCTGTGATGGACGGACGGCAATCTGGTGTAATTGGTAGCACCTTGGATCGACAATCCAGGGTTCGAAATCCATGATTGCTAGTTCATTTTTACAATGCAGATACATATATCCAATTTGTAATATAAAAGAACTTACCAATGAACTCATTGCGCACACGCGTCCTCTCCGGCAACCTCGGAGCGCTGATGATGAGGCAGTTCACGAATGCTACTAATGCCGTCTTGTAGTCGGTGGTGGAGGCGTTCTTCAGTTCTTCCACCACTACGCTAAGACGGTAGCGCTCGTTCTTTAAAGTCTGAAACATCAGAAGGAAATAATGCTCCTCTTAAGAATTGAAAATGTCACATGCACAAAACACAAAAATCGCGGTTCAAATACTCATTTTTTATTGCCGAATTGGACAACGTAATGTCTGTAAGTAGAAATTGTTTTGTTATTTTCCTATATCTCGTTATAAAAGGATCGGAATATTCAGAAGGCGTAAAAACAAAATTATCAATTTGTTGTTAGATCACTAAGTTTTGTACTTAGTCTTTGTCTTGTTCTTTAAATGCTGAAGGATGCTAGTCAGTCTAAATTAACTTCACTCCGATTTGGCAACGGCAGAGTGCACTGTCACTATTAACTTCAATCTGTAATTTTTTACATTTTCTCTCTCTCTTTACTCTCTCTTCTATACTTTTGCGCTTAGCGTGTTAGCGTGATCGAATTCTACCTTAAATATCCCCGGTTTCAAAATATTTAAAACCCCTAACAAATCTCTTTATTCTTTAAACAAAATGCTACAGTTGACTTACCTTATAGCGGTCAAGAGTGTCCACCGCCCTGGCGTAGCCATCGGCATTGTAAACACAGAGCGCCGACAGCAGCTCGAACACCTGGACACAAACAACATAAATTTAATTAAATCTGTATCATAAATATTCCACCTGTTGCATGGAATCAACATCAATAATCGAGTTACGTCTTTTTGACACATTGATATCTGCTTTTTTTGTTTTTCTTAGGTCCCAACGTAGTTAAATATGCAGATTTTTGTTATACGTTTGATTTTTTTTGATTAGCCAGATAACACGCTAATAATTTAGTAAAGCACTATAAGGTTCACGTAAGATGCTTCCAAAAGCTATATATATGTATACAGATGCCGAAATCACCCGGTCTCCAACCAAGCTGAAGACAAGATGACCGGACCATTATATAGTGGATACGTATTGTACCTAATGCCTTCACGGCTGAGAAGTTCCTCAGTAGTGACGGACCGAAAATGCTCATAAATGGCCCAGATAAATGGTATTGCCAAATTTTTCTCAGGATTTTTGCTTGTTATGTGAAAAAGGATAAAGTATCAAAGTAAATAGAGGGGCTTCGTTGCCCTCAAATAATATACCATTTCCCTGAAAGAAAATAACTTTTTAGGCCTACAAGTACACGGGCATCCTAGCTAACCTGCTTTTTAACCGGCGCGGCCGGCGACGTGAGCGCGGCCGCGAGCTTGCTGGCATACTCGGCATGCTCGACGATGTAGTCCAAACCCACGCGGCTCTCCATGCCGATTCTGCAACAAAAAAACACATGTAAACATGTACAACTTCAAGTTTTGGATACCGTCAAATGGGGTGGCTTTAACATACAATGGCAACTTTTAAAAATCAATTAACCGCCAATTTTTGCCTCCAGACTTCTTAAGAATTTTAAATTTTAATAATTCTAGTCGCTTCTCAAAGAAGTTCAAGTAAATTATAAATAAAGCAACTTTATGACCGTTTGAATTCTATCAAAGTAACCCCAAAAATTCGTAAAGTCACCCCGTTTTAGTTCAGCTCAGAAACTTCCGAACATGTTCCCATCAGAAATGTAAGGCAAGATGTTTTGGAATGCAGTTTAAATGAGATTTAGGAATTTCTGTGATCTACTCTACTATTTCCATATGAATAGTTCTTTTTAATTATCTCGAGTATACTCGTAGTATGCGTGGTATATGTTCATTTTTATTTTCGTAATTTCGTGATAAGTAGTATAATCCATAAAGCAGTGCAACGTGACGCGTCTATACAATTATTATTATTACGTGCAAGTGAATTTAAGTGAGTGTACGGATGACTCCGCTCGACTGTTCCACGCCTGCCCACTGCCATATGACTTGAGAAGATAACGCCATGCGTTACCACACGTCGACCCGGGTGAGATCTTTCCATAGTTATGTTCTATAGGTACTAGGCCTTTTCTTTCAAGACCAGACCAGTGGATTAAGCAAAGGTCATTTAACGCAACTGCAAGAACCATTGCCTGGACCATCGGGTACAGGCTACTTGTTGTAATCGTACAACAAGTAGCTTAGCAGTAGTACTATTACTACACACACTAGGACTCAGAATTTAATAAGCGAAACTATGTGGACGTGAATCATATGAAATAAAGGTATTATGCGCGTGCGCACGGTGATGCGATTAAAAGTAACGGTAACGAGATTTTGTTACCATATTGACAAGCGTGCACAAGTTCTAAGTGCACACTCATATCCTAAACCACTACGTAATTGAAGCATCTATAGCTCACATATATATAGACTACTGTTTGGGACTAACTAAAGGGTATGTAGATATATACCTATTTCACACCTGTCTAAATCTAGAGATCATATGAGGTATAAGAGTATTGCTGCGTACGCTACTTTGCAATTAATAGAAAACAAAAAGCTGCCATCCAAAAGGGCTCAAAAACAAGCCGGCAAGAACAGATTCACAGATTTTTGTCCCACACAAAACAAAAATATCTGACAAACCATAAACTTAAAGAGGAATATTTAATGAATTTGGTACAAGTAATGCAACCATCGGCCTCTTCTCCTGGAAGCAGGTATAGGAAAAAAAGAATCCCGAACGCTTTTCAAAGGATCTGCACATCTGCTAGCTAATAACCAATAAGTTATGAAACACTGAATACGAGCGGGCAATTGATGCAAGGTCCGTTAGGCGTTTTATCCATCGGTCTGCCGCCCGCCTATTGTCTTTGACCAGGCCGGCCATAAAGATGACACAAAAACAATGCCCACAGCCAGAATTTAGCAAAAACAAACTGCGGCAAAATGAAGACATGGAAATTAACTTAAGTATTTATGAAAATGAATTTACACCCGTATTCGAATAAACAACGTGGAGCCGGTCATGCCTAGATACTAAGAAATGGATCTGCATTAGGAAAATCTAAGTATACTTGAGATTATCAGTTTGGTGTTTACTTCCTACATATTTTAATAAGTTGTTAGATTGAATCTACTTAGTCTTATTGCAAGAAGTTATGATTACGTGCAATACATGGTGCGTCAATTTTCAACTCACAAATTAATAAGTGCATTCCGTGTTGTGTGCTGGTGTTTGTTTAATAGGTGATATTAATTAAGTGTTGAGTGCGAATGTATATCAATATGCAAATGTAAACAGTTATAAAGAATTAGTGTTTTTTTTTTGTTGTGTTAAAATAATTAAAAGTGTCAAGTGGTGTTATGTGTGAACATATCAGTGATGTCCGCTAAAAACGGAAAACATTTACAGGGAAAGAAAATAACGAAAATTATGAAAGTCTGCCAGATCTTACACTACATACACTTGGAAGAACTCCATCATGAGATTCGTTATACCAACAAATCGTGTATTTACTGGGAACAGCTATCCGCGAACAGAGACGCCTAAAGAAATAGGTAAGCGGGAAAAACTATATAAACATTCGGAAACATACACCGAATCAGAGCTAGAGGAAACGACAACGCAATGCCATCACTCGAAACTTAGACAAATTTGAGCGAGAAACGAAATAAGAAGAGAGCAGTAACTGCTAGAGCGCCAAAACTGATAGCTAAAAATGCAAAGGACAAGAACGGGAGGGAATCTAAGGGGAAGGGGTCCTTAAAGCAGTCACGCCCTAGTCCTAGTATCTATTACACACCAATTATAGTATCTATCTTCCCCATGCTGGCTTCACGATGCTTGTATTCGGGTCGGCTCCAACCTCCTGTCTCTCCTATCATCCCGACTGCAAACCTACACTCCAGTCCTATCTACTCGGTGCTCCGGTGTCTTGGGCAGGTCGATGGTGCATGCGGTAGGGCGGCAGAAGTTGGTGCTTTACTGGATGGGGGTTCAGAGTACCCGGTCCTATTTAGCATTTGTGGTTTAGTCGGGGTGGTATGATACTAACGCACTCTGCCGGCTCTCTATCACTTATGCTGAACCAGGAGGGTAAACCGAGCCCCTAATGCCTTTTTGTCCCAACACCCCCTCCCTCTCGCAGTCTCCTCTTCCGAGTCCTTGCAGAAGTACTTCTGGCTGGAGTTACCACTCGTATCGTATCGTATCGTATCGTATGAATAGTTCTTTTTAATTATCTCGTAGGTACTTAAATAACACTTCTTTAAGTTATTAACAAGTTATAAATCATTTAGCTAAACTGTTTTAATGTGTGAAATTAGCACAAGATCTCCATATAAATACGTTACCATTATACTAAAAAACATTGCAAATAGACTAGCTTCGCTTTAAAAGGACGAGTCTATAAAAACTTTGATTAACATAAAATATTTTAACGAACGCGATTATGTGTGTAGTACATAAATTATTTATAATAATTACATGCGTGTTGTAAGACTAGTAAGCGATAAAAAGTTATAAATTATGAAGTCTGATCACTAGTGATCACTATACAATAATTTTGTACGATTTACTTTTATTCATGTTTACTAGACTTTACTTTTATTCATGTTTACTAGACCGGAGAAATGTCATATATGAAAGCTTTATAAGAGTATAACTTCATAAACAATATAATCAGAATAAACAGCATGTATACAGTGTGTAAAAAAAATACTAGTGATCCGTTAAAGCGCATATTAGGTATCATTTTGAGACTAAGAAAAAAAAGGAAAACAATTTTTTGAACGCAGAAAAAATTGGGTACAAAAAAAATCCAACTTTTTCTTAATCGTAATACGATGCCTATACCATTAAACGGATTACCAGTTTTTTTGTCACACCTTGTAAATACGTTTTACACAGAATGCTATCAACCACATGCCAATTAATATTAATGTATGGTGGAGGAACTAAAAGCAATGAACGCACTTGATGGGATATAAAACTTGTGAGCTTTAAATACCTTGTTTTATCATAAACTATGTAAGTAGTCAGGTGGGCTCCACCATGACAGACGCCACTTTTGCGCGCAAGACGCAAGACAAGACATAAACGCGCAAAACTACGAGCTGCTGTCTTATCCATACAAGGTGTAACAAAAATGCTGGTGGTCCTTTTAAGGGCATAATTGGTATCCTATTCTAAAAAAAAAATACAGTTATAGGGACTGCCGATAGAAGTAAAAACTTAGAACTTCTTATTTTAGGAAAAAAAAAAAGACTTTTAACTTCACCTTATATCACTTGTTTCACTTCACTTTATTTTACATTTACACTTTTAATTTTATATTACATGTTTCTCAATCGTATGGCTTGTGATGCGTTTTTGTTTTCGTGACGGTGTCAGTGACGCGAACGTATAAGATTTTCCCCTACCAAAAATTGCCCAACGCGGCTAAAGAAGTTTTCACTTCACAAATTCTCGCGAAAAATGTTTTTGATTTTGTACGGAGGGCGAGCTGTGACGACGAGCCGCATACAAAAAAATTCTCCTACTTCTCCTTACTCGCATCGATACCAATTAACCCCTTAAACGGATCACCAGTATTTTTGTTACATACTGTATACCATATTCAAAAGTCTCCAGACGGTTATATGGATCCAACAATTCGAACTGAATATAATCTGTTGTTTATTAATCTCATTCAAAATTGGATTGGAAATAAACCATAGGTACGCAATTGTCATAATTATCCAGCTTTAAATTAGCATTTGTCCTCCAACCATTTAATAATCGATCTCTAAAGAACCAGTCGTCGACAGGGCTCCTTTTCGCAACGGACCAGTTCCAAATTGGCTAAAGATCAATAGTTTGATGATTTTATCAATTTGCTTGACAAATCGGCTTGTGCGCAGGTGTGGCCTTTGGCAAAAAATAGACTAAGTTTGGCGTGACTACCAATATGTACGGTGAAACTTAAATCATTAATTAGTAAACGTGACAAAATTGCATTTTGATGGACTCTAATTTTGATACTATTTGGGTTTTGCTAACTGATAAAAAAGAATATGTTTCGTAGTCGCCAAGTGGGCGCCACAGTTGCACACACGGTCTATATTTACCTATACTTTTCTATAGTCATTTGTAATTCTAATGTACTTTACCTACTATGACATAAAGCTTTTTACTAATAATGGCTACGTGTTTATTAACGTATAAGTTTCATGGGTTTTAGATATAAATGTTGATTTATAATGTAAGTACAACATTACAACTTAAGAGTTGTATGGGAAAAAAGTCAAATTTGGAAATAATTCATAACAGCTGAAGTACTTAGTTGTATGGCTTAAAAGTCATGTTAATCATTGCCTAGACAGAAAATCCTACAAAAATTTGAACATGAAAAAATCGTAATTTAATTAATTTCTAAATAATCGCCTAAATAAATAAATATTTTTTTTATTATTTATTATGGTTCCTTAAGACAGGTTATTTATGAATGACGGAAAATCAGACAAAAAAAAGAAACGCTTCGTATATATTTTGATGAATATTTATTTCCCGATGGAAAGTTTGTAGGATTTTTCCTTCAGTCATCTTCGAATGACATTTTAAAACTATATAAACAAAAAACCGCTGTTATAAATTTAATGTTTGAAAAAAACGTATCTTTACCAGAGTAAGTCGGCGGACGGTCGCGTGATCTCGCGTTCCCATACAAATGTAGTTTAGCTCTCATTTTAAAACGACATGCTTTAGAACCATGAAATTTGGCATGGGCATTCTAGTAGTACAGATCTAGGTCAGACATTCGTTTTCGTTGCTAAAAACTGTAATACAAAGAAAATACAGCCAGTTACAGATTTACATACAGAATTTATTTTTGCTATAGTTTCTTTGTATTACAATTTTTAGCAACAAAAATGAATGCCCAACCTAGATCTGTACTGCTAGAATGCCCATGCCAAATTTCATGGTTCTAAAGCATGTCGTTTTCAAATGAGAGCTAAAGTACGTTTGTATGGGAAAGCGAGTTCACGCAAGCGTTCTGGCGACTCTTAAGTTACTCTAATTATTATAAGATTTATAAGTAAGTACTTGGTCCCTCTTCCACGCGTTTTAGTTAAAGGTCGTACGATAGGCATGTAGGTACCGTCAACTGCTACAACTTTGCCTACCATGCTGTCGATTCTCAACTTTGCCTGGCTTGAACATGGATGGCCGCCTATCTCGAATACGATATAAATAGCTGTTAGGCGAAGAAAACCATGTTCCTCAAGCCAGGCAAAGTTGAGCATCGTAGGCAAAGTTGTAGCAGTTGACGATAAATTAGAGTTGTAAGAGTCCTAATGATAACACATTAGGGTTAATGTAGGATTAGGTAACTGAACACTCGTTACTTATGCGTTGCGTCAACACATACGATACGTAGCTAAATATCTACGAGTAAGTATAAGCGTAGATTATTCATCATCATCGTCAATTCATCATCATCAATATCATCATCATCTCAGCCATAAGACGTCCACTGCTGAACATAGGCCTCCCCTTTATAAAGGGGGTGTTTGCCATACGCGCCACGCTTGGCAGGGGGGTTGGCGCGCGCAGTTTTTTTTGTTTATTGTTGTTTAGGCTTTCGGAAGATGCTGCTGCCCATCTCCCGGTATATTTCCTTAGCAGACTCCTACCTAGACTGCAACCACGGGACGATATGGTGGGGGACAATTCTAAGGCCGGGCACCCCACGGCTCCATTATTCATAGATATAAGTATTAAGTACATTGTTGCTGAACAAGGATGGCCTATTTACATTGTTCTTGAGTATAGACCTCCATAAACAATATTATGGCATTTTTTCGCAATGTATTACATTCTAAGAAACCTTCATGTAATAATTGTGTTAATAGTGTATTAATATATTATCCATACTACGATAAAATTAATTTTGTATGATTTATTCAACAGTTGATACAGTTGATATTAAGGTTAAACATACATTTATATATAATTATATTAATTATGTATCAGTTGCAAATTAACAGATTAGAATTCTGAGAATAGCTAGGGATACACGCACAGATGTGTCCGCCGGATTTGTCCGACGAATATGCCCGGCGGACACATCCGCCCGTGTATGGCGCAAATTGGACAACGGACAGACAGCGGACAGACGTCTGGCGGACACATCCGTGTCCAATTCGCGCCATACACGGGCGGATGTGTCCGCCGGGCATATCCGTCGGACAAATCCGGCGGACACATCTGTGCGTGTATCCCTAGCTTATATTATCATCCAAAACTAGACTCGCATGTAGGTATTAAATAAGTTACCCTGACATAGAAAACTAGTAGTAAATATTAATAATACTCGGCTTTATAGCAAATTCCACGATTTCCATGTGCATTTTAAAGAATGTAAAATACCCAAACAACGGAATTAGGTAATTTGACCAAGTATCAGTGGCGGCGCATCCATAGAATACGATTCCCGTCGGCTAAGTTTCAGGTTCCCGAGCAGTTTTTCTATAGCTCACGAAGAAATTAGAAGCCAGATTCAGCACCGGCTTGCCTAATGAGAAAAATGTTGACCCACCGCCACTGCGAGGTATAACCAGAAATGGTCAAGTAAATACCTAACATTCCAACCTTCAGATAGTCTTGTGAAAAGGTGAAATAGCCTGGCGCAAACTCATATTGTCCAGTGGTATTTGCCCATTTAAGAACCCACATGGGAGCCGATCAAAAAATATGTAATTATAAATTAATTAAACGGTAATTCTTAGATAATACAATTTTTACTGACTATTTAGCAGTAACTAACAAAGCTTCTATTAGTTTGTATACATATTATAAAACCACTTTTCTTATTGAATTGTCAAACGTTTTATGTTTTATTTTATGCTTCATTTAGAAATAATTCACCCTAATATCGCTAATAATGTCATTATTAGCGATTTTCGTTATAAAATTGTTACCGGACTCTATCTCTATATAAAATCAACCGCAAAAAGATTCTGAGCATAACAACTACAAATAGCTACGACATGACTGAAAATACAATGCTTATAAAATTAATCTCGACATTTGTGAAGCTTTCAATTCAAAGTTACATCATTGTCGATTGTTAATAGAGCTTATTTCTAGATGATTTCTTATGGCAAAAATATCTTATTAACAACCGACAGTGATGTACATTTGACTTGAAAACGTAAAATTTTTTGTGGTAACTCAATAACATCAATCTATAGACTCGATTGAATGTAGCTCGCGTTGTAGACACGGACAATGTGGTTTGACAACGGTAATGTCAAGGCGAAGACCCGTGATCTCACGATACGATTGATCTGGAGTGCTACCAGGGGTTCTCGATTCAACACCGTCATAGTTGACGAAAATAAATATAGTCATTAGCTAGCATACACGCATAGATGTGTCCGCTGGATTTGTCCGACGGATATGCCCGGCGGACAGATCCATCCGTGTATGGCGCGAATTGGACACGGATTTGTCTGCGGACACATCCAAATAGCGCCATACACGGACGGATCTATCCGCTGGGTATATCCGCGGACAAATGCGGTGGACACATCTGTGCGTGCATCCTTAGCTAATACTTGTGTATTGACTGTTGTCTTGTGTTAAATAAATATATGAATTATAATTTTATGTTATATGTAGGTATATTTCTTTCTTAAAAACACATGTTGTTCGGAGGTGCCTTGTAGGCATGTAAAATCTGCTGTGTTTGTTTGTAGACACCACACCACTCTGCCCTGATTTATGACGTAGCAGAAGGGAAATATTCTTGAAATAAGTAATTCACCAACCGATCTCAGAATTCTCGGAGTAGTACGTACACAATACTCACACACTAAACCCGCTTTTAAAACCAGGGCTTGTAACCGGTTAATGCAAAAAACCCCGAAATGATCCAATATATTTAATTATTTTATGGTTATTATGTAAAACCCGATGTTTTATTATAGTTTTCACTTCAAATTATAGGAGTATAAAACAGTAACGAAAAGAACGAAAAAACAAACCGGTTTTTTACTATGGATTTCGGTTACGGTTACAAGCCCTGTTTAAAACCCGTCAATAAAACAAATTGGAAAGTAATTTTTCACCTCACTAGCTCGGAAAGCCCTTTTTGTTTGTTTAATATCTATTGTGAAAATTGCTTTTTATCCACATGTGGTGAAAGAGTTTTGACATAAGTGACAAGTGGCTTATGTGACATTTGACAGCTAACAAAACGTAAAACGTTAAAAGTGCAGAATTTTTAACATCGCAATTAATGAATTGCATCGAGTAAAAACACTTAATACAGTCTTACAACTTTATTTTAATTCATAAATATCAGCATTCAACATTAATCTTCATTCTTTTTGTAAAAACGGATAAATTGTTCTGACAGCCGAATAAGTCTACGTACGAACAAAACGCATCTGACATTTAATAAAACCTTTTACGTCAAAACTTTTCATTTCAATTCATCCATCATATCAACGTTAAATATTCGCATGTTTTTCTAGGTTGTTTTGTTAAAAATTAGTGATTCGAGTGATGAAGAAGTATTAAACACCTGAGGAATTACGGGAAACCGAGCAAAATGCACCCTTTTTCTTATTTTCCTCGCTGTAGTGAGGTGAAAAGTTTTGTGTTATACACGGGTGAAAATTATTTTACGTCTCGTGTATTAAAGCACTCGCTACGCTCAGGATTCTATTTTTGAACCACTCGCTTCGCTCGTGGTCAATAATAGAATCCTTTCGCTAGCTCGTGTTTCAAATAACACTCGCCCGTAAAATACAACTTTCACCCCTTGTATAACAAATAACTATTTAGGACTTTCAGATTATTCGGCAAATCAAACGTTTTACGAGAAGACTTTTACAAAATTTAAGTATCTCACATACCAAACGGTTTTTATTACAACATTCCATTATTGCTGCTATCATTTTCATTAGCATTATCACTTTGATTTTTATTGCTTTTTTATTTTACTTGCTCAGCTTGATTTTATTGTTATGATATGATAATCGTTTGGCATATTGATATCACCTTGGCGTTCTTTTACCGAAAGTCGCTTAGTTTTGAAATCGTGAGTATTATCTGACATTTTGCTTCGAGATCTAGTAGTAGCGGTATGATCTATAATATTGTGAAATTATGCTGTCAAATGTTGATCCGCGCGCACAATGCGCAGGCACGCGTGCGCAGAGGGCAGCGAAGGGACGAATGTCAATGAATCAAAATGTTTATAAAACGATAAAGATGTAGACTTGATTTGATATCTTGAGATATTATTTTTATATCATATGTTCTCATGGTAAATTTATTTACTTGAGAAAGCTTGAGAGTTAACTAACAAAACATATTTTTTTAATAAACTGCCAATCTTTTAGTAAGTACTACTGATTAATTCTTATCTATTTAATGGTAATACTTATTTATTTTGCGTCTATATATAAATTATGGAAATGTTTCAAGAATAATTAAATATTTTCATTTCATTTTCGTCAAGTTGCTTTTGTTTTTAAATATAAAGTGACAAGACATTTTAGAATTTAATTGAAATATATAATGTATTTAATAAATAATGATCAAAGAGCAAAAACAATCTTAAATGCTGGAAACATGACACAGTTTCGCAGCTATAAGTATGACATTAATTTAATGGTCACAGAAATAGACTCCCTAAAAAGATCGCCAGAAAAGATAAATCCGTAGTAAAATTTTAACAATTCCAAATATGTCACGTACAGTTGCCATCAAATATATCGGAGCGGCCAGGGTACTCAAAAATATCTGAACATACACTTTATCGCCTTCGGAATAGAGGCGATGTTGAGATCTTTGTGACCATCTTGGCCGCCCCGATATATCTAATGGCGACTGTACTACAGAATAACTAAAACGCCATTTAATTTGTCCAGGACCGTGATCCAATAAATATATCAACGAAAAAAGCAACTAAACATAAATCGTCCGAGATAAGTTGGAACTGCGCCAGCTATGTCGCCGTATACAAATGGAATTCCTAAATTTCATCCATTATCGTCTCGCCCTTGTAACTCAGCCGAATCATATTGGGAAAGTTATGCCAGGTATGGTGCAAGGAATTAGTGTAAAGAACCCTCTAGAAGAAGAAAAATCTTATACAAATTAAGACCTAACGCAAACGCAGTCGTTACGTTACGTTACGTTAGTGAAACGACTTTTTACAGGTTTGAACGCAACGTAGATGTTATGTTTTGGAATTAATTAATCTCCCCCAACTTCTGAACTATGGATGGATTTTAAGAACTACATTTAACATTGATTTCCACCTGTAGATTAAACAGTCACATATACACGTAATTGTGGTCTAGGTGTAGCGTAATTATTCTCTGACATCAAAAACAAATAACCCTTAGCAAAATATTTGTAACTGCAACCAATTTTTGGTTTACGTTGTACTCTTTCGGGTACTTCCCCAGCACCTTATGTACCTACCGTATGAGTACCTGACTTATTTTTAAATTATCTGATTCCTAAATATCTAGATCAGAATCACATTAAACCTAAATTCGCTGGAATCTTGTCGTAAACACCAAACCCAACACAGTAGGCTTGTAAACCCACGCACCTCGTCCACTCAGCTATCTACTAACATTCTCGTACATTTGTCTGCCTGTCTGCTTGTCCTAACTAAACGCAATTTCGCGCGAAAATACCTGAGTTTCGAAATTTTATTACTCAGTTTTAAAACAGCTTAGGTTTGCTTAAATCTTTGTAGATTTTGCCTTTTTGAAATAGACACTATGAAACTGGTCTTTCGAAAATGCAACTTGCCAGTAATTTTGTACAATTATGGTTGATTTAATTTGTCCATACAAGCTTAAGTACTTCGGTGGTTTGTCAGTCCTGTCGTTGGTCCATAGAGTTGGGCGTTATTTAAATCTATTGTAAACGTATCTTAAAACGTATTTAAGAGCTATATGTTTTATTGCTGAATATTTTGATTTAAACCTTTTTTAGACATTATGAACCATAAATGATGCCTCGTTTAAATATTTAATAATTTAATAAACGATCCCCTTACCTAGTTATTCTGTTGATGGCTTCTTTAGATTCTTCCACTTCTATTGAACCATTTTAGTGTAACAAATGCCTTCCTACTATATCTCAAGAGAACGAACACAACGAGATGTAAATCTCGTTCTTGCAACTCCACTGGTTCTGAGAAGACTGTGCTCCGACGCTGAATGGGCGCGATGACATCTAAGAGTGATCCGAAGAATTGCACGTAAGCATGAATCGCATTTCGTATAACACCTACACGATATGCATGTGCAGATTATATGCAGTTGAAATTCCTTGAAAAGTTTTAGGACACATGCTGCAATAGAGAATTTATTGGTTTTCAAAACGAGAAGTAAAGTTTAATCGTTTTTTGTCTAGCCAGGAAAAGCTCTCTTGTGCATTCCGTTTTTGACGTCCACCACCAGCTAACTGCCAGACATACCAAAGTATATTTTACTGGATAGGTTTTATACCTATTAAAACATAATGGACAAGTATCATTGTCAAACGTAGGATCAACTTGTAATAAATCTAACAAAATTAGGTCGTTGTTTTTGCATATCTATCTAGCTACATTCCAATCATCAGTAGGTTGTAGGACTGTAGGTACTATTTCGCAACTCGTCTCAACTTACATTTTTTCCCACCACGACAGTCGTCAAAGTTACCAAACGTCGATTTGATACCTTAACTTAATGATCGTGCCCACGCGTGGCCTTGCCACTGATTTGCTGATCGATATATTATATGTGGTTCTTGGGTACCGACAGTATCGACACCCACGGTAACAACTAGAGATGCGACTGATATCATTTTCGGCGATGGTAGAACGTTGATCGCCGAAAATCATTGTTGCCGTTTGGATAATCATTTTAGTCCAAATAAATATATGTTTTTTGTTATTAGTTCTCTTGCTAATCAAAGGATAAATCCACTTACCAAGTAATCACTACTGCTACTACTGCACAAATTAGTGTAGGTTTATATCAGAAAATATACAAGAACCAAATATAGATATGATAACTATTGGAATCCAGCAGGGGCAGCAGGGTTTTCAATCAACCTGGATTTTGCTGGATTGCTGCCTTAAACAAGCTGGATCCAACACGGTTATAGGATTTTTAAATAAAAAAATACAATACTACATTGATATTAAAAACTATAATAACTAAATGTGTGGGGAAGAGATTAAAATCTTTAGACAGGTAAGGTAAGACTCATTATCATTAATCATCAGTCAAATTTGATAAAATAATGACAGATTTTTAGAATCACTTCAATACTTAGACTCAATGATTGTAATTAGGTACATCACATTATTGAATTAAAAGATAAGATTAATCGAATCATAGTAAGTAATTGATCTAACTTAATCGACCTTCGCCTTTCACACCTTGTCATCATTAAAGTAATAAAATTGATTGTCCGTCATTGTGAAGGTAATGGATTGCAGAATTTTAAACCCAAAATGAAGATATAGGTAATAAAAAAATAATCATACAAAATTATAGGCTTATCTTCAAAATTAATGAATTCATGGTTTCAAGTATACTTAATTCAACCCCGAAATGTGACTGTCATTATCTCTGTCTGTCTGTCGTTTGATAAGGTGCCTTGGGATAACCTCGGTAAGTAAATATTTTTGGCATCCATCCTTTTTCGGCCAAAAGTTACTTCACTACTACTTAATCAAAATAAAGGATTAAACTTAAATCCTGAATAGCAAAAAAACTTGAATTATGTGTCATTAATCAACCAAGTAAAAAGTTAATGCGACTGGTGGGCAAAGGCGTTAAAGTGTATTTAATTTGAGCACTAAATGTTTAACTAATAATGGGGTGGCAAAAAACATGTTTGCGTTACAGTAATTCAAAAAACCTTATTCAAATTAGTTTCTCCGAACATAAGTAATGGTGCCTAAATGGTAAATTGATATTTGATGTATAAGGACATCATAACATTGGTATTAAAGGTATGTATTGTTAAATACTTGTCGAAAAAAATATTTGCCGTGGGGTGCCCGGCCTTACAATTGTCCCCCACCATATCGTCTCGTGGTTGCAGTAGGAGTCTGCTAAGGGAATTATACCGGGAGATGGGCAGCAGCATCTTCCGAAAACCTACAAACAATAAACAAAAAAACAACGCGCGCCAACCCGCCTGCCAAGCGTGGCGCGCATGCCAACCCCCCCCTAAACGGGAGGCCTATGTTCAGCAGTGGACGTCTTATGGCTGAGATGATTGTAAAATTTTGATTTTTTTATGGATTTTAATGACACATTCATGGAACTTCTATCATTTTCTTCTACATAACGTATAATCTTTAGTCGTAAGTCGTTAGTAAAGTAAGTCGAGTTAACATTGTTGGCAAATTCTGCTACTCAATTCGTTTAACACTTTAAAAGCAGACCTATCTTAGGTTAGGACAAAGCCATTACAGATTCCATTTAAAAGTAAGTAGCTACGTTAACTACGTCCCTTAAGCACTAAAACACAACCTTGCCACAAGGCCGCACATTCCTCTTACATACCAAACCTAAATGATTCGTGCACATAAACCTACCAGTCTAAAACATGAACTCGCAATCCATAAAAAGGTCGTGACTCGGGAATGCACTTATAATGGTTGGCGTAGTAATTTAACTCGCTTGTGTCCCAGTAATATTCAAGGTCCTACATTTTTGGGCAGGCCGGCAAGACGGGTGTCGCCCTTACCTTACCATTCACCTTGCTTCCTTAAAAGTGCCATTTTGTTTTTTAATCTTTGATGGCTGATAAGGTTGAGGTCGGGTGACGAAGCGGGAGTTATTGTAACTATTTACGTCCTTCTAAAGGTCGTTAATTGTGTTGAGAATGGGTTTTTATCGGGTTTTCCTGATTTATAATTTTTGACATTAAGTAGTCAGATTACCAGAATTAACGATTCTTATTGAAAAAAAGTTTATGACAACATGTAAGTATCTATTTTGTAATATTTAGGTGGTCCACAATTATAATAAACAGAGATGATTTTGAATTTGCTGGCGTGCTACTCTAGCCTCGCCTCCGCTCCTGAACAACTGCCAGGTATCCAGATCTAGAGGTAGTATCACGGTAGTATGGCACACTAACTCCTCTCATCTTTTATTAATTGAATATTTTCCAGGGCTAGCTAAACTAAACTTAATTCAAGATTCTAGGAGATCTAAAAATGTGTCTCCCTAGATTCGAACCCAGGCCAACCGGTAGGAAGCCACTAGGCAGTGCGGTTCATAGGTCGTGCGCTTTCACTGCGCGCGCGCCGAATGGGGAAAATTGAATATCGCTTGCGAAACGCCATGTTTTGGCGTTAGACGTATGCACTCTGATGTATTTACAAGCTAAATTCAATCTTATTACAGAGTTGTAAGGCTTAAACTTGAGAATTGTATGCTAAACGCCACGTTTCGGGACTAGACGTGTGCGGTCTCGGAATCTGCAGGCAAATTTCTATCGTATTGTTAAACTTTAAGGTTTAAAATGTATTTCTAAGCGTAAGATTTGCATACAACATGCAATTTAGAGACGGTTAAGGAAATTGATACTTATATTTCACAGGTAAAGTTCACAAAGAAGTAACGTAAGCTTAATATTATAACAAAGAAAATATACATGTACTCGTACAGAACATAATCAATAAAAACCTTTGAAAACAAGACGTAACTACTAGAGTACACTTTTTGATAGAGGTTTTTAGATCGCATATTTTAGCATCACCGGCAATGCTAAAATGTATTTCCATACAATATTATGGCACGTTCGTGGTGGAGGACAATGTCCTCCCCGGACGCCCACACAATCCACATTTTATAGAGGCGTCAGATTATTAGGCATTTTTCGAACTTAATTCTTACCGGCTTGCCTATTTTGAGCTCTCGCAGAAAAAATATTGTACAATAGTGACTTAATTAAGCTTTTTGATCTCGGACCTTAATTAGGCCATTTAGCAAGATTACTAACTAAACACGGTACTCTACTGAAAAGCTATTCAGTATATCACGATTGTATAAAATACTATTATATTTGCTACAAGTAACAAACATATAGCTTAGTACTTAGATATTACAATTATATTTTCTATAGGTACAGTCGACGTCGAAAATATGTTTACACTTCTGAACCTTATTACAAAGGAGTAGGGTGCAAAAGTGTAAACATATTTTTGACGTCGACCGCACCTGTTTAGTGACAAAGTACCTTATTAAACAATCGGATATACATACGAGTAGTTCCTGAAAAACGTATCTAAAAATCTTGCGAGTTCTATTTAGTTCTATGTAAATGCAAGCAACATAAGTAAAGTCGATTTCGCGAAATATAAACAAGTAGGAAGTGCCTACACATATTCTTTTCTTTTTATTGGAAGTATTATACATAAAACAATATAAATAAATAAATAAATATTTGGGGACAATCTTACACAAATCAACCTAACCCCAAACTAAGCAAAGCTTGTACTATGGGTGCTAGGCGACGATATACATACTTATATAGATAAATACATACTTATATACATAGCAAACATCCATAACTCAGGAACAAATATTTGAGATTAGCACACAAATAAATGCCCTTACCAGGATTCGAACCCGGGACCTCCAGCTTCGTAGGCAGGGTCACTACCAACTGGGCTATGGAGGCCGTTACAAACCATACAACTGGATTTCAAGATTATTTTCCTTAATGATGACAATAAAAATAAGTACGTCCTATAAATACCGCTTGGAACTTGATAAGAAAACAAACAAGTTTTTGTCTTAAATCGCTTCCTTAGTACGACGACCGTCACACGATCTGTCTGTCTGTCCGTTCGGCTCAGCTTGATGGAAATTAATACGTCTGATTTGGTTAGCATTAGGGTTCTTCGTTTTCTTTTATATTGCTGTGGGTATAAATAATAATTACTTATGGTAGTCATTATTATAGTATACTTTTGACCATATTTCAGCCATACCTTTTAATCTTTTTTTTAGATACAACGACGGTGACAAAAAGCATACGGCCCACCTGATGGTAAGCAGCTACCGCAGCCTATGGACGCCTGCAACTCAAGAGGTGTCACATGCGCGTTGCCGACCCTTTAAAAACAGGAGGAGTCACTGTGTTGACGGCTAAAGGAACAAGAGAGGTCCCTCGTCGTCAACACACTGGGTCCTCTTTGAGCTCTTTAAATATTTGATTGTAAACACTCTCAGGATATAATATAATTTTAAACAAAAAAAGAACCGACTTCACTTAGGATCCGCTATTCCAAGAGGAAGTGGCCGAGTTGCTGTAAAAAATTGTGAAATCACTATAAGTGTGCCTATAATAGTTGAAGAGTTCCCTCGATTTCTCCAGGATCCCATCATCAGACCCCGACTTGGTGACAATGGGACTATCTACGGGTTATACCCGTACGATTAAAAAAATAATTAAAATCGGTTCACGATTCACGGAGATATCGAGTAACATACATACAAAAAAAAAAACAGTCGAATTGAGAACCTCCTCCTTTTTTGAAGTCGGTTAAAAATATGGCAAAATGGTAAGTAGTTATACAGTATGCCAATGATTTATGTTATTAACATATAAAACTTAATTTGATGCATCTAGAGCCGTTTGTTTTAACGTCCACTTACGCTTGATTTGTGTCCGAGATAAAATTTGTAAGTTAATATTTTAAAACGTAACGGAACCAGTTACGGCGTTATGCAAAATAAACTAGTTTGATTTATTATTTATTATCTTTTTAGCACCTTCGCGTATCCAGTTACTGACCAGTTCGGCTAATGTCAGCGAACAACATGTCACACATGGAAATAAAAAAAAAACAAATTCTTGCGAAAAAACTTCGCAGTCGTTACTGGCTTATTGAGACTTTGTCGACGTGCCGAGTTGCTGACTGGTGTTGACAGTTATTGGGATAGAAACTCAAATGAATATAACAGTTTGTGTAAATTAAAAATAATAGGGTTGTTAATGTAAAAGACTGCAGACATAGCTACATAATGGAAGAAGTCTTGTGTGTAAAAAGTAAGATGTTGTTTACAAAAACGTTATATTAATATCGTACTTATTAAATCAAGTTTTGCCTGAAAATGCCCCATTTTATGAAATCTTCGCTCTTGTCAGGAGCATGCGTCCGCACGTCCCAAAACATGTTTAAAGTCGTCCCATCACAAAACATGTTTAAAGTGTATTATCACTGCATGCGGCTGTACTCACTTGAGTCTAGTCTCCATCCTCAAGCACCTAAGCTCTCCGAAACATGTCGCTCGTAGTGACTAAACACAAGTGAGTACAGCCGCATGCAGTTGTTAATATGTCTCACGAAAGTTTAAATTCAAAAATGTTTAAAGTGTTCCCTACCACGGTCGCGTTTTATAAAGTTACAATTTACAATTTCGCTTTTTGCCTCTCTTTCTAGCACACATATTGGATAGAAAGAGAGGCAAACAGCGAAATTGTAAATTGTAACTTTATAAAACGCGACCCAGGCATTGAGTGTCCTAGATGGCATACAACCACAGTTTCTGCGACGTGACCTTGGTAGAAAACAGACATTTTAAACCGTGTAGACCGTAACCCGATTTATTTAAGATGTCGGAAATGTAGGTAATTTTTTTAATTAATATGATTCCGAAATCTTAAAAAATACTACCATATCTGAAATCGCATTCAATTGTTTATGGTACTCTCGCTCAATAAATTCCAAATTCAAATGTGTTCCTATGTCCTAAATGCTCTTATATGTGGTGGGTTCTTCGGAGTAGCTTCCGCTCGACACAGACCTTGAAACCGGTACATTATGCAAGCACACGCTGACAGTTAGCCTACATATCACTCGGATAAAGAGCAGTCGAGTACGAGAAGTAAAATAATGTTGCATTTGAAATGGTTAATTCGACAAGTAACAAGTCTATAAGATTAATGTTTATTTTTAGTTTAAGGGCCACTACTACGACATTACTGCATTCGGAATTTGATTTCTTTTAGCGCTACTACCAGTTGTAAATCTAGACTTTTTGGTTTATACTGATGCCTATTTTCGGATCGGTCCGCTAGGTCTAATTCCCTAAATGTCCAGTCTGTCCGTTAGGTCCAATTCCCTTTGCATCTCTAATTCATACAAGAGCGATGTATTAACTAAAAAGACGGCATAGTCAATTTGCAAAAAAAACCCTCTTTTAATATTTCTAGCAAATATAACTTGTGAGTAGACTAAAGGCCGTAGCCGGATAAAGGAAGGAAAAATACACTACTTCGATATTCAGATGATGTTTTTTTCTTTGGCTACTTACATCTAACCAACCAATACCCACCAATCCGCACCAATAGGCGTCGCATGTGCGGGCGCCAGGGGCCACTCCTGACAGTAGGAGGATCCATCGAAGATCCACTGATCAGTTACCGCCTGCTTCAAGTTGGGCAATCCCCGGCCAATAAGGTACTGATCCGCCTCAGCGTTAACTTGTCCTGTCTGGGTGAACGGGACACAAGCTTCACGGCTGATGCCTGGTTTACCTGTTTGAAAGAAAAACGCATGAGGCGCCACGAGCAGGCCTCCAACCCCGGCCTACCTGGGGGAGCACACACGTGCCGCGTGTGTGGACGAGGGATCCTCTCTCGCATAGGGCTATATAGCCACGAACGCAAGTGTCGTTACCGGGATGCTACTTAAAACATCTGATATAGATGGAAAGGCCTATTATTTATTATTATTATTACTTACATCTAACAGTGCATTGGACCAAATTTGGTGTAACTGTATAAAAAAAAAACATCATAATACAGATCTGCCCGCCGGATTTGTTTGGCGGATATACCCGGCGGGCGGATAGAACCATCTATGTATGGCGCGAATTGGACTCGGATTTGTCTGCGTACACATCTGAATAGCGTCTGAAATCTGTACGTGTATCCCTAGCTAATATTAAAAGACATTTTTCCTCCCCTTACGCTACGGCTTTTAATTTGGTGTCCTTTATAAACCAATCGGTGTATTTTGCTTAATGTATCGTCTGATCATTAGCATCAGTGAAGCTATCCGTCGATGACACATGACGCACCACACTTGGGCAGGCTCTAGATGGACACAACGGTCCATTGTCTATGCCCTGATTTTATTTATGAATCAGGGCTGGCGATCTTGATATCAAATATATATAAGACTTGATGCCCCTATTCAAAAAGAGGGGTGTTGCCTGTAAGCTTGACCGCTGTATGTGTTTGTCTTTGGCACCGTGGCGCTAAAACAATTGAACAGATTTAAATGCGGGTTTTTTTAAAGCCGGTTTTTTATACCTTCAGGCCCCTATTTCACCACGGTGACAAAATTGTCACATTAATTTCTGACATACCCAAATTACTGATGTCACAGGCGTCCACAGGCTACAGTAACCGCTTACGGTTACGAGCAGGCGGCCTGCATGCTTATTGGCCACCACTATGATGTTTTTAATAAAATTCAACATATTTATATTATTGAAGTGCTTACGACAATTGTCAAGAAAAACAATAGTCCTTAGAAGAATTGTAAATATTTCTCGACATAAGTTTAGGCTTGTGTCGGAATTCCGTGACAATTGTCGTGTTTTTCGATACATATGTCAAAACCTCTGTTTACAAAAGTAGTAGTTTTAGTGATAATAACTGAAGTTTTTCTGTAAATAATACGCTGGTGACAAACAAGCGTGCAGCCCGCTCAATGATAAGCGGTTTCCGTAGCCTATGGATGCCTATGACGTCAATAATTTGGATATGTCAGAAAATTACAATTGTCACCGTGGTGAAATAGGGGCCAGGGTCCAATACTACTGGAGTAAAATAAAGACAACTTTTATAGTTGAAGTTAAAAAGCAAATGTCTGAGACTTTTTAAGAATAATTAATCTAATGCGCTTAGTAAATATGCCGCTTGGATTGAAAGCGTTCAGGAACTACGGTAGAGTATACTAGTGGTGCCTAACTTGCTAAAAAATGATCCAATAGAAAGAAAGAGTAACTCAATAAGTTACAAAGTGAGTCAGGTTCAGGTAGATAATGCTAGGTATGCCAGATGGGTTGTATGTGATATCTATTTATGTAGGTATTTACCTACTTATAAGTAGAAGTCTGTTTGTTCGCGAACTACGCAAAAACTACTCACTCCATTTTTCCCCAAAAACGCCCGTGAAGCTGAACCGCGGGAACAGCTAGAAAAAAATATGGTGACGCCGAGCAACAGACAACCCTGGCCAAGAACCGGAAGCCGCTACTTCAAGTGCGGCGGATGCGCGCATTGTACCACACGCCTATAGGTTGATGACATTATGCATTAGCCCGCGTAAGCGCACTCAACAGTTATTATTCCAACACAACGATATGTAATAAATAATAGGATACAGGATCAGCTTAAAAAATTGCCCACAATAGTGCTACAGTGTAAAGCACTCACTCGGTTAGTTTTAGTAGAGTAGACTATAGTCAGTGATATTTAAGATAGCCATGTTTTCGGTAAATATTGTTTGAGACTGTACTTACCTCTACTAAATTCTAACTCAATATTCCATGAAACTTTTTAATAATACTGGAGGTTGCACGTAACGCAAAAAAATCAGGGCCCTGATTCGACAAGCCAAACTGACACAAGGATATCACACTTGAATCGCTACGGGATAGATATTTATCTGTCCACACCTAACTGTCTACAGTAGGTCTCGCTAGAGTTTTGTACTGATTTTGACGTAAGTGGATTCTTCGACTCTTTTTGTGAATCCATAGAGATTTCGGCTGTCACAAAAGTGTGATTTCATCGTTCACTGGCGACTATCAGTTTTGCCATGTGGAATAGGGGTCCAGGCAGACGTGGAGTTATGAAATGTGGCACCTGTACTTTGCGCTTCAATCTCTACTTTTACACTGACACTCTTGATTGGAGAAGATTAAGCCCTAGGGCTTATATTTAATCTTCTCTTAGCAATGTGTATCTGAAGAAAGCCCTGTTCATTTCACTGATATCAACAGTCAGGCTTTTCACTGCATAGTTTAATTGCATTTCGTAATTTCCTATTTAAAGTATGTTAATTCGTTTATGTTGTTTCATTTTAATTAACCATTAAAATTTTAACGTCACTAATTTCCTTACAAGAAAAAACCGCCATTTCATCGATTTACTACTACATTAAAGGGATCTACATCATCGCCGATAATTAACATGCGGTTTTCGATACATTACCGACTACTAAAGTGCAACGAATTCCATTGATTGATCAAATGCCGTAATGATCGAAAACAGTATCACCAGGGCCGTTTGTAAACCTTGTAGGAATGTTCTTGTACATATTGATTAAATGTGCTTATTTGTCAAAGAAATGGGATTATTGACAGTAAAACTTGTCACTTAATTTCCTTTTGATTTTGTTTATGAGAAAAGTAATTAACCGTCATTTAACCGTTTGAAATTATTCTAGCCGGTAGAAGAAATCAAGTTCAATAGACAAATAAATTGAACTTCAATTTAAAGACTTTTATTTTTAAATGTAAGCTTATTACATTTATTCGAATAAATGTCAAAAAACTAGCAATGGTGGCAAATAATACCCTCTATCCCGAATATGCCGAAGTAAGTAAATTTAGGGGTGTTACAGAAAAAGTACAGTTTATATGTAGTACCTAAATTGTAAGATGATAATATCATGTAATATGATATGATAACGTGTTAAACCATGTTCTTAAATCCAAGAAAAACCAGCAGTTCCATTAATTTCATATCTCCTTATCCAAACCCCCTCATTTGATCAATCTTTTTAGTATAGAAACTTAGATCGGGTAATTAAACTGTCATTTTAGTACCTTGGACATAAAATCGCATAGTAATTGTAAATAATTTATGATTCATTAAAGCTTCATAAAGGAAATAAGTATACTCCAGTCTATAATCATGATATTTGTGGTATTTAACCGGCCATTTAACTTTACTCTTGCAGGTTAGCTGTACTCAAGGAATTAACGTCAAATACTACCTACAATGTGACATGCATCTCGTCCACATCTAGGAAGCGAACAAGGCACATTATAAGACTTATAAGGCTTAAACATGTCTGTATAATACTCGCTGTAAAATGCGTTTACCATATATGTCGGACTAGTATATAACGACTATATTTATTTCCTTAAAAGCGCACCGGACGCGATGGAAAGCTATGTTTTAGAGCTAGTTTTTAGGTTTTCTATAGCTCAAGGAAGGAATTGTGAACAATTTATTAGTTAAGTAACGCTTTTAGTACGTAACTTTATATGTATCGATTATACCAAGGAGGTATATATTTAACAGAATGACACAGTCTAAGAACTTCTTGAAGCTCCAAATCGGAAGCGCTATCTGGGCGAGAATTACTGTAAAAGTAGAGTACAGCGCCATCTAGTCATTAATTCCGTGACTATTACTACGTTATTCCTACGATAAATTTGAGTTGCTCTCGTTCCAGGGCTTGTAACCGGAATTTTTCTCCATAGTAAAAATCGTTTTTTTTTTCGTTCTTTTCGTTACTGTTTTATACTCAATCTAAAAATCCTATAATATTAAGTGAAAACATAAATAAAATATTGGGTTTTACATAAAAACCATAAAATAATTAAATATATTGGATCATTTCGGGGTTCTTTGCTTTAACCGGTTACAAGCCCTGTCTCATTCAGATGGCACTTCACACTTTGAGCTTCAAAAAGTGGGTATAAGTAACATATAACTTGGTATAATCACTATACACTATTTATTTGTGAGTTGACGCTTTAAAAAAGTATACCGATGTATGTCCAGATATTTTTATGTGAACAGATTAAGGGGTTTTAAATCACAACTACGAAGATTGAATTTTAGAACTAAGTAATTGTTTATTGCTCCATTACACTTAAAGTGGCATGGTGGTAGGTATTATTGGTAGAATAAAAGCGCTATCAAAGATACTGTAACATTGTATTAGTATGACTCCATTCTTTGGCGTCCCAAAAAAAAATTAAAAATCATAAGATTCATAAGAAAACAAAGAATAAAATAATCTAGTCCCATTGTTTCGTGAAGATACTTGTATGTATATGTAACAAAAAGATAGACGCAGAGAATCTTACTGATTAGAATATATTTTTGGTTTGGCCGCCATTGTTATTGGAATGTGAGCCTGATGTAACAATACTTACGATTATCTGTGGAATGTCATTAGGGGACCTGAAACAAAAAAGGACTAATTAGCGTGTGATGTATACAGGGTGGTTAAGAGATGTGATCATCTGATAAAAGACAACACACTTTGATGACGTAGAAATAATTTTCTCCGCCATGGATCGTCATGGGTCTGTCAGGGATGCGACTAGGTATACGAGAGAACGAGATCACAATATCGTTTGCTCACTCTAACACATTAGCTGCGTCCTCATGATGGCCCATGGTGGCCTATGGTGGTAAAGAATCTGAGGAGCCAAAGGTACTGCAGGTAAGTATACAATTTCATAGTGATCACTGATAAAACAATTATGTTATGTCAAGGCGTAAAATATACAATTAGGTAAAAATATTTATTAAGTAATTAATCTCAGTCAGAAAATACGAATAAACACTATTAGCAGTTAAGTTAGTTATTTAGGTATTATTTTATATATTTGATGGTGAGGTAGCTCAACTAAAATAATAACTTTAAACATTGGAATGGTTACTTTGAGAGTTCTATATTATATCGGTATCTCTACAGGTCGCAATGCTTAATAACAGTTACCAGCTTTATCCCAGACCTACCACAACCACAAAATATATAAGCCAAACATTATGCAGAAAATATAGTGATTCCTGGATAAGTCTAAAAATAGCCTATCCGCGTCCCTTATATGGCATTGCCGGCGGCGGCGTGTCAAAGCGGCGCCGGCGCAGACCACCCTTAATAACATATAATTAACTTTATTTTAATAACTTATATCACTTGTGGTATCCGATCAAAACTAGACTTTAAGTGCGGTGTTTAAAGTTTAACTTAGAAGCCGGGTAGCGATTAGTTGAAGCTTTCTGAAAGTAGAACTGAAAACTGTGCGATCAAACCGATAGGTAAATAAAACAGTATATATCTTTTCGGTGGTGGTTCGAAAGAAAACCTTAAGTGTGAGGCTAGAGGGTTCAGTTTGGGATGTAAGAAGTAAAGGGAATATTACCTTTTTAATATAATCAAGTTGTGCGATTAAGGCGATAGATGATAGGCTTGTGCGGTAGTACCAGATATGCTTTGAACTAATTAATTGTTTGTGTTTGTTTTGTTATGAATATTATTTAGCAAAATAGTTAAAATACGTAACGGAAACTGGTGTAACTATACTTACTAGACATTATTTATGGCTAGAATGTTTTAAAGAGAAAACTTACAGTTAATAAGGTTACAACTTAAATAACAAAGTGCCAAAGTGCTTAAATCTTTTTAAGCGCCATTATGACATGAAAGACTATAAAAAAATCCATTTTCTTTAACTGAAGGACTTCTTTTACTTTAATGTTCGAGGAAATAAGCCTAACAGATGAGAATTATAGCAGTTTAGTAAACAGCTTCTAGTGTTATACAGCTGGATCAAAGCTATGATAATTGGATTTCAATTAGCGTGAGAAATTAGGGCGGGCAAAAGTATCATGCTGCAGATATGGGCGATTATCACACTGACGCCGCAACCGTATGCGGCGACGGCGTGCAAGCATGATACACATGCAGAGCGCTATCTTGCTCGCGAACCGGCGTCGCATGCGGAAACCGCAGCAGTATGAAAGCCACCTATCACAGCCATCGGAGAAGAGGTGCTTAAAGAGGTCCTATTAAGTTTGTTTCTTTGATTTTTTAGGCTGCTAACTTCCCGGTAGTTACAGCTTACTTAAAGACGTGGATTTCACTAAACTCGTGTATCAAGGATAAGGTATCTCAAAATTAAATGTACTTAATAGTACTTAGGTTTTCTTAGTTCAGAAATTCAAAACGAATAGGCCTTACTATTCAGGAAAACATATTCTGAAATCTGGGCTACATTTAAAGCAAATTAAAATGAAACAAGTATTTTGATCATAAAAAAATTATCCTTGACTTGTTTTTTTTGCGATCTTGGATTTGGCTCAATAATAATAAATAGCCCTTCAGTATCACGCATTGAGGATCAATATTGCTCTACGTCCCTAGGAAGCACCTTAGACAACCCTACACGATCCCTGGGTGGTGCTAAAACAGAACAAACTTGGCAGCTGCACTGTCCCATCTGGACCTCGCAGCACTCACTGGATTTTCTTCATCATCTGCTTTCCCGCTACTACTACTCCAGAGAAAAAATGTCTATCTATATCCAGTGCCATACAATAAATAAATAGTATCATGCAGCAAGATTAGCAGTGTTACAATAATATCTTGTATTCTATATCGAGAATTAAACGCAATAAAAAAAACAACATTGGTCTCTAGTAATTTTACTCCACTACCACAATTCGCAATATTGACTTTACGTGTTACGTGCATGCATTTAAATGATTATTTAACCTACATATGTATTACGGAAGTCCTTCGCGATGTTTGCTATCGACCCCCAAACGCATGCGCGAAGGTCAATGCTCACCTCACTTGACAATCAGCGAAACATCATAACAACAATATAGTTTTAACAAAATGTCAACTCTATGATGCAGTTGCTACGACTCAAATTGATACGTCATAATTCTCGCATATAACTTTTCGATATACTATCGTGAAATAACAAGCTTATGCCGTCGATATAGAGGTGATTTTCTCGAAGTGTAGCAGATATCGCGACATTGGAGGTATTAACATATGTTTTGGTGGCTAATCTTAATGTAATTTCTCTGTAGCCTTATGTGCATTTAATCAAGGTTAAACTGTCTTAAATACAAATTAAAAGTATTGTCAGCAAACCTCTTTAGTGTATCAGACGCATTGCTCGTTTTACATTGTTGTTCAGTAGTTTTTGAGAATTTTGAGTACAAGCAGTGGGCTCGCTTGACGAAATGACATCCGTAGCTTGAAGGTCTAAGGACATAACCACCTACCCACTTACGCTGCATCTCCATTAGAGTCAAACTCTTCATTTGAGCGAGGATAAATGAAGCTATGGACGCCTGCAATTCCAAAGATGTCACGTGCACGTTACCGAACCTTTTAATTTAAAGGAGGATTCATTGTGTTGACAGCTAAAGGCCATAGGTAGGCAATAGGGTCCACCGTGGGGTCCGTGGGTCTCTGCAACCTTGAACACAACACTATGAGTCTAGTGCTTTTCTGTAAGGTGGAGGTACTTGCCCAGCCGGGCTCTGCTCCAGATCCTGCGACCGGCGTTACGACCTTGGTCATCTGCTTCTCTTAGGGTCTCAAATGTGCGTTGCCATGATAGTTAACCATCTTCAAAAAGCAACCATCACTAACCTGATCTATGTGAGTAAGCCTGGCATATGGCGGGCGGCCCTGGCGCCGACTGTGACCCACATTCACGCATGCGTGTGCTAGACTTGAAGTAGGCTTTAGATATTGTCTAATTAGGTATTAACCTGTTTTAGGCTAGCAAATTGCAATAATGGAACCGATAGATCGTATCGTGATGACCCTTCGGGATGTGCGAAGAAATGTGTGAAAAATTAAAATTAGAATGACTCTGTGAGTTGTAAGTAAATATATCTAGATTCTAGGCTCGCAAAACATCTTTTGTGAACCTTGTAACTTAAAATATAAGATGTAAATTATTCCTTGTATCTGTCGGCGGCCGATCGTAAAATCAGGCAGATTTTAATGTTCCTGTGTAATTTTTTAACGATAGTCACATTAAACCAATGTATAGGTAGGTTAGGTTCGTTAGGTTGGTTCAGATGCCCGAAGAGCAAACTGGCCAGAGATAGGAGCCCCGGTGCGGGGCTCCGTCGACTTAGGGAACGAGTCAAAGATTTTCACGTTTCACGATATGCCTAGGAATTTCACGATCTTTCATATCTAAGCCTCAAAATATTGTTGATTTTATTTACTTATAGATAGATTTATTGGTTGAACTTCGAACATGAACATTGCCTGACTAAGCATAAGGTTCTTGAATGGCCCTCGAGTCACGCGCGGCGTGGGCCGACCGCAAGATAGACTGACGATCTGATTAAGGTCGTTTAAGCCGGTAGAACCAGAAGTCGACCATTTTGTTATGGCGGACAGTAGACGTGTTTGTTTATGACGAATTCCTGATTTTGGTAAAAAAAACTAGAAACCTGGTTAAAGTGTGTAACTCGTCATATAATGAATGCCATGAACGATACTAGAAATGGAGACGACTGTCATAATATTTACAAGGTTATGTAACGATACTGTTTGTTTAGGTTTTGACAGAAATTTGTGTTCAAAATTGTCACGCATACGACGCCATCGTTATGTTTATAAGTGAGCAAGTACAATAAATAACTTAGTGCTATGGCCACTTTGACTATTCAACCAACCGGACTGGCCATGCCTGGCAATTTCTATACGAAAAAGTCTGCCGATTTTGCGGGGGAGGGGAACGTCAATTGTATGCGAAACATCAAAATAGCCACGTCAAATAAACGTCAGTCCATACAATGAGTATGACCACTGGGGAACGCCTGTCAATGGCTGCTCCGCTTGGATTAAAGCTCTAAGTATGGCCACGATGGCTCACAACATTTAATTGTTTTTTTTACCATGTCATGTGTCCAGCCCATATCGTATCCAACCAATTTTGTTTTATATCACGACTGTGGTAAACTAGCTTATGGATCGCCTACCGGTAAGCATCTACCACAGCCTTTGGCTATGGGCCTTAGAGAATTCAACCAACCGGAGTGGCCATGCCTGTCATTTTCTATACAAAAAAAGTCTGACGAATTTTGCGATTTTTACTTCCCACTACTGGGGGGTACAGTTAGCATAGCAATAGACTAATCAAAGTCAATGCTCAATGTGTGCATGTGAATCCACAAGAGATGTGTGAGGATGTGTAATGAGGGATGTGTATGCTAGCCAATGGAATCACTTCATTTACCTATCCTCGGTCAAATTAAGTGATTCTATTCACTAGTCTCACACTATGCATCCTCGCACATCTCTGATACAAACGCAAACTAAGTATGTACAGTCGCCATCAAATATATCGGAGCGGCCAGGGTACCCCAAATAACCAAACATGCACTTTATCACCTTGACAAAGGTGTTCTTCAGATATTTATGACCACCTTGGCCGCTCCGATATATCTGATGGCGACTGTACTATGCTAACATAGACATAACTTAAACATAGTACCAAGTATTAGCATGCTGGCAGTAGGTCATCGTGGTTTCTCTAGTAGGCGGCGCCATCAATGTCACTCGTCGTATGTTTTACTACTGTATACTTACATTACTTATACATGTTGTGTGCCTGTTTGTTCGCGTGTGGGCACTTTTCACTGCAGTTGGTTGAAATAAGAAGCGCTGGTAGCCTTGCGCTAAGACGTTCGACTTTCAATCCGGAGATCGATGGTTCAAACCCCGCCTCGTCGTACCACTGAGTTTTTCGGAACTTATGTACGGAATATCATTTGATTTGTGAAAGAAAACATCTTAAGGAAACCGGACTTAATCCCAAAAACGCCTATAGTTTCCCCTCTGGGTTGGAAGGTCAGATGCAGTCGCTTTCGTAAAAACTAGTGTCTACGCCAATTCATGGGATTAGGTAGTCAGGCGGACCCCGAGCCGGAGGATCATAAACGCTAGGACGAAGAAGAAGATTCGAAATATTAAACGTATTTAGTTATACATTTGTTCATATTTTTCTAAGAATTTATTAAGAATAAGAAGTTAGAACCCGGAAATATTTTTTATTAGCTTCAACATATTTAACATGAAATTCAAATCAAAACAATATCCAAACTTGACCACATCAAACCATACTTAATCCACCTCAATGATCACATTAATACTCAATTATAACACAAACATCATACATTTATAAATACAATTTAATTACGGAAACACCGAAGGTGAACCGCATTTTTTATGAATGGATATTATAGTTTATTATCATACTGTCTTTATCAGTGATAAGAGGGCGAAGACCTCTCCTGTGATGTAACTGGGATTTGATAAGGCTTATGTAATATTAGCATATATATTATGGGGCAGATGTAGTCACGGTTGAGATAAGGAGAGGAGTTCTTAGGTAATCTAATTTTGATTGAGTTATACGGAATTATACTTTTAAATTTTGATTGTGATTGTAATTTAGCTGATGAAAAAGGGAAGGCGAGAACTCAAATACACATTGAATCAACAATTTTATTTTAATTATCGGGCAGAGTTTCCCCTTATAATTTATTAGACAGAATGATGCTCAAAATGAGGGTGCACACGCTTTTATAGGCTGGCTTGTCATATCCCCACTCCGAGGCTCGGCTAGGCAGCATGGCGGGGCTGGTGGTAGTGGGGCGATGACGTGGCTAGGCTGGCGGGGCGAGGCTGGCACCAAGGATGCGTTACACTCGGCCGTCCTGAAACAATTGCTCCCGCAATGGGGAGTGATCATGGTATTAATAATCAATGAATCAGATAGGCACAAGATATGGGAATGCTAACTTTCCAAGAGATCAATAAGGTCCTCTGTCTCTAATTGGTCGTCAGTACTGCTTTCGCTATCAGACATAGATGCTACACTCCTATATGGTCTGATAGCATCTGCAGAGACAAGTCCAGTAAACTTTTTGTACCCTCGCATCCCTTTAATGCTCCTTATTTGGTACCTGTCTTTGCCTAACACTTTAACTACTATGTATGGACCCGAGTATGTGTCATCTAACTTGGAATTTACTTTGCTGGCACTAGTGACAGGGGCTTGGTTCCATAAAACAAGATCTCCTTTTTTATACACAACACAATTTTTACGCTTCTTGTCATATTGTTGTTTCATTCGGGCACTAGCAACTTTATTTTTAGCAATTGCCTTTTGGCGTCTAGCCTGTACGGGTTCTACCGCCTGACCTGGAATAGTAACGTCGCACACTGACCTACTAGCCCTAGCAAACATCAAATCAAATGGTTTGTATCCCGTTGAGGCGCTGAGCGTGTTATTGATGCCCCAAATCACATTAGGTAAACTATTAACCCAGTTGTTACTGGCATCACTAGGTTCAGTAGCCCTCAATGCATTAAGAATCGTGCGATTCGATCTTTCAACCTGTCCATTAGCTCTTGGGCAAGCAATAGTACACAAAGTGTGTCGAAATTGTTTTTCATTTGCAAATTTCCTAAAATACCTACTAGTAAAAGCTTTCCCATGGTCAGATACAACTCGTTCAGGAACGCCGAACAGACTAAATATTTTTCTTAGAACGCGTATGGTCTCTACAGAATTTACAGTGCGTGTAGGTTCCGCAAAAACAAACTTTGAAAAAGAATCTGTAATCACCAACATGTATTGATATCCCTTTTTTGTTTTGCAGAAGGGTCCTAGGTGGTCGATATGTATCACTTTCATAGGCTCCGAGGGTTTAGGTATGGGATGTAATTTACCTGGCTTTTTTCCATGATCGCCCTTGCCATATGCACAGTGGAGACAACTTGAGACGTATTTCCTAATGAATCGCGACATCTTTGGAAACCAGTACACGGATTTTATTAGATCGGTACACCTTTTTAGTCCTACATGACCAATGTCATCGTGGTGCATTTGTAAGATCTTCCAACGCGCGAACCCGGGTACTATTAGGCGATTGCCGTTCAGCGTCTTGCGGTAAAGTCTATCATTAATTAGGGCATAATTATTAACAATATCCAAGTCCGTACACCCACTATTTATCAACGCAATCACATTTTTAAGTTTTTCATCTTGCTGTTGAACCGTGAGAAACCAATCAGTCACTTCGAGACGATTGACATTGACACTATCTATGGTCGGCAAGGAGCGTTCGGATACACGCTCAAATTTAGCTTCGGTCAAATAAGAGTTTAGATCCACGGGATTTCGGCTAAGTGCGTCTACATGTTTCATTCGTTCACCCGGCCTATATTCTATATCAATGTCAAAATCCTGAATTAACAACCACCAACGCGCGATTCGTGGAATAAGGTCACGTTTAGTTAAAGTGGCAGTGACAGCCGTGCAATCTGTGATTACCTTAATCCTTTTTCCAAACACATAGACACGAAACCTGCGCAATGATTCAACTACCGCCAAAGTCTCTAATTCATAACTGTGATATACACTTTCTTCCCTGCTTGTAACACGGCTAAAATACATAACGGGACGTAAGGTACCGTCAGGTTGTTTCTGCAATAAAATCCCAGCTATGCCTAGTTTACTCGCGTCGGTATGAATTTCTGTTGGCAGGGAAGGATCGTATATTGCTAATACGGGTTTCTCACATAGCTTACGTTTAAGTTCATCAAAACTTTGTGCTTGTTTTTCGCCCCAAACCCATGGAGTGTTTTTTTTGTGTTAATGTTGTAAGTGGGCGAGCTATAGTGGCAAAGTTATATATGAACTTGCGGAAATAACTACAGAGGCCTATAAATTGCCTAATCTCGTGCACATTACGAGGGACTGGGAATTGAGAGACTGCTGCCAGCTTCAAGTCACTGGGTTGTATGCTATTGAGAGAAATTCGGTGACCTAGATAAGTTATCTCCTTTTGTAGGAATGAACATTTACTCATGTTTAATTTCAGGTTTTCAGTTTTTAATCGAATCAAGACCTTTTTTAGTAGTTCAATACCGGATTCTATGTCAACAGATGGTAGCAAAATGTCATCTAGGAAAGCTAGAATTTCAGGTTCACCTACTGATTCTACAATCTTATTAATTAACCGCATAAAAACTGATGGTGAGTTGGCTAAACCGTACGGGACCCTAGTGTACTCAAAATGTCCTTGTTCTGTGACGAATCCGGTTTTGTGCGTATCCTCGGGCCTTATATTGACTTGGTGGTACCCTTGAGCCAGGTCTAAACTGGTAAAATAGTGTTTACCTGCTAACCGAGAGAGTTGGTCATCTATGTTAGGCAGCGGATACCTATCGCGTATTGTAATGGCATTAAGTGCCCGATAGTCGACACAAAGACGATAATCACCATTTTTCTTCTTAACTAGGATGACTGGAAAAGCGTAACTTGATTCAGATTCTTTAATAATGCCTGCTCCAAGTAAATCTGCTATTTTAGACTTAAGAACCGCTTGCTCACTGAGTGAAAGTCTATAAGGACGATAGTAAATAGGATTATCATTTGTCAAATTAATTTGCATTTGGACCAAGCTAGAACATCCTAAACTCTTTGTATCGTCGGCAAAACAATCGCTGTACTCTGATAATAAATTAATAAGATCCCTATGTTGTGTTTCATTTAATGGGCCTACTTTTAAATCGACTATTTTTACACCCCCTATGTGTTGCGTATTACTTGGCTCAGCTGGGCTAATGCTTAAAACATTTTGAGTTAGGGAGGATGGCGGTAAATCAGCATTTTGACTAACCTGGGCTTCCATGCAGCTCTCGGCACGCAGTAGAACAGTGCCCTCGCTCCACTCCACGTCCTTGCTGCCCGTGTTGACGACTTTCAGGTAGCCCGTTTCACCACGTAGAAGTGTAGCTGGTAGCGAGAAGGTGACTCCATGCAGGTCGTGGTGTCGCGTAGGTGTGACAACGTCATTGTCCGGCCGGTTCCCAAGTATGCGAACTTTGATGATAGATGCTCCTGGTGGTAAGCATTCCTTGACCGCGGTAACTACCTTGAACCGCTGGTTTTCGGTATCCACTTCCATGTTAGCGATAGCACTTTCTTCACTAGTGCTTAAGGTGGCCGTGCCATTATTGATTACTAGGGTTACGCCGTCGCTATTTATAACGGGTTGACCAATCAATAAGTTAATCTCGTTCATATCGACGTCCGTTAAATAAGCTTTGCTATTAACGTCTAGGCTGTCAATTTGAAGCTTGAATTCTACTTCACCTTTGCTTTGGATTCGGTCGCCACTAAATCCCTTGAACGCGACATGAGACGGCTTCACTTCTAGGTTGAGGAGCTCTGCGATTTCTGAATCCAGTATGTTTACTTCGCTTCCGGTGTCCAAATATGCCTTTACGTAGGTGCCGTTGATTTGGGCGGTCTTCTTGTAGGTATCGTTGTATTTTTGAATTAATTTGACTTCTTTTACAGCCTTAGCAGAGTCGTCTTTAGTTTTTAGGTTATCTGGGCATCGTGGTGCGATGTGGCCCTTTGCACCACACTTGAAGCAGGTGCGCTGATCAGGTACAGGGCAATTTCGTACTAAATGCCCAGTGTTCTTACAGCGCGGGCACGGGTCTGTCTCCAGATTTACCGGTGGCTTCTTTTCTACTGACTGACGGGTGTCTTTGGATATACTACGGGTGGAATCCATGCTGTGGAACGGCGCGCGATAATCGTCCAATGCAGACAGGAAACGCTCGTACAGTTCCTCCGGTTGAACGCATTGGAATGCTCTCGCGTTTGATTGCAGAGCTGGCGGCAGGCCGCGGATGATGCAGGACACTGTAGCGGCGCTGGATAGCTTGCACCGATGGCACATAGCGATTTTTTCTTGATAGTACTTAGTCATACTTTCGTTCGGCATTTTCTTCCTGTTAAGCATTTCTTCAAGTATATTAGAGTAATCTCGGTGTTTAGGAAAAGCACGAAGAATCATTTCCTTCCAGTCTTCCCAAGAATGATCGTATTCTTCGAGGCGATTATACCACTTACGGGCTTGGCCGCGTAACTTGTCTTGGAGATGGAATGATTTGGTTTTGTCGTCCCAGCCGTGGATATCTCCTAACTGGTCAATCTTCTTCAGCCACGTCTGAACGGTGCAGTCTTCATTATCAGGGTCAAATTCGGGAATCAAGGATGCTGCTCGATGATGTTTCGTTCGTGCAAGTACTGGGATCTCGTCTTCCAAAGCTTGAAAAGCTTTTTGTACTTCTTGTGTTAAAAGACTTTTAAGAATCTTCCTTGCAGGTGGTGTAGACGTACCGTCATCGGCGTCGCTTCCATTTTGGTCGTTGCTAACGTCCTCAGAAGTGTTGTCAATATCGGCGTCGTTGTTGGGAGCAGCCATGTGCTCGCGGTCCCAGTCAGGTGGTCGTGGTCGTTTTTTTGTTGAGGCTCGCGTTAACATTATGATGTAGGTACTCGTATCCCAATTTCTGAATGTAATTTAGCTGATGAAAAAGGGAAGGCGAGAACTCAAATACACATTGAATCAACAATTTTATTTTAATTATCGGGCAGAGTTTCCCCTTATAATTTATTAGACAGAATGATGCTCAAAATGAGGGTGCACACGCTTTTATAGGCTGGCTTGTCATATCCCCACTCCGAGGCTCGGCTAGGCAGCATGGCGGGGCTGGTGGTAGTGGGGCGATGACGTGGCTAGGCTGGCGGGGCGAGGCTGGCACCAAGGATGCGTTACATGATATTGGAGAAATATCAACCGAGTGACTTAGCGGTTATGGCGTGGCATCAACAAAAGCAATTCAGAGGATTTAGTTCATTTATTTCATAGGTATTACGTTAGATATCATTATTTTTGTTAAGTATAAAATGTGAAATTAGGTGTATCACCGAAATAACAGAGAAGATAATAGATAATGGACACTGATCTCAATAGGAAGCTATTTACTTATGTAAATGTGTAAATACCGAAAGGGAATTAACCCCGTGTATAAAAGTGATGGTTTCAAGTCAAAGGTACATATTGTCGGTTGTCAATAAGGCGTTGCTGCCTTAATTCATTTAGAAATAAAACCATTAACAACTCACAATGATGTATCTTTGACTTTATATAATGACCCGAACTAGTCAAAAGTATTGAACATATTTATTTAGGAACATACAAAGACTAGCAACTACAAACTTAGATATAACAAGTTTTCACTTCCATTCATATTTCATTACCAGGCCAATCAAGCCATATTAAGCAGAGTGTAAAGGAGAACAGTACTGATTGTTCTAACTGCACCAAAGTCAATGTTAGTTCGCCACCTGTTACTTAGCACTTCATACTTCAACAAATAAAAAAGAACATATATTGCCTTCAGTGCTTTTAAATTTGAGCCGTATCCTAGTCTTCATAAAGTTGCTATCCTCACGATACTTTTATAATACTTAGGACATTATGTTAAAGTTGCGGCAAAATGCAGTGAAAGAACTCCATTGTTCTTTCATAATTAAGTCCCTAATATTTACTTTTGAAGCTCATACATTAATACCAGATTATGGCAAAAGAAAACTTGTAATGTAGGGAATTAGGTTGAAATTTGATGTTGTTATCAATTTCAAGTTTGTCTATATCAATTAGTAAGTTACATAGCGGTAAGGTTTCCTTTTATGTGTTTAATGGAATCATCACAAAGACACGAGATGCATAATACATAGTAAATTAGCTTTGTCATAAGGATCCTACTTTACAACATGTACATACATGTAATATTGAGGATAAAAAGCTCACTCTCCTTGTGCTCTTAGATTTCAGTAGTGCCTTCAATACGGTCGATTTTGATATTCTTCTGGGTATTCTAAGTAGACTCAACCTTTCTCAAAATGCTCTGTCATGGTTCCATAGTTACCTCCGTGGTAGACGCCAGCGAGTAAGAGTCGACGACAAGGTCTCCGCGTGGTGTGAGCTTGCCGCTGGCGTTCCCCAGGGTGGGGTGCTCTCTCCTCTCCTTTTTTCTATATTTATTGATGGCATTACGAAGTCTTTGAAGTGCAGTTATCATCTTTATGCGGACGATCTGCAGATTTACGCAGCGGCTAACATTGACGATCTCACTTCTCTGTTCCATAAAGTCAATTGCGATCTAGAAAGTATTCGCCACTGGGCATTTAATTTCGGATTAAAGGTTAATGCCGAAAAATCGCAGGCGATTGTTATCGGCAGTCCCCATTTTGTCTCTAAACTTGCTGAGGTGGTGGTACCCAATATTATTTTTGACGGGACATTGATCCCCCTTTCCTCTACTGTGAAAAACTTGGGTATCATCCTAGACCAAACACTCTCTTGGACGCCACATATATCGGAGGTCAGTAGAAGGGTGTTTGCTTCGCTGCACTCTCTGAGGAGACTGCAAAATTTCCTTCCTCTTCCTACTAAAATCACGATTGCTCGTTCTCTCTTACTACCTATCCTAGATTATGGCGACATTGCTTTTGTAGACCTCAGAGAAGAGCTACTCGACAAATTGGAGCGCCTGCAAAATGCCTGCATCAAGTATATATTTGGGTTGCGTAAGTTTGATCATGTGTCCCCCTCTCGTTGTCAACTTGGTTGGCTTCCGATCCGCCGTCGTAGGGATGTGCGTGTCCTGTCATTGCTCTTCAACGTACTCTTTAATCCTGCATCTCCTCCGTATCTGTCGGAGAGGTTTCATTATTTGGCTACTGTTAGCGGTCATCGCTTGCGGTCTAGTACAAATCTCTCTCTAGCTATTCCGTCAAAACACTCGCGTGTTTACTCTAGGTCGTTCACTGCTTATGCAGTTAAATTGTGGAATGAGTTGCCAGTGGATGTAAGAAAGTCACAGTCTGTTGCCTCACTCAAGGAGAAGTTGAACAAGTTATGGCTAATGGACTCTTAATGTTTTTAATTTGAATTGAATACTTTACATATATATTATATATTTCTACTTTATATATATGTATATATATATATATATATTTGTTTATTTATGTACGTGGTATATAGTCTTATATTTTTATTAATATGTATTATATGTATATAGTTCATGCATATTTTAAGTAGGTTTTTGTGTGGTACATGTTTGTACCTGCGTATTTATTAGGGTTTACTTGAAGCTTTATGTGTTTCCAAACTTTTTCGACCTCTTTAGTGCATAGTTTGCCTTTCACTGTATAGTATTACTCCTTTCTCATTTTCTCATTGGTTGGCTGGAAGAGATCCCTTTTAGGGATAAGCTCGCCTTTGTGCATATCTTTTTGTATTTTACTAATGTTTTAATGTTATACTTGTTTATGTGCAATAAAGTGATACATACATACATACATACATACTTGACAAGTACGAATAATACGGCTGACTTTTAATTCTAGGGAAGTGTTACATAGTTTATTTGTATAAACAAACAGTGCGATCAAACGGGGAAAGAAGAGACAAAGCAGGAATTGAAACTTCGATAAAAGATTTTAGCACGTTGGTATAAAAACATAAAAAATATTAACGTCGTATGCATTTTAGTGTCTAATTATTATTTATAGATTTATACGATAATTTAGTAATAGTTTATTTTAATGATAAAAACACAAATAGAAAATCCCACCTCGCCCCGAGGTTGGGGTTATAGGGATAGCATAGCAATTAAGTAAGTTGGGAAAATTGCTAGGGTTGACATATAATTTAAGTTTGTTTTTAATTAAATACTTTAAAAGCTACCTGAGCCTGAAAATTAAAGTAGTAAAAAAGAAATTCTAGGTTCACATATCCTTACTACCCCCGGCACCCTTTTTCCCCCCGTTGTACCCTCATTCTTAATGCGTCTCGTTACTACAAACTACAATACCTACCATTTTTCACAAAATTACATATTCAAAAAACATACACATAGAGTGACATACACTTAACACGTATTACGTAAAGTGACAGTCGGCGGTATGTGTTAACAGCTCGCCCCACACCTACTGGTCTAGAAATAATAAAACAATACAATTTGCACACAATCGCTCGGCAGCCCAAACCAAGAACAAACAGTCTTACACGCAACGCTATATAGGGTTGACATGTTTGGAAAATTTGTAAGTGAAAGAAAAAACATTGAGGAGTAAGGAGGAAGAGGAGGAAACGTCTAAACCAGAAAGATTGCATATGATCCCAAAATTAAAGTAGTTTTTGAAATAAATAAATAAATCAAATACCTATATTATTCGGCTAATGATTCCTAATGATTCCCCGAAATATTACTCGCAGATTTTCGATTCGCAGACAACGACTCGCCGAACAACGATTCGCAGAATGGTTTATTAGTAGATGTATCTTTTGGTCGACTAACGTTTGGCAGCTCAACGGTTCGCAACCGATTCAGTTCGCATCTGTTTCAATTCGCAGAACTATTATTGGAAATTTTTTTTTTGTCAGAGTAATCATTTCGATTCCGTAACTTTTAGTAGAGTAATGTTTAGAATTTTACACAATTCATTTTTTAGGGACCAACTGGTAAAGGCCAAACACGTTCAAGGTTCGAATATGGTGCGACACCTACGTGCAAGCAAAGTCTGCGCTAAAATCAGATCCCTAAAACTATATTTTAAATCGTCATTTCAAGTTTAATAAGTTACTATAAATTAAATAAATTATTCCTAAATTCTTCTGCGAGCCCTATGTCCCTAATGAGGGATAACAGGAAGAAAATAATCATCATCATTCCTAAATAAAAAAATACTGGTAACGGCCCTGACAATGGTTCACTCTATATGTATGAATAGTAATTACCCTACTTACGATATGGTTTGCCGTCAAGAGATGAACTTTCAACCATATGACGGATTTTAGTTATTATTAGGCATATCATATCATAAAATGATGCCTAGGAAACAATACTTGTTGATACCAAATGATCATTCTTCGAACCGTTTTTCGACTAATGGTTGGTCGGCTTATCGTGTCACTTACAAAACGATCATTCTGCGAAAAGAAATTCTGCGAATCAATAATCTGCGCACTGACTGGTCTTCGAAAAGATTACTCTGCGTAATGAAATTCTGCCAATCGTGTTTCTACCAAAGAACCCATCTGCGAGTGGTTGTCTACGAATCGATAATCGGCGAATAATAGTTCGGAGAATCAATAGGTCACCATATTATTCGCATCTTAATAATAGCTAGGGATATACGCACATTACGCACAGATCTGCCCGCCGGATTTGTCCGGCGGATAAGCCCGGCGGAGAGATCCGTCCATGTATGGCGCGAATTAGACAATGATTTGTTTGCGGACACATCTGAATAGCGCCTTATACAGACGGATCTTTGCATGTATCCCTAGCTAAAATTAATAATTATTGGATGCTCCTTGAACATAAAATTAAAACTTGGCTTTGCAGAAGTTAACCTAAAGTTTATTTTACTTGACTAAATGTAATATGAAAGCATGACATTACATAATGTTTTTATTACTTTTATTTTTAATTGTATCTTTGTAATACACTGCATGGAATAAACGTTTTTTTAATTTATTTAGGTACGCAAAAACTAATCACTCGAAATGATATATTTTTGATAAACAAAACAACAAAATTATGAGGAAAAGCTCCACGATTCCGAAGAATCCGAAGATCTCATTTCTACGTTGTGTTTGTAAGTGCCATCCCTAGGCGCGGCATGTCACTGCGCATGCTAATCACCAAATTGCGCACGCGATTCTTATTGGGCTGCGATTTGGCGGCAATCAATTAAGATATGCGTCAAAAACTCATTGACATAATGCTTGCAATATTTTTAACCTGCGTACGGGATTTAAATTAAGAATAATGACTTTTTTGACCTGGAGAATAATTGGTTATTATTTCTTCATTAGTCTATCATTGCACATGTGGTGGATAAACACATCAGTTAGAAGATTAGTTTATTATCTGAAAAGTATGTGTTTCTTAGTACGTTCTACTAGTATGTTGTACAGTTACCATATACGCTTAAGGATGGTTCACGCTGTAGCGTTTCGCGTCCTGCACGACACTTTCGATACTCCTTTTTACATAGAGAACATCAAGCGACTTGGCCCTTGCCTTGATGCTTGACTTGATTTCTGTTTGGCCCTATGGTTGACTGGTAGAGAATGCCTTGAGGCATTAAGTCCGCCATTTGGACTTATTTTTTACTGTGTAATAAAGTTTAAATAAATAAATAAACGACCTCCGAAGATCACATGACGGTTTCTATAAAGAATTTAGTGTCGGAAGTGTCGTGTAGGATGCGGAACGCTACATCATGAACCATCCTCACCTTATTTTACACGAAGAAACCAGATATTTAAAATCAACGCATTATTTACATAATATACATGTAAATCCTTAATCCACTATCTTCTTACTACTCAACATTAATGTCTTCGCTTAGATATCAACAGACTGATATCAATTCCAACAAACATGGTGCCCAAACATACAAAATGATGTCTGATCTGAACAACAGTATCTTTCAACGAAATGAATTCTAATTACAAATATAATTATTAAACCCACAGGTTAATTGCGAAACTGTCACCAGTGTCGGTCCGTTTGATGTGACATTACGGTGCCAATGTCACCACCAACACAGCTGTCATTTCGCAACTGACCGGACACAAATCCCATAATCCACCAGGCATCACCCAGTAGCCGTCCGACCAGCTTCACTAAACGTGACACTGGTTAGATCAGCAACGACTCTTACGAAACCAGTGTAAAGTGAGCTCGAGATTAGTGATAAAAAAAATAGATGATGTCTCTTAGATGTAGAAAACCCTGAAAAAAAAGGATAACCTTCGGCTAATTCATCACTCATTAGTATCAACCATAATTCGGTAAGGAGTTAATTAAGTTTATTTGATTATAAAACATAGTTTACGTATAAAGAACAAAATATTTTGGTAAGTAAGGTAGAAAAAAATTGGTTGCTGGTAACAAAACATTTTTCAGTGAAATCATTAACTGGAAAATGCCATTCGCGCTATATAAGCAGAATACTATAGAAGAAATGCCAAACGTGGCTGAGACTGGATTCGAACCAGCATTTTTAGCTTTCATATATCTGAACCTGACAGACAGATACTGAACAATCTAACTACCGCCCTATCAATATTATTACCATTTAGGCCTTAGTTGTTTTAAAGTTCTTCTACATTGCTGGCACTTCTATGAATCATTTGGGGGAATTGGGAGACCGTGCAGTGAGCTACAGAATTGCATGGACATTATCGATGATTTCATAGATTATCGATGTATGCATGCATTGCATGGACATTATCGATTAATATTATAATAGTTCTATTTTTTCTACATGTAGTTGTAACATCTATGTGTAATCGGAGAGCATATTTAGCACCAGTTGCAGCAACCACAACCGACGAACTGACGAAAAATCGGCGGAGAGCTATCAAACTTCACACACCAAAATGTAGTGAACTTTTTAATGATGACAGTCTGTTAGTAAGTGACCCTTATACTGGTGAGCTACTCGCTCGTGTTCGCTAAGCCTTTCAAACCCCTGATCTGACAGATCTGACCTTGAGGACATCGTGACCAGCTCGTGAATGCCCTTGACACGTTACATCACTTTCGGCACTTCGGCCTATCACGCGCGGGTCGACGACTTTCTTTGCGTTGCGTAAGTCGCTGTCTGGACTGATAATCGCTTGGGTTTGGATTGTCCTATTTTCTTATCGGATGTCAACTGTTTCTATGATTAACTCTAGTATAATGAGAATGATTGTCCACGTGTGCAGGTATTTTCATAGTACCTAATCAATCATATTTGTCCCCGCCACCGCCATACTGTGGGCTATGATAGCTAGGGATACACACACAGATGTGCCCGCCGGATTTGTCCGACGGATATGCCAGGCGGACAGATCCGGCCGTGTATGGCGCGAGTTGGACACGGATTTATCTGCAGACACATCTAAATAGTGACATACGTGGACGGATCTGTCCGCTGGGCATATTCGCCGGACAAATCCAATGGACACATACGGGTATCCCTAGCTAATAAATAGGATTCGAGCCAGAGACAGGAATACACCTACCATATGAAGGGTACACGGAAAGAACATGTCTAGTCCCTTTTTTTGTAAAATGAAATTTTTGTATCAAAATGTAGAGCTTGCAATGAACTATTAGTAACAACTTCTGTAACAGCTGGAATTTTTAACATAAATCCACTTTTTAATTCATAAAAACCATCTAGTCACGAAAATAGTATGGTTAATTGAATCGTTCCAAACTTTAAAACCGCTATAACTCAAAATGTTGTCAAAGTGACTAGACATGTTCTTTCCGTGTACCCTTCATATGGAATTATTTATACACGGTTACACGACCGGTTTAACTTATTGTTTACGTAGAATTCATACTTCTGCGAGTAGTAGCTTAATTTATACTTTCATAGTAAATTCCTCTTCCCCTTTCACCCTCTCAAGATGATTTTCGTGACCTACCGTTTTTGCCGAAACGCTTCTAATTTATTGTAGACCGAGGTATCACCTCATCGTCTACCGATTGTGTGAAAATACCAAGTAAATCATGTACAATGTTTACCTCCACGTATAATTTTACTCGTTATTATTTAGAAGATGCGCAGCGCGTTTCTGTCTGCGCGACACAGCACTAAGGTAAAGTAAAAAGGCCATGCCTAATTACCATACGAGACGGCGGTTTCGCAACGCGCGGAGACAAAGAGACAAGTTTCCATGTGTCTACAATCTACTAGTTTGTAGATTTTGCTGTGTACAAATAAGTGAGCCTAGTGGCGAAGTAGTTTTAGAAGCCGATCTTCGGTAAAATCGGAGAAAGAGGTTATGTAAGTACGTAAACTAGTGCAATATTTCTAAAAACAAAGACTACATTTTCCTTCTGTTGTATTTGTAGAAACAAGTTAGTTTTGCTAGTTTAGTTTTTAATAAAAATTTCATAGACTTTTTACGGTTTTATAGGTTTACGTTTTATTTCTCTACGGTTTTTATTTTCCTTCTGTTTAATAGTTCTAATAGAAGAAGTATTTTAATTTAAGTGGATAATTTCAGGGCATAGGCAAAAGATAATTAATTTATATGCGTATAAATAATCACTTAATACCTACTCCTGTTTCAGGCCTCACCCGGTATTGTTAGTACTGACACCTCTGCAAATCTTCTGACAGCTTAATTGCAAGATTGTTCGACGCCAGTCAACTTCGTATCAAATTAAATGAACCAACTAATATACTTAACCATTTATACGACGAAGCTCTCAAATATGTAACCGCTCTTGGGATATCCATTGGCACGAAGTGACGCAAAATAGGAAAGTTTGTCCGATCCTAGTGCCAGATGTCATCTTCCTAGGGCACTGAGGTAGTGAAATAAGTAGAGACAGAAGTATTTATGCTCCTATTGCCCTTCTGCACTTAAAAACCGCTACTCATAAGAATCACGTGTCGTCGGTTTGTTTATTTTAATGACAATCCCTCGATCGCCGACGCACTCAGACATGAAGTACTCAGCAACAGTTAAACTGATCTTTTCTAGTCCTTATTTCGTTGCAGTAAGAGTTAACAATGGTCAGTAAACGATGGCACCCAAGTTTCACTGGAAACATGCGTTTGATAAACAAATCCTAAAGGTCATTCGGGTCACGGGGCCGCGCTGTGTCAACGGACTTTCACAATGTTTAGATCCACTACACACGGCTTGCTAAATGATGTATTTGTCTTAGGGATATAGGGCTAATAGGACCTTTTGGCATATATCGTCGGTTGTAATATGAATTAATGTAACCGCCAAATGACGATTTTTCAGGAGAGGCAAAAAACTAATTTAGCAATCATAAAGTAAGTTGTAACTTTTTAGTTACTTTTCCTATTACAATGATGTTTATGCTATTTGTCTTGTATTTGTGAGATCTATTTGATAATTAGTAACTCACTGAGACCACTGCTATAGTTTAGGAAATGGCAGGCGCTTACGCTAATTATTTTTTTATTTTTATGGAGTTACGTTAAGAATTTTATGACAAAAATTCAAAGTGGTACTAGTATTTTAAGGTAACTCACAAAAAAAGTTATAATGCATAACGTAAGTCACAAGGTTTACAGAATATGGACTTACGCTACAAGGAGTCGAATATTGAAAATTCACACTTATTTACTTGAAATAAGGTTGAATTAAAAAAAATGAAACATTTAGTAGTAGTACAATACGATCAAAGTAAGTTTGGACCTGACAGATGATATTCATCCATTTGATATTCTACCTTTACAAAACGGAAATAAAGTCTACGTTCAAAACACGGCACCAAATGGCGTGATGCTTGTAAAGTTGACTTTATGATTATGACAACAAAATGGAGATTCAAGCGTATGAAACTCATCTGTCAATCGCAAACCGACTTTAATACACCTGTATAAGGTTAATAAAAAACACTTTTTGAGTAAGAAATGTAGTTTAATCAAAACAAAAGCTTAAAAGAAATATTTTTCTTAGTCTTCTGACATTTTACAACGCAATATATATATTTTTTTAAGAAACGAACATTTTCCCCTTGAAACAATACAAAATAAACAAAACAAAATTATCTGCTCAATTCGTAACAATCTCTTAATTGAGATGACGTTTTCAAACTAAAGGTATCAACCACATTGTCGGTCGGTTATGAGGTGCTAATGTCATAAATATTTATTCGTAAAAGATCATTATCAACAACCGATAGAGCGGTATTTTTAATCTGAAAACGTTACACAGTTTTTACTTATCTACTCGTATACTGGTTAAAATATAAATAGCAAACAATATTACGCAGAAAAATCAAAAGTAACTGCAACATTTCTTAATCCTCATGATCGTCTTACATTTGAGTCAATTGACTACAGTAAAACAAGAAACGCCTACTTATTAATTATAATTACCTCACGTTTATTTACTGCTTACTATATAAAAATACTAAGACAATATAAAAAAAATCTTAATTCTCTGCAGATCAGCTTCCTTTCTCTAAAGTAAAACAAACAATTTGTATATTTTTATCTTATTTCTTACTTTTTCTTTATTGATTTTATTATTTTTCCCTTTTCTTGCTTCTCCTCACATTTTCCTGTCGTTATTTTTGCTGCAGTCCGAGTGTTTGTTTTTTTTCTGTTTTTTTCCTTCTGCTGTTAGTGTGTGTTCTGTTTTAGTGGTCACAGTAGCCTTCTCTTGTCTTTCGTTTTTGGGTTTAGTTCCATTAACTTCTCTGCTCTTTCCTTCGATGACACCATCGTTTGTGTCATTGGTCTGGATAATAATTGGCAGACGTTGTGTGTAAAGTTTGGTAGAGTATTTAACTTGTTTGAGTTTCAACCCTGTGGCGTAAATTTGACTGACCTTTTCCTTTTCCCTTTTCTTTCCGTGTCACCTGCGTTGTTTCTTATCCCAACCGTATTTTATAAACTTCTCCATCATCCTTCATTGTGTATTTCACTTCCATTTCATTAACATCTGGTTTCTTGAACGTAACAATCCTTACATCTTTTAGTACTAGTGGTTCCGTGAACCGTAGACTTCGGAGCATTTCCCCCCTTTTTCCCCTCTTTCCCTCTCCCTCGAAACTTTTTTTTTACAACAACCTCTAAGGAAGTGTGGGCTTGACCTTTTTCCCGAAAATGATAAAATGAATAATGATATGATAAATAACGTGACAGCAAACTTCCCCCCTTCTCTCCCTCATTTCCCCCCCAATCAAATAATGGCTCGACAATTTTTGGCAAATAAATCAAGAAACGTACATGCCAAGTTTCATCGAAATCAGATGAAAAATGCGACCTCTAGACCGACACTGACCAACCAATACACACACATCAATCTGTCAAATCGTTTTACCAGTGAAAGCTGACTCAACATGCACCCGCGCGGCCATACGGCCTATCCTTGTGAGTTAAAACGGAGACGTTCGTCGCCTCGCTACGCTCGGCTCCTCAGTCAATTAGCTGCGGGTGATAGGGAAAAGAAAGGGAAAAGGAAAAGGTCAGTCAAATTTATGTATCAGGGTTGAATCTCAAACAAGTTATACTCTACCAAAACTTTACACACAACATCTGCCAATTTCTACAAAAAAAATCAAGGACCTTAAAAATTGTGTGACCAAGAGGTAATACCTAAATCGTTCGTACAGTATTATCTACAACTACCTTATAAAGACAAAGTTGATTATTTGGACGACATTATCAGACACAAACGATGGTGACATCGAAGAAAAAAGCAGAGAAGTTAATGGAGCTAAACCCAAAAACCAAAGAAAAGAGAAGGCTACTGTGACCACTAAAACAGAACACACACTAACAGCAGAAGAAAAAAAAAACAGAAAATAAACAAACACTCGGACTGCAGCAAAAATAACGACAGAAAAAGATGAGAAGAAGCACGGAAAGGGAAAAATAGTAAAAGCAATAAATAAAAGTAAGAAATAAGATAAAAAAAAAACAAATTGTTTGTTTTACTTTAGAGAAAGGAATTAAGATTTTTTTATATTGTCATAGTATTTTTACATAGTAAGCAGTACATAAACGTGAGATAATTATAATTAATAAGTAGGCGTTTCTTGTTTTACTGTAGTCAATTGACTCAAATGTAAGACGATCATGAGGATTAAGAAATGTTGCAGTTACTTTTGATTTTTCTGCGTAATATTGTTTGTTATTTATATTTTTACCAGTATACGAGTAGATAAGTAAAAACTGTGTAACGTTTTCAGATTTAAAATACCGCACTATCGTTTGTTGATAATGATCTTTTGCGAATGAATATTTATGACATTAGCACCTCATAACCGACCGACAATGTGGTTGATACCTTTAGTTTGAAAACGTCATCTCAATTAAGAGATTGTTATGAATTGAGCAGATCATTTTGTTTGTTTATTTTGTATTGTTTAAGGGAAAAATGTTCGTTTCTTTAAAAAAAAATATTGCGTTATTAAATGTCAGAAGACTAAGAAAAATATTTCTTGTAAGCTTTTCTTTTGATTAAACTAAATTTCTAACTCAAAAACTGTTTTTTTTATTAACCTTATACTTTCAAGCTACATGTTCCATTTTTTTAATTCAACCTTATTACAAGTAAATAAGTGTGAATTTTCAATATTCGACTCCTTGTAGCGTAAGTCCATATTCTGTAAACCTTGTGATGCATAACGTAAGCATTGTTACTTTTTTTGTAAGTTACCTTACAATACGAGAACCACTTGTGATATTTTTCATAAAATTCTTAACGTAACTCCATAAAAAAAAAAAAAAATTAGCGTAAGCGCCTGCTATTTCCTAAACTATAGCAGTGGTCTCAGTGAGTTACTAATTATCAAATAGACCTCACAAATACAAGACAAATAGCATATAAACATCATTGCAATAGAATAAGTAACTAAAAAGTTACAACATACTTTATGATTGCTCAGTTAGTTTTTTGCCTCTCCTGAAAAAATCGTCATTTGGCGGTAACATTAATTCATATTACAACCGACGATAACAGCAAATCGTAAACAAATGCATGCGCTTATGCGAACAAACATACATTTGTCTCGCTTACGCTCGCCGTCTAAACGTTTTAAAAGAAAGAGATACAATACCAGCTTCTAATCAGTGACTTAGCGTAAGCACAACATTCACTGAAATTGGTAATACAAGCTTAGCGTAATCACCAAAACGTGAGGAATTCGAAACAAAATGATAAGGTAAGAGTCATTAGTTTTACTCCAAGTACGAGAAAGTTAGCGTTACCGCCAAATTTGAGCATTAAGGTAACGTTCCCTTGCAGTAAAGACACTTGAGACAATTATTTCGTTGTTTTTGTAATATTTCCATGTAATGTATATTATACATAATTTGAAAAATTGTTTTAAACCTGATTTGCTTGAAGACCTGTAAATTATAGTCACAAATCCCGGGTATGCGGCGTTTGATGTAAAAGTCATTTCTATTTTTTTTTTATTGTTAACGTTAGCGTAACAGTCAAAAATGAAATATATTTTAGAAATCGAATAGCGTAAGAGTCATTGTAATGCAAATGACTCTTACATCATTGGCATTTAATAAATTAAGGTGAATACATTAGAAACGAATTACAAATTTATGTTTACGTTAAGATAACTGTCGATGATATTTTGAAACCTTGACATACATTAAAAAGAAAGGTGAAACTGGATAAAATTGCTGAATTTTTGTTAACGTACTCGACATTTTTTTCGAGATATCAAAATTTTATATACAGCATTCGACAGAGCGGGAAATTTGCAGTCGAACTGTATACTTAACTCAATTTCGTCATTTTGGCGGTTACATTAATTCATATTACAACCGACGATATGATTGAATGGGTATCCTGCCTTTTCGCCGAAAATTGTATTGCCGAATTTCACTTGCCAACCAACATTGTGCAGAAGTTTCATTTGGCCGAATAACTTTTACCAAATAATTATTTCGCAACCATTTCATTTCCCAACCCCATAGTTGGGAAATGAAAATCACCTACAAGGTTGGGTTAGGTTAGGTTGGATTATGTAAAGTTGGGAAATGAAATTAGGCCAATGAAATTTCTGCGAAAAGTTAGTTGGCAAGTGAAATTCGGCAATACAATTTTCGGCGAAAAGGTAGAGAACCGATTGAATGTCATATTATGGACATAAAGATGTAGGTACTAGTACCTGTGTTGCTTGAAAAACCTTATGGTAGGTTAGCTATAGACTCCAAAGTCTAGAGGAATAGGCATTTTCGGTTTTGTTTGTTGTAAAGAAAATTACAGTATGGGGTTCTTAAAAAAAGGAGTGTACAGTCGACGTCAAAGATATCGTTACGGACAAAGTTACAAAAATATGTTTACACGACTTTATTGTCTTAGCCATAAAGTCGCGTAAACATATTTTTGTAAGTTTGTCCGTAACGATATCTTTGACGTCGACTGTACATACAATATTCTACAGGGTCGGTAATGTGCATGTGACAGATTAGTGGTTCTGTGAGCTGTAGGCCTCGAGACTCAAATCAAATCAAATAATTCATTTGTCAGTACCTATACGAGTACAAGATCTTAAGAGTCGCCAGGACGCTCGCGTTCCCATACAAACGTAGTTTTGCTCTCATTTTAAAACGACATGCTTTAGAACCACGAACTTTGGCATGGGCATTCTAGTAGTACTTACAGATCTATGTCGGAAATTCATTTTCGTTGCTAAAAATTGTAATACAAAGGAAATACAGCCAGATACAGATTTACATACAAAACTTATTTTTGCTATGTTTTCTTTGTGTTACAATTTTTAGCAACGAAAACGAATTACCGACATTGATCTGTACTGCTAGAATGCCCATGCCAAATTTCGTGGTTGTAAAGCATGTCGTTTTAAAATGAGAGCTGAACTACGTTTGTATGGGGACGCGAGTTCACGCGAGCGTCCTGGCGACTCTTACTTAAGCTAGTCAGTCAGTATTACGTACGAATTGGCTGAAGTGTATCATCACTGTATTCAGAAAATTGTTTTGTGTAGGTATTCAAATACCTTTTTTGTACAATTGTTGTTTAGTTAAAGTAAAATAATATATTATCAGTAACATTTTATGGACATTAATGAAATATTCAAGTAATAGGTCCCTTGTGTTAAGTGCCAAGTGACACGCCACGCAAACAAACACACAAATGAAGGATTCCCTTGTCACGAATAGCACATATACCTACAGTATATGAAAATCGGACTGTTACATGGCGAGTTACATTGTTTAAGCGACTGCAACAATGGTCAACACATTTAAAATTATTATTAGTCTAAGTAATTAATTTCAGTAAGCGGCTGCTATAATACAAGGTGTAACAAAAATACTGGTGATCCTTTTAAGGGCATAATTGGTATCGTATTGTTATTGTGAAAAAGTAAGAAAAAAAAATTTTCTCGCGAAAAAATTTTTTGGTTTTGTATGCAGGGTTGGCCAGCTGAGACGACTCGCCCCATACAAAAACAATTTTTTTCGCGACCAAAAAATTTTTCTCCTACTTTTTCCTACTCGCAATACGATACCAATTATGCCCTTAAAAGGATTACCAGTATTTTTGTTACACCCTGTATATAGACCATATCTAATATAAATGCTGTTTAATATTTAATTTTACTAAACATACTAATATTTTGCAGGAGTGAAAAGTGTAAGTATTTGTTCTGCATTGAAATATCTTTATACAAATAATAAGTTTGAGCTGTTTGAGTTATTAAACGATTTAACAACTTCATAAATTAAAGATATTAAACTACAGCAAACTCTCAACCACGTTAAACGAAAAGAATTTCGAACTTAATCAAAACTTGTTTAATGGGTACAATCACCAATAAAGACCCTTGTATATGAGTATACAGACCCTATACAGATTACAGAATTAGTAAACGAGTAGTAATTTTAACTCAAATGTCGCTTAGAGCGTTAAAGTTGACAAGCGGGTATAAATAGTACACTGAATTTATTCCTATTTAGTTGCGAGTATTTACCGACAACGTCGTTAACTTTATGGCTAAACAGCAGTCGGCATTGGCCCAGTTTTCATAATAAATAGGGTTTGTGCGGCTTGACGTCATGGCGCCTAGGGAAACACAAGTGGAGCAGTTCGTCAAAAATATTCTGACAGTTGCTTTACATGTATACCAAAGCGAATTTAGTAATTATAGTACTTACTTAATTAATAGAGGTGCAAATTCTAAGAAATAAGCCTCCGAGTTGTACTATAAATAAATATTTTGGCAGTTCCATATTTTATACGGTAAATCGGTTCCCAAAAGCTAACGTTTGACAATTGCGTTACGTAGGTACACAGAAAAAAAAGCTTCCGGGATATTCTCAATCTAAGACATTATTTTATAATAATAAAACATTTATTTACATAACTAAATAAACAGAGGTACTACAGTACAAATACTTAACTTTAAAATATTATTTTATTATGTTGAAAATATTTCCTCGTGACAAGTATTTATTTCCTTTAACGAAAATAAAATAAAGTTTTAAATATAACGAAGCGAATATACTTATTCTTACAAATTTTCTAGTTATTTTTTACCTAAGATAATTAATACTTGTTTGATTAAAGTACAATCTCTCTTATTTACTCAATATACTCTTGAAACAATACATTTTTGTATTACTATTTTAAGAAAACGTGGTTTTATTAAACGAAGAATCATATTTTTGGTAAAGGAAATAAATACTTGTCACGAGGAAATATTTCCAAGATAATAATATTGTCTTGGATTGAGAATATCCCGGAAGCTTTTTTTTCCGTGTACCAACAAATTTTGCGTCCTAAAAGCGCCATCTAGTAAAGTTGTCAAACGCAAAGCACAATTATTTCTTAGGTAGTGTACCTACCTCTATTACTGCATCCACAATAAAATATAAAATTAAATATTCTTTATTGCACTTACTTGCTTAATTATTTTTTTATGATATTAAAATTAGTTTGTAAGTATTTTGATTGTTGACAACTTGACAGCTTAGAAAAGACACCTTCTTTTTTAAAGTTTCCACCTTATGGATTTTGACAGGGTTCTAATTGTAAGTCACGCTCATATGACGGAAGTTCAAAAAGAAAGCCTCGTTAGCGGGCGATATCATAATGGAAAACAGTTGCATCACAAGCTCATGTGCAGGCGCAGGACAATGCGAGGCGCGGCGCGTGCGGCGTGATGCGCTTATAATCAGCTCCAGGGTTGACGCAACACATTTTTTTTTCATTTTTTTACCTATACCAAATGCAGGAATAGTTATTTTTAGTAAACACACGACGATAATTGTTGATCTATGTTATGATGGGATGATGCCACCAAGCGGCCAAGGTGGTAACAAAAATATCTGAATAACGCCTCTGTTACGCTAAATATATGTATTGTATGTAAAGTCGACTGTAATTAGATATCTATAAATGTTTCATAGTAATGCAAAGATTTCGATTTAAATTTATATTAGTTAGGAATATTATAATATAGTTTGGCCAGGGACTACACTCGAGAGCAAAAGTTTCGGGTCACTAGCATTTTCTTGAATATCTCAAAAGATTAATTTTAACCCTTTAACGGGCAAGACTGAAAAAAATCCTCAATTCAAGCTTCATCGCCAATCTATAGTCCTAAAAATTCTGTACAGGAAAAAAATACAAAAAGATGATGTTAAAAGTGGTCTTTTTTGAGACCATTGCCCTATAAAGGGTTAAAGATATTAATTTTAAAGATATTAAAGTAACTATGTAGTATGTATGTATGTATGTGTGTGTGTATGTATGTATGTAGTTATTTGTAACTTATTTGAATAATAAAAAATAATAAAAAAATTTACTGACCCGAAATTTTTGCTCTCGAGTGTATCTTACACTTTAAGCATAAACAGAGAGAACCATACTGTATTTTTCTTACGTTTGTTATATGTATGTATGTATGTATGCTTTATTGATAAAATGGTTCATTAACAAGTCACTTAGTCTATACATGCATGTATTTAACATTTTGGTCTTATATAACATTATAATTATATAGGTATGTTCACTATGTATGATTTATATTATATTATACCTTCGTCCTTCACCACTAAAAAGGGATAAGTATAAAGTATAGCTTATTACTTCTACTATTACTGCAGTTTTAATTAGCCAGACTATAAGTACAATTTTTGTTTGATAAAATTCTCAGTAAATAATAATGTGACAATATTTATCTTAAGGACCTCAGTGGGACCCTAGCTAGATCATTACCGTGACAGTCGCTTCCCCTCACGTTCACGCATGCGCCCGGCGACTAATGGATCAATCCATACCCAAATCAATATCAGTACGATACGGTACGTTGACACGTAAAAGTACTGCCGATAATTTTAATGGCATTGTGTTATTTGTGATTTTCTTTGTTTGGGTACTAGTCGCCGGTGCAGACGACAACAAAGGGCATTATACGGATTTTAGTGATGATGGGATCCCCTTTTGCATAGTGAGACCTTAGGACCCATAGAACATTTTAGGAAGCAGAGCCATCTAAATTTATGGTGCGGTGGTGGTAGAAGGGGGGGAGATTTTTTTATCAAAACATAGATTGAAAACTATAAGTCTTAGCAACATACTTCAAAGGCAAAAATTGTAGAGAATTTTATGAACAATATATCCTTTATTGAAAGTTTTGTAGTAACTTTAACCGTTTTTATTAAAAATATGAAAGACTGAAATTGGGACACAAAAGTATGGGGGAGGGACGGAAACACCTACTGGACGACTTGTTTTCACTTCTATTTTAAATTCTTCGTGTTCTAAAGGCAAAAGGTTGACTTTGAATGCGTAGCTGCAATATCCTCCCAAGGTGACTTCTGCCTTTGAAACTATATCGAAGCCACTGAAAGAATTAACTGCCCGAAAATATTGTGAATGTTCCCAGATATGAGGCTGTGTAGTGTATAATTGAATAGAGGATATAGAAAAAGAGAATGAATATAAGGTACCAGTGGCGGCGCGTCCATAGAACATGATTCCCGTCGGCTTGCCTAAGTTTCAGGCGCCTGAGCAGTTTTCCTACAGCTCATGAAGAAATTTTAAGCCAAATTCGGCACTGGCTTGCCTAAGAAAAAATTTAACCTACCGCCACTGTTAGGTACCTACTTGTTTTTTTAAATGCTATAGTCTTTTTTCCTAGCGGTTGTCCCGGTTGGGGTCCGTTTGACAACCAAATCCCAAGAATTGGCGTAGGCACTACTTTTTATGAAAGTGACTGCCATAATCTTAACTTCCGACCCAGAGGGGAAACTAGGGCCTATCGGAATTAAATTCGGTTTCCTTACGAAGTTTTCCTTCACCGAAAAAGCGACTGGTATTTCCTGCTACTGGTATTCCGTGCGGTACTATCGCCAACACTGGCTATTTTTACTATTTTGACTATTTTTTTAACCCTTTTTTTAAGTCTATCGACGGCGTTTTGCTGTTTGTACGAGCCATGGTTTGAACCCGATACCTTATACCCGGATTGAAAATCGGACGTCTTAGCGCCAGGTTCAATTTTTATTATTATTAAATATAATAGTAATTTATTTTTAATTTGTATGTCTTTCTTATATGATACCATTATTTGTAAGCGTTAGAGCTCCAATTAAGTAGTTTTTCATACATAATGAGATTGTTGTTGAAAGTAGGTTTACTTATATATTTTTTTTCGTTAAAGATATTGAAATAAACTTATAATTTGTATAATTTTTATAAAGGGGAATGACAGGACTAAAACATAAAATATTTTTGTCGCGTTACGACCATAATTAAAAAAGATATAGACATTTATTCAAAAAAACCTCAAACGTCGATTTCATATTTCTTATATTTTCTTAGTTTTTTTATATGGAAAGGTATAAGTAAAATACCAAAAATGAATTCGGCATCCTTGCTTTACACGAAAACGATATCAAACTTGACTATATAGCTCTACTTTTTTTTAAATAAATTTTGGGGGGCAACCCCCACATTCCAAAAAACTTGCATCAAAAATTTTTATGGCTCCTCTTCTTAAAGCATTGCTTGTATCTTAAGTACTAACTCTGCACAAGGAAATTCCATCATCATCATTTTCCGTATAATTAAGTGAACACCACCGACTATACGTGATACCTACTCAATGATGACTAGTTTAGTTATATATTATTTGGTGCAAACACGTTTCCAATTCTCTTTTGTAGATAAAACAATATAATTTGACGCCTCTCGAGTATATAATATAACACATAATGCCAACATTGCCAACGTTTTTCTTATTTCGTTAAGAACACAATAAATCGTCAAATTCTCCCCATAAAAATAAGTTTTTTAGTCTCTTAAGAGTCACCAGGACGCTCGCGTTCCCATACAAACGTAGTTTAGCTCTCATTTTAAAACGACATGCTTTAGAACCATGAAATTTGGCAAGGGCATTTTATCAGTACAGATCTATGTCAGTTATTCGTTTTCGTTGCTAAAAATTGTAATACAAAGAAAATACAGCCAGATACATATTTACATACAAAACTTATGTTTGCTATATTTTCTTTGTATTATAATTTTTAGCAACGAAAACGAATTACCGACATAGATCTGTACTGCTAGAATGCCCATGCCAAATTTCGTGGTTCTAAAGCATGTCGTTTTAAAATGAGAGCTGAACTACGTTTGTATGGGGACGCGAGTTCACGCGAGCGTCCTGGCGACTCTTAACTTAGCGATATCTACAGTAACGACATGCATAGGTACACTAAAATGTGTATCGTGGGCACAAGCCTCCTGTGTTGCACGAGAGAGATCCGGCCCCACGCTGACCGAAAGCAGGTTGGCGATACCATATAGACATATAATATTTTCAAGTAAAAGGTACATCATTGTCGGTTGTCAATAAGGCGATACTGCCATAAAAAATGATTTAGATATATACTCTATTAACAAACGAAAATGATGTAAATCTACTTGAATACGCCCTAAATATCTTAGCAGGTTTTCTCATAATGATTTCCTTCACCGAAAAGCTACCGATACTAGCCAGGGTCCAAAATTTCAAAGCTGCAAACTCTGCTGGGTTTCTTAACTCTATCGTTGTAAAACGTTAAAATAACAATGCATTTATGTACCATAACATTTAGTTTTAGGGTTACATTGTAAACGGGTAATTCAATAAAGTATAACAGGATGCTGACACTTTACGATTTTATTGACAGTTTTGTAAACACGCTATCCGCTGCCGCCGAGGCAGTCAGACGGTCCATGATTGTACCGATTTTAGTGCTATTCATTAATTGTGACGGACAGGGGTTTTATTCGAATGTTTCAAGCAATATAATTTAGAAGACCTATTTTTGACCAGAACCCTGTATAACGCTATAAGTTTACAAAGTGTATAACGTCTTTTGACACGCACTTGGATTGGTCAATGCAAGGATTGGTCGAGACGAGAAAAAATATTTTTAACCCAATTTCCTATCGAAAACATCGATGAACAATTGAAGGGATGTTTACAAAAACAACATAACTGACTACACTGGTTGACACCTGAAACGATTAACAATGTTCTTAAAAAAGTGTCAACCGCTCTAAGCAGTTATGTTGTTTTTGTAAACATGCCTTCAATTTTTATTGACCATTTCAAAAATGTTAATACTGATTCACATTTTAAAATAAAACCTTGTTTTTTATTGCTAACAATGTAGGATTAAAAACGGTATTTTTTTGTCGAAGGAAAGGTGTGAAAAATCGAATTTTTCAATAATAGGTAGTCCATTATTATCACTATATACTACATAGTACAAAGTCGCTTCTTGCCGTCTGTCTGTATGTAGGTATGCTTAGATCTTTAAAACTACGCAACGGATTTTGATGCGGTTTATATGTATAATTGCACCCGTGCGAAGGCCGGGGCGGGTCGCTATAGTAAAATTATAATAACGAAACTTAAACTTATTGATGATATTGTTTCTTGTCTTTCTAAAATTGATTATTTATGTTAGAAATCCCTACACAAAAACCTGTTAAACTGTACTTTTGTGATTTATTTTATGTTTCACGCATAGTCACGCACTGGCCTGTCATTAAAATGTGGTAATCTCGCATTAGAAAATCCAATAATGCGTAAACATTACATAAAGAACTAATGTTTGTCCAAACGTTGCTCAAGACCGCGAGATAGGTACGCCGGAGTTCTCACGGTGGTACAGGGTGCTGCAGTTATTCCAAATGTTATTTGTTCCATTTTTATGGCTAGTATCACTTAAGAGTGCCAGTACGAAAGAAGGTACCTTATTATTCAAAAATTCGAAATTTTCCACATATGAAAATTTCAGTAACTTTTTACAATTTTAATAGAAACTGAAACTTAAACTTGTATTTCTTGTAAAACATTAAAGGAATTTCTTAAAATATTTTCAAATATTTGGTAAGTTTTTGCAACTAGCACTTTAATACTTTAGTTAAACCGCTATAGGATTCAAATTATTTAATCTTATTTATAATGTCAAACAAGATTATGAATTTACAGTTACAAGAATATCTGTTCTTTATATTTTAGAAAAAATAGGATAAAACAATATACGAAATCAAATTGCCTATGAATATTGCATTAGTAGGCATATTTATTGTTTATTTTAATTTATTTATCTATTGCCTGTATAATGGGACCATTGTTATCAGCCTCATTATGCAGTTATCGATTCACAAGTATAGTAATTATGAAGTCTATTTTATCTAGTGTTTCTATTAAGAAAATAAATAAAATAATAATTCATATAGCGAAGTAATCACCCTGTCGTAGCTATTGCCAGAAACACAAGTTTTTTCACTAACCGATTCGCACTTGACACCGCTTGTGGACAGTTACTAGTGTTGCCACTTTGTCTTTAGCAACAGCAAGAGAATTATCTAAATATTTATGGACCTTACCTCCTTGTAAATGAGGTTCAAACATGGTCAATGAACTGTCAACGATGTACAGTCGAGAGGGAAAGTGAATAAACGAACTTTTTGTACCGTTACTTTACGCCCACGGTTTATATGAAAATTGAAATGTTTTAGTTGACATTTGACATACGTTGCCCTCTTAAACAAGTGGAACTCAATTTATACAACTACTAGCCTACGCCCGCGGCTTTGTCCGCATATTAAAAACCCAATTCACTTCAGAGGTAGAATTTTTAAAAGTTTCTTAAGAAGGCTTTCATGAAATTTGAATAAATATGTATATGTTCAAGATTACATGGTTCTACTTTTCAATATTTTAGTTAAATACTAACGTTATTTTTCAGTAATTAGTTAATGCGATTGTTTTATATATTTATACCTAGAAATTACAGAAGTTCCTCGTAGCATTTATTATTAAATTTATTAACAAAGCATTACTTTAGTTGTGTAAAATCTGATACCTTGGCACACACTATGAGTTTACCTATTTTGTGTAAATTAAAATTTTCGTAATTGCATATTATCCAGCAGTCTTTTATTCATATCATAAGTATGAAACAAACTAATTACAATATGTATAAATATAATTACAAAATTACCTATATAAAACTAAATTAGAATTATAAATAAAACTAAATTAAAATAAAAACAAGAAAAATATACCTACCTACCAACCAGAGTCATAAAAAGAATACCCCATCCAGCAGCTCCGATTGTGGCATAGAGTTAATTAGTTAATCCAGCAGTTATTATATTATATGTGTACAAACATATAAGTTGTATTATCATAATGAACCGGCTTCCAAGCACCATAATATTATGTAGAGTGCAAATAGAATAAAATCTATATATAAGTCATATTTCCGCGTTTCTATAATATTTACGGCATAACTTACTTGACCGACTTGTGCCATGAGTGCCTTGACAGATGACAGACGTGAGATGTCTCGTTGCATCTAAGGGTCTGGTTTTTCCTTTTGAGGTATGTACTCGTCGATTTTCTGACGACATAGGTATTATGTGACTCGTGTGACTCCAAAACATGCTACTGACATTTTACTACACATTCTAAATCTTAGCAAATAAGTACCTACTTGCTCTATAATACTTATTTTTATGTCAGACATACCCATACAGACATTATTATAAAAGTAAGTAGGTGGACAAGTAACGATCGTAGCAACTTCAGTTACTCTGTGATAATGGCGCATGCAACTGTGCCGAAATATCGGAAACTCACCAAAACAAACACACATGGTAAATACCCGGTTTTAAATAGTTCAAGTTTATGTCAGTGTATGTATTTACTTAGGACCAGAAGACTAGGTGATCACACGCAGTCAAACAAGAATGTCGTTCGCTGCAAATGGAGGCCGATTACTTAGGGTGAATTCGGCCAAAATCGCGCCTTTCAATCGCGCTTTTCAAATCAAATTTACGCCTTTTAGCTAGGGATACACGCACAGATGTGCCCGCCGGATTTGTCCGACGGATATGCCCGGCAGGCAGATCCGTTCGTGTATGGCGCTATTCAGATGTGTCCGCAGACAAATCCGTGTCCAATTCGCGCAATACACGCACGGATTTGTCCGTCGGACAAATGCAGCGGGCATATCTGTGCGTGTGTATCCGTAGCTATTGCGGGGACTTTATTTAGTTCTGGCAAGATGAAACATGAAACGATGCGTTATTTTTTATCGCACCTCTCTTCAGACCGCACACATTCGTATTTAAGCATCTTAAAAATCTTACTATTCACTCCTAAAGAATCTTCCTTGTTTTCCTGCAGCATTGTGGATGCGATCCACGTAGAGATTAATGTCAGTGCGGTATCAAATGAAGCTTAATTAGTTAGCATTTTTGCATGCAAATGTTGAATAACAATGTCTTTGTTGTCGATGCTTACTTGAAACTGCCTTATTCTGCATCTGGAACAAACAAACATACAATTGTAAAAACGGTCATCGATTAAAAAGTATATCAAACAGTCAGAAAACTACCTAACTATAGATAATCTGTACGGCTATGAGTTTGACATTGTCATTTTTCGTTAACGAGTAACGAATTTTTTATCTGTGTATCTCGTTTACACTAATATGTTACAAGCAACATGCACAGATAGAACACTCGATACTCGTTCTCGAAAACGTCAATGTTATAACTCATAGTAAGCGTACTGAAAACTGAACAGTTTTTGCATTAAAATTGCTAATTATGTTTGGGCTTCTTGTATAGCTCAATGTACTCGTCAACCTAGTCCCAATATTTGGAACAGGGACGGGAAAAACCCTTCCGGAAGATACATTTTCCATGGGATAGCGCTACTAAATAAATGGTTACCCAGATCATAGGGTTACCCTGGCATTAAATACCTCACAAAATTAAAGGTTTTACTACAAGAAAGGGCATCATGATCAAAAAAGTAAATATAACCCATGGCATGACATGATGTCTTTGAGCACTCCTAACAAATCCAAATTTGTGAGTCAAACTTTTTTATCGCTAGATTTAGAAAGGATGCATTTCAATTATGATTTATAATAGGTAGGTAACAATTCTTACACAACATTACTCGGAAACCTTCACACCAACCTCCGTTTCTACAAAAAGAACCCCGTACCCCATAATTTTCGATTTCGATACTCCATAAACGGATCTACATTAGATAGATACCTGTCAATTATGATCTTTGTGAGGCCTGTCTTGACAGCGCCTTATAGGATGGGACATATATGGGGTGGATTGCATAACTTGATAGAAAGTAAGGTCGATAGAATTGGTGGTATTTCAAGGGCATATGAAAGTATGGTGACATGACGGAACCCTGAGGAACATCATGGGATCACGTGTGACAATGGGATTAGAGTTCCATATGTGGATTACAATGGAAATGTAGACTCATTTTTCTTTATAATCTCCAGAGATGTAGCAGTTATCGTATCAGAAACCAGGTACAGTCGCCATGAAATATTTCGGAGAGGCCAGGGTACTCAAAAATATCTGAAAATGCACTTTATCGCCTTGACACTAGAAGCGTTGTTCAGATATTTTTGACCACCTTGGCCGCTCTAATATATCTGATGGCGACTATCGTGTAGGTATCTACTGAAATTAAATGAACTAACAGTGAGATTTGTTTAAAATATTCGTAACTTTTTCAATGCCAAGTCCGCTATACCATCTTATCTATCATATTTAAGTTAATTTAGACCTTTTATGATAATAGAAAAAATTACAATTCACTCCAATTCTCAGATCTTAAGTACTTTGTAAATTAATTCGTTAAAGCTTTATTTGTTATTTAAGTCATCTGAAATTATAATTTTAATACAATGCAGCATTTTTCATAATTAAGTTTTTTAACTATTTTGACTTATTCCGATTAGTTAAATATTAATAAAACTAACTCATAGTTAAACAAAGGCGCGATACTCTAACACAAACTACTATATTTAATAATAAAGATTTGAAAAACAATAACAATCGTTGCTACTGATTACATCATTTCTATGACAAGTTTTAATGACTAACCAATACATTGATATTTTATTAACTCTTATCAAATGTACAGTCAGCCAGCAGTACAATTGCTTAATGTAGGTACGCATACGTGACATTACTGCAGAGTGCAGAAGATAAATTCGGAGTATTGATATGTTACTTCACCGAAGAGCTGTAAAAATCACATGATATCTTCTATTTCTATTAATAATGTTAAACAAGAAAGAACCGACTTCACTTAGATTCCACGTTTCCAAAAGGAAAGCCCAAGCTACTGTAAACAAAATATTTAAATGACTAATAGGTGTGCCTATAATGTTTGAAGAGTTCCCTCGATTTATCCAGGATCCCATCAGATCCTGACTTGCTTAAAAAGGAACCATCTGTGAATACTCTTTCAAACAAAAAAAGGATTTTCCAAATCGTTCCAACCGTTTTCGAATAATCGGTGAACATACATACAAAAATCAAAAACAAATATTATACCGACGAATTGAAAACTGCTCCTTCAAAATTTTGAAGTCTGTTGAAAATATTACCCCCTGGCCACCGGGACCTGCATCATGTAAACAAAATATACAAGCTCCATGAATGATAATATTTCATTATTTCTACACAGAAAAAAAATATATCTTAATCCAAGATATTCATTCTTGTATATAAGGAAAATCGATAATTTCTTGAACCAAGTATGATTTTGTTGATCCTAGATAAAACTTATTTGGCTCAAGATATTTTTTACTTGAGCCAAATAAGTTTTATCTAGGATCAACAAAATCATACTTGGTTCAAGAAATTATCGATTTTCCTTATATACAAGAATGAAAATCTTGGATTAAGATATCCTTTTATCTGATGTGTATGCGTGGTCACGCGGATCACAGTTGTCAATACAAAACCTCATAACATGCAGCAAACTTGTGTTGAAACCCTAGCGCACATCATAACACCGGAAGTCTTCGAGTCGTGACTGTTGTACAAAACGCCATGAAATCACGCATGTAACCATACAAATTTACAGAGCTCTGTATTCATACAACGCTGCTTACAAATAAATAGAGATAAAGAGGTCTAATTATAATGGGCGTTACGCTTCTGTCCAATATAAACTGGTCTATGTTTCGTAAAGGTTCTAGTAGCACTTAAAGATGAAGAAGAGGTCTTTGTTTATTGGTAATTAGTATAGCAAAGGATGAGATGTACGCAGTAATATATTTGTTTGAATGACAGTAACGGGTCAGTACCGTAGCTTCTATAGGAAATGGCTGAAAATAATATAAATTAGTAAGTAGTTAGGTCGTTTTAGAATAGGTTAGTTGTAGTGGATTGTTTGACATGCGTGCCAGTTTAACATCATAATAGGTTTTGTTTTGAGCTGAGAATTGCAGTGTAAATAGGAATATAGTGGTTATCTAGTCTGCAGGAGATGTTGACATTATGTACGTACATAAGTAACAAGGAAGTAAGGCTTGGTGGGTTGCACCACGCATAACTAACGAACTGATCAACGTTAAATATGGCGACGGAGCTGTCATCCCATAGAAAGCTGTCAAACTTTTCATACGAGATTTTTTCACGATGACGTTGACGTTAACAGACGGTTTGGTGCAACTGGCCCTAACTGTTAATATAATACCATATGTAACTGAACGAAAAACATTAACTCAAACCCGTTAATGTTTAGGTCATACTGAGCATCTTTTATTATGGGACCAACCCCGAAATCGCAAAATAAAAATTGGACTCTCCCATAGGAAATTTCAAAATATGACCAGTGAAATGTATGAAACAGCCAAATTTTTTTTTGTGATTTCGGGGTTGGTCCCATAATAAAAGATGCTCAGTATGACCTAAACATAACGGGTTTGAGTAAATGTTTTTCGTTCAGTTACATATGGTATATCTACCGTTAAGTTTATCTTTGTCTGATCGACGTGTCTTCTCCTAGCCTTTTGAGAGTTTTGAGCCTGATAGAAAATAAATAGCTTAGTCGGAAAATGTATAACGATTTGTTAACTGTGTCATACAATTATAAGATTATAACTAACATAGATTTAATACTGCTTCTCTTTTTGGAAGTTACCTACAAATTTAATATTCGCACCATCGCAACGTATTTACTTTTTGGGGTTAAAATTATACAGGGTGTAACAAAAATACTGGTGATCCGTTTAAGGGCATAATTGGTATCGTATTGCGAGTAGGAAAAATTAGGAGTTTTTTTTTTGTATGGGGCGAGTCGTCCCAGCTGGCTAACCCTCCATACAAAACCAAAAATTTTTTCGCGAGAAAAAATTTTTTTTCTTAGTTTTTTATATTAGGATCACCAGTATTTTTTTACACCTTGTATCTTATTAAATAATACCTAGGTAACAATTAAACAATCAAATAATTTGTCTAAGGGCTATGCTAAGGGATCTGACGTCATGTAATGTGTTACTCTCAATTAGTAATTGGTTGTATAGTTTAATAGCCAAGTTGCAGTGTAATTGTATGAGTAATGCCGATCATTATGTATGACGAATTGTATTGAATTGGTTATCCAATAGTGCTTTAAGTGGCCACGGAGTACGGATGGGAAGAGATCTCGCATCTTCTAATTAATTGTTAGTCAATACTAATGAATTGTTACAAATTAATTGTTAGTCAATACTAACAATTCATTTGAAGATGCGTATGACTGGCTCAACCGCCGCTACGTATATTGTGCGTAATAATGTCTGGGTTTAGCCCCCAGTTTACACGTGCAGCCCTGTTTAGCATTTTGTAAATGCCTATAGCCTTTCTGCAGTTTTTGGAGACGTGGCTGTTGAAGGTTAGCTTCTGGTCTATGGTCAGCCCAAGGATCTTAATTTCTTCCGACATTTCGATGTTGATCCCTCCCATGGTTAAGCGTGGTGTGTCGTATTTAAGCTTTTTCGTCATCACCATTGCACTGGTTTTGTGAGGTGCGAATTTAAGCTTATTTTCGACACCCCACGCCCGGACATGTTCAAGGGCAGCGTTTGCTTGTCTTTCAATCTCCTGAGCCTTTGCTCCATCAAAGACTAAGACTACGTCATCCGCGAAGGCCTGACTGTAGAAACCTTTTTTCTCCAGGAGCTTTAGTAGGGGGTCCAGCAGCAGGTTCCACAGAATCGGCCCGCCTATGGACCCTTGGACACAACCTTTCTTTACATTTTTGTTAATACATTAATATATCACAGTAATTAGAAGCCGTGGGGTGCCCGGTTTTAGAATTGTCCCCCACCATATCGTCCCGTGGTTGCAGTAGGAGTCTGCTAAGGGAATATACCGGGAGATGGGCAGCAGCATCTTCCGAAAGCCTACAATCAATAAACAAAAAAAAACTGCGCGCGCCAACCCGCCTGCCAATCGTGGCGCGTATGGCAAACCCCCCCCTTAAAGGGGAGGCCTATGTTCAGCAGTGTACGTCTTATGGCTGAGATGATGATGAATTAGAAGACCGTTTTTTACATACCTATAAATGCAGTAAGTACCAGTGACGGAGCGTCCATAGAACTCGATTCCCACCGGCTTCTCTTATTTTCAGCCGGTTGAGTACTACAACAGCTCATGGAGAAAATGAAGGCCAAACAAAATAGTCCCAGCTTCCCTTAGAAATACCTTGACGCCCCGCCACTGGTAAGTACTAGTTGTTTTAACTATAACTTAAAAATTACCGCCCTATAAATTTTCGCCGTCAATTCTTACAAAATTGTTTTATTGCTGTTTTAGTCTTGTGTTTCTTTCTAGATACGTTTCATACATAAATGTACCTATTATTTACTGGATTAATGCTTCCTAGTACCTTATACCCCTCCTAGTTTATAATTCGACCTTAAACTACACTACACTATTGTTACATAGGTAAGTATCTAACATATTTACTGGTCTGCCTACACGGAAAAAAAAGCTTCCGGGATATTCTCAATCCAAGACATTATTATTTTCTTGAAAATATTTCCTCGTGACAAGTATTTATTTCCTGTACCAAAAATATGATTCTTCGCTTAATAAAACCACGTTTTCTTAAAATAGAAATAGAAAAACGTATTGTTTCAAGAGTATATTGAGTAAATAAGAGAGATTGTACTTTAATCAAACAAGTATTATTCTAGGTAAAAGAAAACTAGAAAATCTGTAAGAATATATTCGCTTCGTTATATTTAAAACTTTAATTTATTTTCGTTAAAGGAAATAAATGCTTGTCACGAGGAAATATTTTCAACATAATATAGGTAATAATGTCTTAGATTGAGAATATCCCGGAAGCTTTTTTTTCCGTGTATAGCAAATCGATCGAACAAGACACGCTCTTTGTAATGTTATTTTTGCCATTCCATGTTTCAAATCTTATTGAGATCCAAATTGTTTAGTACTTATGTATAGCTATTTACTTCACCCTTATTAGTTAGGGATACACAAACAGATGTGTCCGCCGGATTTGTCCACCGGATTTGTCCGACGGATATGCTCGACGGACAGATCCGTCCGTGTATGGCGCGAATTGGACACGGATTTGTCTGCGAACACATCTAAATAGCGCCAATCATAGATGGATGTGTTCGCCGGGCATATCCGCCGAACAAATCCGGCGAACACATCTGTTCCTTTATCCCTAGCTATTTGTATATTCGTCGGATCATCTCCGCTCGTTCCTCCGTGGCGCGTGTATTGACCCGCGATTAGACGCAGGCGCATCTAACCGCTATTTATACAACTGGGTCGTCGAGTGGCGCCTGCGCTCTGAACTCCAACTCAGGATGTGTCACATTTTTAACCCTTTATTGTTTAAGGCTGCGTTTCCACCGGAGATGAGCGAGGATGTATTGCGAGTAATGTGTTTTTGAAAACCAATAGAATCACTTCTTTTTAGGGTTCCGTAGCCAAAATGGCAAAAACGGAACCCTTATAGTTTCGCCATGTCCGTCCGTCCGTCTGCGGTCTAGCTCAGTGACCGTTAGCACTAGAAAGCTGAAATTTGATTTGAATATGTGCATTAACCAAGCCGACAAAACGGTAGAATAAAAACGCGAAAAATATATTTTGTTAGGGTACCTCCCGTACACGTGAAGTGGGGGGCGAAATTTTTTTTCGTTCCAACCAAGTTGTGTGGGGTATCGTTGGATAGGTCTTTTAAAAAGAATTAGGGTCTTCTAAAACAGTTTTTGGATAAAACTAATACTTTCGGAAATAATAGCTCCGAAAGTTTAAAACAGCCCCCCCCCCCCCCCCATCTAACTTTTGAATCGTGGGTCCTAAAATTTTGAAAAAAATCATGAAACTGAGGCCTAATGAGTACCTTCAATGAAAACTATACTGAAGTAAATCGGTTGAGCCGTTTTTGAGTTATCATTCAAAAACCCATAGTGAAAGGACGTAAGTAAAAGCGAGTTAAGCGCCGTCAAATTTCCCGTAAGAAACGACCTTTTGAATTAATGGTGTCAGTTTACGGAACCCTACACTGAGCATGGCCCGACATGCTCTTGGCCGGTTTTTTTTAGCCTCGCACAACGCAGTTTTAGGATTGGTTCTTAACTTGCTCTCAACGCATCCTCGGTCATCTCTGGTGGAAACGCAGCTTTAAACTACGACTGTGAAGAACAAGTATCCGGCTCGTGAAAGACCTAAATTTTTTCGTCCGTTTATGAAGTACGTTGGTATCCTAAACTGCATTATTTTTGTATACTACGACGATGGCAAACAAGCATACAGCCCGTTGCGTAGCCTATGGACCTATTTATTTTTAATTCCGGTTCAGATAAAAGTAATTAAGGTTTCTCTTCCTATCGCTTAAAAATATATTCTAATCTTTGTAATGTGTTCCTATAATATTTGAAACGTTTGAAAGGTCCGCTTGGTTTCTCCAGGATCCTGTCATCAGATTTTTAGCTGAATGGGGCCATTTATGAACTAATACAAATAAAAAATCCCTAATTTGGACAGACATCTTAAAATTCGGTGAACATACAAAAAGCATTAAAAACGAATTAGCCTTTAAAAATCCTGAAATTTACTAATTAATTGTTGTTATAAGCAGAAACGTCTGCAAACGATATTTCAATTTTACAATTGAAAGGAAAATAGCACAGTTGGCAGTGCGATCGGACCGGTGTTCCGAGAGGTCGCAAGTTCGAGTCTTGCTCGACGCGGTGAATTTTTCCATTTTTCCTTTCAATTGTAAAACTGAAATTTACTAAAAATAAAAACATACCTAGTAACTAGACTTAGTAGTCACTGCTCTAGAAAGAGCTGCGGTGATAAATCTAGCCGATAGGTAACTTTCTTTGGTAGGTATTGGCATGACGTGGTCAACACTGATAACGTTATCAGATAGTGGTGATAGCGATAAGGAACGACCTTAGCGCGTAAGCCGCTCGTAATGTTGATCTGCATATTTAGTTTGATCTGGGTTTTATTAATGCTGAGTAAATTTTTTATTTTATCCTAACATTGAAAGTTAAAATAGGTTTTTTAAATCCCGTAATGCCCATTATGTATTCTCTAATGTAATTATTATAAGTCCTTCATAAAGCGATAAAAACAAATAAAAAATATTAAAAAAAATGGAGACATTCAACCTAACTTACTAAAAAAACAGTTGGTTGGTGGTCCTAACGAGGTACCTAATTCATTGAATATGTTGAGTTTGAAATCATTGTCTCTAATTTATCACTTTAAATAATCCCATCTTAAAGGCCGGCAACGATCTTGTGGCCCCCCTGGTGTTGCGTCTATGGGCGGCGGGAATTTACCATCAAGCGATTCGTCTGCTCGTTTGCCTCCTATGTCATGAAAAAAATTGGTTATATCAATAATTGGACTCGAAGTTACAGGACAAATGACGCCTATAGTAGTCGCTATCCGCTACCGTGTCTAAAATGAAATTAATTACCTCGACATCTAATCGTTTCAATCAGTCTAATCTTACTTGTCTTATCACCTAGCCAATTAATTTAATTATCACACCGACAACTTTTAAATATAAAGGTGCGTCCACATTGCCCCAAAAGCGCCGCCCGAATCCCGCATATATGACGAATGTTCGTGATTTTCACTAATGCGGTGCGCAATATAAAGTCTAGGACACTATGAACTCGCCTTAAGGGAACCTATACTTTTTAACCAATTCGCGCCACCTACTGTTTTGCACGAAATCACACAATGCCGGCCAAATTAAGGTCAGTTGTGCTAATCAATTCGACGCGTGAGTACTTGATGGCGCGTGACGTATGTCATAATTATGGCACATTACATTATACGTATTACATGCTCTTACGAGGGTTATATCTGTGCAGCGGGCTATGATGGTTTCAGGTATTGATGTGATAATGGCAGGATAAAGCGTCCTTTTGTAACGAGTGGTGTTGACGTGACGTTTGCTCTATCATATCGAATGATAAATGCGTCCACCACACGCTCGCAAGTTAACCCCTGGTGAAGCTCTATAATGGCAGCAGTTATCGTGTAGATAGCGCGATATAAGCTTGTATAAAATGACAGTTGACAACATTTTTAACGCTCATATCGTATGATAATTTTAACGACGTACCTTCTTTATCAAGTTATCTAAGGACAATTATGACAATAGTGAAAATGTCAAATCTATTATAAGCCTGCTTATGTTTGACAAAATTTTACATAAAAATAACCCTTTACTAACGTTGTTTCAAACTAAAGTATTACACTATTAATAAAGTAGGTTATAGGCCCATGGACAATATGGGCATGCGTAATCATTAAATTGCAAAAATTTCGCTAACTCTTAGTACTAACATGGTGTGTCTCTATGGACTCTATGCTAACTAACCTCCAAAACGACAGTTTAGCGCCATTTTCATTGTTCGCAGCCGCTTGAAAGATAGCCTTTTTGTACAACAAAAGGCAATAAAAATGCGAATAAAAGAGTTAGTTATGACGGGTCGTGGGCAGACGCCATATTTAGTTAATTTATGGTACAATCGGCCATGTTTGTTGAGATTAAAGATGTTTTAGCGCACATATTATATCAAGATGATGCTTTCTATTAAGTTTATTGTCTAGTTTCATAGTTTCTAGTAATTTTTAAGAGACTGAGAACAATCATTCAAACTACAAAATAAAAACTTGCGGTAGGAAATATGATCTAGCGTCATTATGAAGCCCACCTTTATACTAAATGAAGAAATATGTTGTACTTTGTAAGGGTAAAGAAACAATTGCCCACGTCGCACTGACATTAGGTTAACTTAAATAAAATCTTTTATATTTAGATTTTAGCATATACTAACACAAAACGCCTAACTTGAAATCTGAAACATACCTACATTCTTCAAATGTTAGAGATTCTATCGAAATATCGAATCATCTTATAGACTGCCCGTAGTGCCCGTAGGATTGTGCTGATGGATTACCAGCTTTTTGTTCAACTTAGGAGCCGCGATTGACGGAAATTGCTCCAAAATCATGGACAATAAACGGTACCGGAGGTCTCCCTCGGGCCGGATGTTTGTTTGCCACCATCGTGGTATAAAAATCTAAACTAAGAACGGACCAAAGGAAGTGAAACCCCTAAGGAATTCTCTAAAGAAAAAGGGGGCGAAAGTTTACAATGTTTAAATTGCTTTTAATTTGATAAATTCATCGTCTGGAGATGGAGACTAGTCCCAAGTGAGTTTACAAGTTGAATTACCCAATATAAATCACATCTTTGTACAGCTATCAAACGTATCTAGGACCTAGGGTCACGTACCACGTATCACGGTCACCTCGACCGGCCAAATCCAGCCGCTATGTAAGGATTAGCAGATTGTTTGCACGAGTTGTGACACAGTTGCGTGCGCGCAGGAAGTCGCCACTTGCCGAGTCGATGACCCGGAGTATATGGGTCATTTTTTTGCAAATCTGTTAGGTTTGGAGCACATCGGGGTAAGATATTTTTTTATGGAGTGAGATGACAAATGGACTGTTAGTTTATTTAAGGGAGAGAGAAAAAAGGTAAAAGGCTTTTTTGAAATGGTAATATTCCCAATTATACGTTTTGGAAACATGCTCCACATTGAATATCACTTCAACAATAAACTTCGAAGTACTTAGGGTAGGGTTGTCTGAAATAACTAAGATTGAACTGATTTTTAAGCAAGTAAGTAATAAATATATGTTAGTCTATACTATAAGTATAGGTACGTCCCACTGCTGGGCACAGGCCTCCTCTCATACCCGAGAGGGATTTGTAGTAAAGTGTTTGCAAATTGCAAACAGTCTTCTGTAATTAAAAATAATTAGGGTTTTAAAAACGCATATTTCAACAAGAATTTGACGATATCCGTGGCTAATGGGCAGGTCTACAATTCCAATATCTAAAAATATCCATTCATACAATATCTATTGGCATGCGTCTAGTGTACCCCCGCCCTGCGTTGTCCGTCTGTCTGCTAAATGGGTGCTAACTCGCTAACCCATAATTACGGCAGATGGCTTCAATTTGTTTACCAGCATTTATTTAAGACTGATGAATTGAATGATTTATGGTTTCTTTTTATTGGTTCTAATTCGTTTTAACCTCGTACAGTCGCCATCAAATATATCTGAGCAGCCACGGTACTCAAAAATATCTGAACAAGCACCGTATTGCCTTGAGAATAAAGGCGTTGTTCAGATATTTGTGACCACCTTGGCCGCTCCGATATATCTGATGGCGACTGTACCTAACTTTTATTTGACACAGGTAGGTATAAGAAACCTAAAAGCTCCTTGCTAAGATGTAAATACTTTAGGTACCGTTATTTCTTAGTATTTATTGTTTGTTATGACTAATATTTGTTGAAATTACATTATTTCATTGAACACTGCTTAAAAGTTACATACAAATTACAATCCCAGGATATCATACATAAGCACCCATTTAAAAGTTGAACATCTTGGCTTCTGCCACAAAAAGTTTTGAGACTAATGTAAATAAAACCAAGCCGGTTATTTTGAACCTAACAATCTATCTGAGTGCCTGGGGTTGGATTTAACAGCATGACTAACAACATGACTACAAACATTTGCTAAATATCTAATGGTTACCGTCAAATGCTACAACTTTGTTTACGATGCTCAACTTTGCCTGGCTTGAAAAATATGGTTTTCTTCACCAAACAGCCTCTCCCATCGGAATAAGATATAAATAGATGTTTGGTGAAGAAAACCATGTTTTTCAAGCCAGGTGAAGTTGTGCATCTTAGGTATAGTTCTAACAGTTAACGGTACATACAACCAATATTGACTGCTGGGCTTGCAGTCATCATCTTTCTAGCGTTTATTCCAGCCTTTTTTTCTCCTCCTCCATGCTTTCAGTATGAGCATGAATGAAAATTTGAAACTAAACATCTCTCAATACAAACATTGCGCAAGCTTCGAATCCCATGCTATAGCGGCATTATCCACTTGCGCCAGTTGACCACGTCACATAAATCTCAATGGGAAGGCTTAATTGAAGCCCTTAGTGCAGGGCTGAGAACTGCACGTTCACAATACGACTTGGCCGGATTTGTCCGGCGGATATGCCGGCCGACGACGAAAGATTTAATGTTTAAAAAAACAAAAATAAGTAATTACTTATTTTTTTCAAAATGTGGCTCTACAGAATAGAGATATTGAAGAACTGATAGCCGTTTGCTTTATAATTATATCTGTAGTGCAAATGTAGGATAATTTTTATATTACCAATAAAGTATGAATATGAATATATGAATAGGAATATCGATCAAATCAAAACTGGTCAAAAATCGATATTAAATGGGTGGAGCCCCTTAAAAGTGACGACTACTATTCCACTTTACACTACTGTTCGATGTGATGTCTGGTATGACTTAACTTTTATAAATAGTACCTACATTGTTGTAGAGGCTGGAAAGTAAGCTATAGGTGGATCGAGTTAGTTCGAGGGCCGACCCGCCAGGGGAGGCCCTCGAAGATACAAGTCCACCTATATATAGCGCTTTCGGCCGAGACATTACATAGTGCTTTTCACGACTACTGTGAGGAAATAAAATAAAAAATTAATTGGCATAACAATACAAACACTTTAATAAATACTATAGGTATATTGAAGGTTCATGTGCTTTTCGCAAGCACGATAAAGTAAACGAGCATGTAACTTTCTGCAAATAAATGCTTCTTTTCGCCATCCTTCCATAATATTAATTGTTTGTCGGATATTATATTGTATACAAAATATCACTGTTCATGGGCCTTCTTATTTAGGACGCAATATTTCACTGGTAACAAATCTAGCCACCGCCTGTTTCTTGAATTTCGGTGGGCGCCAGCGTATCAATAACATTTTCTACACTCATTGAACTAATTTTTACTGCATAAATACAACTTTCTTGTTTTTCAGTCAATCATTATCCAATTCAATATGTATTTTTCCCGCTCCACCTTTTTAACTTTCTTTTCACTTTTAAGAAGCGTTTTTACGTTGTTTGCTTCAATCATGCTTAAATCCGACTCACTCCTTACCCACTTTTTGATAGAAAACCACAAACGGTTAAAAAGGTAAAAACGCCTTAAGGGTGATCTGAATGGGTTTTGACTTTTCTTTTTTTTAAACAAGTAAATTGGTTCGATAAACAACCTTATTTTATTTAAGGATGAAAAAGTGGTGCCAAAAAAAGACCTTTTAATATTTTAAATGATTCTCATTGGTGGGTCGAATGCAATGACATACTTTTCTACTAAGACATTTCATTGCTGCAAAATAGCAATTATTGTAGTAGTAGTTCAGATATGCTACAGCAATTGCTTACTTTCCAGCTTGGATTTTGATCTTCTTTTGCCACATTTCCGAGCAGGTGGCGTGAAAAAAAACTTACCTACTAGTCACTGATTTTACCCAAAACAAACCGATTAATACGACGATGATAGCCAACTTTCAGATTAAATTTATCCCTGAAGGTAGTTTAAGTCACTATGACTCGGCTAACATAGAATATTTTAATTAAGGTACTTGTTCTGAATAATTCTTTATATAGCTAATCGAAGGACCACATGCTGACAATGCCTTGGTGAATTTGACAAGCTTATAATTTGTATTCGTAGTAACGCCTCTTGACTTATATGAATCTTATGATAACACCCAGTTGAGATTTATTGTTAAATCGGTTTGTAGAATTCGATTCGTATTTTGGGTCAAGTACAGATTTAGGGTTCAGTGTGATTTATCTGTATCAGATGTTTTATAATGGAAACTTTAAAACAGTAAGACTTTTGGGCGGACCTGACAAATTATGACGGATGCGTAGGAAGGATGTGAGTACCTGAGTAGATACATGTTCAGGTAGGTACAGTCACCATCAGAATACCTATCGGAGCGGCCATGATGGTCACAAATATTTGAACAACGCCTCTATTGTCGAGGCGATATGGTGTTTTTGAATACCCTAGTCGCTCCGATTATTTGATGGCGACTGTACTTGAGCATTTTAAATTATATTGCAGATATCTTCATAAATACATTTTTCAAGTTTTATTTTGATATTTAAAAAAATGCTTTCGGATAGGAAAACTAAACTAGCATCAGTTTATTTATTTGTTTGGCTCAATTTAATACATGCCCAGTTATAAGCACATTTTACACTCTTGTTATTAATAAACCTTATATTTATTATAAAAAGACATCCGACAACTGATCAATCCGTCCTGTTAGCATTTCTAAAATTCCTAAACTAACCTGTCACCTTAACACCAAAAACAAAAATCTAAAACTTTATGCACTTAAAAAGCATTAACTGCTTATGCATACTCTTTACAATCTCAACCTTATTTTAAGGGATTTAGAGTTTGAAATCAAAATGAGGTGTGTAAAAGGATATGTCCTTTTGTTTGGCGAGAGAAAGCGACGCCATGACAGGTGCGCAGGCACGCGGCCCGAGCCATCCCGAGCATTTCCGAACTTGCTCTTTTTAACGACCGATTTAACACCGGCACAGTACTCGTGTATTAATTAAGTAGCAGTAGCAAATCCTGTAATTTTAGCCGTTAAGTGAGCATCTATAATATTTAAGGAAAGAAGTTCTGTCTCTGTAAATTAGGTGTTAAGATATGTAGGTTAGATAGGGGGCGCAATTTACAGGCACTGGCTCGCTAGGACTATTATATTATTGCACGAGTAGTTCGTCCAGTTTTACTTAACTTTTTTTCGAATGAAAATTATGATGTCAAGTTTTCTTCTCACCCTCACATAACAACACAAAAAATAAAAAAACTCATGACACTAAAATAAATCGATACAAATCGTTAAGAATGGTAGGTATCATTTCTAGCCTGTCTACATTTTCATAGACTTCTATTGGAAACTGAGTATTCTTCTTCTTCCTCGTAGCGTTTGTCCCGGCTTGGGGTCCGCTTGACAACCTAATCCCATGAATTGGCGTAGACACTAGTTTTTACGAAAGCGACCGCCATCTGACCTTCCAACCCAGAGGGGAAAATAGGCCATTTTGGGATTAGTTCCGCGCGGTGTTCTTACGATTTTTTCCTCCAGCGAAAAGCGACTGGTAAATATTGTAACGTTGTGATTTTGATCACTCAATCTTTAATGCGTTTTGAAAGGTCTCTCAAATAGTTTCGTTTTCATAACTAGCAAGTATGTCTTGAACTGGCAACAATATGAATGACAATTAATTAACCAATCAAAACAAAAAGTAATTAGTGGGGTTGCTAATTAAAAATAAAGTAAATGTTTATAAACTTACATGTATTTAGAATATTGCAATAAAACATGGTTATAAATAGCAACAATAGTCAAAATATCAATAGAAAGAGACTTTTGATTTTTATGTCTAATATAAAGATAAATAATGAAATTGTTAATTAGTGTCATAATTAAATTTGGTTGGATGCTGACATCCCCAGCATCAGGTCGTATGGAGCACTTCCTTGATGGTTCCCAGCCGAGATAGGCTACTTTTTCGGTACAATATCTAGCCAAGTCCATCGTCACATGTAGTGATTGCTTTTGATAAAAGGATAGCGGGGATCCTTGCCACGGAGGCAGAATAGCTGATGGATTGAAGTATTTGTCGCGGCTGCTTCTGCTGGTGGGGATTCCTGAGAGCAGGGAGGGAAGCCTGCAGCAATGAATTAGATACACGTTTCGTATCTCCTGCTGCTGGCGGGGTGTGTATTTTATTTGTATCCATATTGGTCTTCTTTATAAGGCGGCGTCTCGCTTGCCTAATGGCCTTAAGCCACTTTAAGTTTCCGGCTGCCGTGTGAGGCAGGGAAGGAGTCCACCGGCTGCAGCCCAGGGTCCTGTGGCGGTGTCGCGGTGAAGGGAAGCTGCCGGTGTTGTCTGGTGCAGGAGCCACGTGTTGGTAGCTCAGTCAATGTCGCCTTGGAAGCTCCCGGGTCCCAGCGGTATGCATGTGATCTGAGGTTGGTGGAATATTTCCTTTCCTGAAACATAGGGGCCATAGTTAATTTAGAGAATCTGTGGTATGATGGCATTGAAACGGTAGGGATTAACACCTGCTAGGCACTGTGTAAAATAATATGTAACTTCAACGACCCAACTCTACCATTGAGCTTTAAGCTTTAACGTAAGGTAATTAATATTAATAGCATAAGATTGGTTTTACACAGTAAGCTTGTTTTGTATACCTTCCTTATATAAATAAAATGAGTCACAAGAAATACTAACCTTTTATTAATCTCCCAATTTAGACGACCCGAATTTGATGGAATGCTCTCTAGTTAGTACCTTACTTCAACATTTAGTTTTGAGTAATAATTAAGATATCATTAAGTACTGCAATAGGCATTTCCACGTTTGTCATAGCCGGCCGTGGAAACCGCTTGTTACAGTTGGCGCCCAGGGAATATTTTGTGTTAAAGAGCGAAATCCATCAAACTCATTAATCAGTGCCATCATACATTTTTAGAGAGAAGCAAAGTTTATTGTTGTTACTTACTTACTTTAGTCCTTATGTGAACAAGAAACAGTCTCATTTCTTGTTATTTTGTTATATTCAGTCTATTTAACATTACATTTAGCCTTTATAAAACGACATCAGTCGAATTTTGTGCACTAAAACAGCTAAATTTATGATTAAAAGTTAAGTTTTAGATGTAATTTTCAGTCTTCAGTACAGTCAGTCTGACATTTCTGGCAGTTTTAAGCTTTCATTCAGTTGTGATATCAGTTTAAGCACTATTTATAGCAGTTTAGAACTTTAGTACCATTAATAAGGCTATAAGTAGATATAATAATAGTTTTTGAATTAAATTTGTGTAAAAATTGTGCAATTTACAAGTGTGACATTGGTCTTTGTTGAAAATTTGGAAAATTTGGGTATGCTATTGAGTTCCTGTAGAGATTAGAAAGTTAGAAATGTGTTAGTTGTCAAAGACAAGTGAAAGATTTTGTAATTACAAATAATATCTAGGCAATTTTGTTTACATATTTAGTGTCATAAAAATAACCTCTAATTGAATTACATACATACAATAAAAACAAAATATTAATTTTAAAACATACACTTTGTATGGCTTGAGTCATTGTTAGATACAATAGTAATAGGGGTGTATTTTTGAACGAATTAGGGATGAACGAACTTTCACTTGTCAAAGAAAAAAAATTGTCAATAGATTTTCTCAAATCTGTACCTACATTATTTCAGTTGTAAATTACATTATGATAATTAATTGTGGTTAAAATCCAAATAGTTTCTAACTAGCTTTGTGAGAGTTACTTGCTTAGATACACAAATAAATATAGGAAAGTAGTTAAAACACATTCTCTGCAGGGAAACTTTATTAGAATTGCCACACATTTAGTACATTACAAAAAGCATTGTGATTCATTGCCATTATACACTTTGTATTACATTTTGTATTAATACAGTTCAATTTCATTTTTGTAGCGCAATGAACTGATTTATTATGAAGTAAAAATCCGGTCTGAGACACCGCTTGGTAATGTAGCATGTTTGAGGAAGCAGTTAAGGAATTTGGTACTTGTGTGTCCGCCGGATGCTATTTAGACACTTTATTAGCACAGTTGATTGGTGCGGACCAGTCAGGTACCGGATCCGAGGACAGTACTCCGGCCATGTCTTCAGGTTTTCAGTCAACTCTGGGTAGGGAACTGCAGGTCCATTGTTCCGGTGATAAGAATAAATGGTTAATTACATGCAATGGACACACAGACCCGAGGTCATTTTGGAAAGGGTTGAGGAACTTCAGCTTGCTTTTGGAATGTCAGATGTAGTTTTGTTCAGTTCTGCTGCACAGTTGTTTGTTGTTCAGGTTTTGTTGTGGTATACAGGCATTAAGAACCAGGTTTCTTCATGGAATGATTTGAACCATTTTGTTGAGTAAGTTGAGCCTGTAATTATGATTTTTCGACTTAGGTAATAATGCAGCGAGTAACAGCCAGGAATTTCACACCTACACTTAGGTTATTTTGTGCAGTAAGTAATTTTAACTGCAAATTCCCAACAACAGGGTTATATTTTGATACGTAATATAATAATAATATGTTAGCCTCTATACGTCCCACTGCTGGGCAGGCCTCCTCTCATGCACGAGAGAGATCAGGCTATACGATACGTAAATCTAATAAATCGATTTCTAAATGTTTGGAGGTCAGTGTATTAAAAAGTTTTGACATTAGTGATTTTGACATTTGTGACACTGACGGTTGGTACGTTCCGTTTCACGAGTTGCATAGTCAGACCGAACTGCAACTGTGTTTTTTTCTGTTTGGAAGTTTTGGCATTTAGTTTTGGAGTTGACGTTTAAATATTAGTTACTTCTTTATTTTGATAATTTAATTAAAAGTAAACATTTTTAAAATTTCGCTAGTTTACGCTAAATTTATTTAGAGATTTAAACGTCAACATTTAGCTAAACAAGACGGGTTTGCTTGTTAGCTAGGGTCGTACTTAAGATTGGAGATTTGGTGTTAGATATAGAAGTGCGTAGGTTATTTTGGGAAGCACGGTCTCAAATGATTTGTGGTTTGGAACCGCTACGTGGCACCGTGCATTCGGAGACGACGACCACTTCGCTTAATAAATTTAACGTTTCCTCTCAAGTTGTTCTCGCTGGTAGTGTTAAATAACGTGGTAGTTATTTAATACGAACCTGAAAGAGTCGTGGCGAACAGATACAGCTGTTTCGTCACTTAGTTTGAAAGATGAAGTATGCAACGATTAGAAAGGGATGAATGTATGGTGCGAGACAATCCTTTTGTCACAAATCGCGGTACGGTCCAAATTTTGTCGTGGTACTTACCATACCCGACTGGCGCTGAGTTGGTGCTATTTTGTGGTTTTTTTTGGCGTGTTGTTTTTTTGGTTTATGAGCACATTCGATGCACACCTAGGAAGTGCAGTGCGGCAACACGGATTTTGGTTTTGGAGTCTTCGCTGGAGGAGGCCCAAACATTTTGAGGACCTACTCAACCTACATGGTTGAGTACGTCAAACTGTACTCAACTCAAAACAAAAGTTGAGAGTTGAGACAGTATTTTGTGGTTTTGGTTTGTGAATGGGAAGTTTATACTGAAGGGCTGAGACGATACGGCGTCTTCAATCCGACGGTTTAAGTTGAAGGATTTTTTTGTGAAGGAATGGGTTTTCAAATGGTATTGGTTTGTGAATAGGAAGTTTATGCTGAAGGGCTGAGACGATACGGCGTCTTCAATCCGACGGTTTAAGTAGAAGGATTTTTTTGTGAAGGAATGGGTCTTTTCAGATGGTTTGGTTTGGTATGTCGATGACCTGAAGGGTAGGACAAGTTTTCCCTTGTCTACACCGGAAGGTAGACAAAAGTTATGGTTTGAATTATATATTGGATGTACCTCTTTCAGTTTATTAAATTAAACGAAGAGTGTTGAATTTTGGAATTTTATGTTGCTCGGTCTAGTAGAGAATATTTGAAGTATGCTGATCATCGGACCTAGCAGTTGGTTTAGCTTTTTCAACACAACTACTTGGTTGTGTTGGGAAAGCTAAGGAATGTTTTCTGGATAGGGTTTAGTAAGTGACCATTTTTTCCGTCAGTCGGCAGTCACATTTTGTGTTGCGTGGGTTCGAGAATACAAGATGTTGTTGTGATATTTATTTTGGTTAGTTATTGTAAAATTTAAAACTTAAGTTGTAGTGTTTGGATAGTTCTCGCTTTTCGGTTATCGGTTGAGTAGTTAGTATCTCGAATTCACTGCAAATATTTTAGTGTTTGTTTTCGGTTCTCTCATACGTGGTATGGTCGAGGTATATATATTTTATTTCTTTGTTTTTTGTTGTGACTCTACAGTTTGGATAAATCGCTGAGGACAGCGAGCAGTTTACCTTTGGTAAACTGCAACAGCGGGAAGAGGGGTATTGTAACGTTGTGATTTTGATCACTCAATCTTTAATGCGTTTTGAAAGGTCTCTCAAATAGTTTCGTTTTCATAACTAGCAAGTATGTCTTGAACTGGCAACAATATGAATGACAATTAATTAACCAATCAAAACAAAAAGTAATTAGTGGGGTTGCTAATTAAAAATAAAGTAAATGTTTATAAACTTACATGTATTTAGAATATTGCAATAAAACATGGTTATAAATAGCAACAATAGTCAAAATATCAATAGAAAGAGACTTTTGATTTTTATGTCTAATATAAAGATAAATAATGAAATTGTTAATTAGTGTCATAATTAAATTTGGTTGGATGCTGACATCCCCAGCATCAGGTCGTATGGAGCACTTCCTTGATTGTTCCCAGCCGAGATAGGCTACTTTTTCGGTACAATATCTAGCCAAGTCCATCGTCACATGTAGTGATTGCTTTTGATAAAAGGATAGCGGGGATCCTTGCCACGGAGGCAGAATAGCTGATGGATTGAAGTATTTGTCGCGGCTGCTTCTGCTGGTGGGGATTCCTGAGAGCAGGGAGGGAAGCCTGCAGCAATGAATTAGATACACGTTTCGTATCTCCTGCTGCTGGCGGGGTGTGTATTTTATTTGTATCCATATTGGTCTTCTTTATAAGGCGGCGTCTCGCTTGCCTAATGGCCTTAAGCCACTTTAAGTTTCCGGCTGCCGTGTGAGGCAGGGAAGGAGTCCACCGGCTGCAGCCCAGGGTCCTGTGGCGGTGTCGCGGTGAAGGGAAGCTGCCGGTGTTGTCTGGTGCAGGAGCCACGTGTTGGTAGCTCAGTCAATGTCGCCTTGGAAGCTCCCGGGTCCCAGCGGTATGCATGTGATCTGAGGTTGGTGGAATATTTCCTTTCCTGAAACATAGGGGCCATAGTTAATTTAGAGAATCTGTGGTATGATGGCATTGAAACGGTAGGGATTAACACCTGCTAGGCACTGTGTAAAATAATATGTAACTTCAACGACCCAACTCTACCATTGAGCTTTAAGCTTTAACGTAAGGTAATTAATATTAATAGCATAAGATTGGTTTTACACAGTAAGCTTGTTTTGTATACCTTCCTTATATAAATAAAATGAGTCACAAGAAATACTAACCTTTTATTAATCTCCCAATTTAGACGACCCGAATTTGATGGAATGCTCTCTAGTTAGTACCTTACTTCAACATTTAGTTTTGAGTAATAATTAAGATATCATTAAGTACTGCAATAGGCATTTCCACGTTTGTCATAGCCGGCCGTGGAAACCGCTTGTTACAATATTAATAGTAGTTTATGTAACTGTTACGTTTTAAGGCCTAATTACGTACAGTTGCATACACTGCTTTATCTACACACATATTATTAACCCGAAATGATGATTGAATGACTGCAATTGCACGGATTGCACGCCGTCGCCATCACCAACTCGATTGTGTCGGCGGTCGGGCGGCGCATGCCCGCACCCGGATTTTCATAATGATATCGAATTTTTGCTTATTATTTGATAATAATAACATCGTTACAGATAACACATTTGTTCTAACTACTAAGAAGACGTTCGAAATTTGAACGTAATTAAGGTATCGGTTACCGATACTCAAATGTAAACATTAAGATGCAGCCACAGATACTTATATCTAAATATAGGGCGTTTGCTCATCGATCCTGACCATAAAATAGACATATTAGGGTATGGGTGTAGATAAATGATATTTCGTACATATATTCCGAGAAACTCAGTGGTATGAGCCAGGATTTTAACACGAGACCTCCGGATTTAAAGTCAAACGTCTTACCGCAAGGCTACCAGCGCTTTTTGGAAACTGAGCTGGCTTTTTTGTACGAAATAAATAAATATGTAAATGTTTACTGTGCAAGTTGACTGTGTACTGTGACACCGCTACCATTCAGTAGCGCGACGCGACACTAGCGTAGTTCAATACTTAAACCCGTAACCTTCGATCCGGGAGTTAGGATCGTCAAGCGTGATCGGAGACGGAAGCCCGTGTTTCTGTGCAACAGCTACATTATAATTATAACGTAGAAATGTATGAAAATTAAATATGTAGTATTTGATTAAGTAAGATATTTACAAGAACTTGACCAATGACACCTATTAAGAAAATTAAAGAAAGGCCTACACCGTTTTTTTAAATCGTACGTTGGATGACGGACTGTAGAGAACCCTAAACAGTGTCGACTTAGTGCCGGTTGCACCAAACCGTTTGTTAACGTCAACGTCATCGTTAAAAAAATCATGTATGAAAAGTTTGACAGTTTTCTATGGGATGACAGCTCCGTCGCCATGTTTAACGTTGATGAGTCCGTTAATTGTGCGTGGCGCAACCGAATCATTTACTACTTACTCGCTTTACGGTGAAGGAAAACATCCTGAGGAAACCAGACCTAATCCCGATGAGGCCTAGTTACTCCTCTGGATTGGAAGGTCAGATGACAGTCGCTTTCGTAAAAACAAGTGCCTGCGCTAATTCATGGGATTAGGTTATCGGAAGACGTATTGTCTATACCCAAATAACATTTGAATTATCGGGTAAATATTGCGAATACAAGGTGATTTTTATTTACCCCACCAGTCCCTTATTATTGATGTATTATGAACCCTGTATACGGTACCCTAGTGCAGGACCGACGACGGTATCGTCTTACGGCTGGACAAATATATCAAGGCCTGTTTTTTGTGCGCGCGCGCTTCGGAAGCGGCGACATTCCGATATAGATGTGTAATGCTCAGACATGATCAGATTGTTTACGATGTTTTATTTATTAAATTGTACATCATTTTTCACAAAAAGCAGCTAAATCTATAGTTTATAATAGGAAGAATCTGCTTGCGAATATGAAGAGATATTAAAATATTGTCGTGTTGTGTTGTTGTGTGTTGTAGATTGAACTAGTATTAAGTTATTTTATATGTTTCCTTCGTAGTTCGCAGCGCCTTAGTTTTTACTGTAATGCTGTGTGACTGATTTCAATAAATAAAATAAAAAATATTTATAAAATAAAACATACTGTTGAAGGCATTATTTTTGGATAAACACAAGTATTGCTTGTGTTAAAAAAATAAAAATGAGCCTATTCATATTAAAAAGGGACTAAATATTTACTTTATAACGAGGGTTTAACGCGTAATATCACGTAAAATGCGTACGAAAAATCAATTATTAAGTTACAAACTTTTGTACCTATATGTAGCAAATTTTTTACGCTTAACCGAGGGAAAATTGCAGAAAAAATGTACCTTTACTTTTTTTTTAATTTGATAAATATTTTGAGTCTATCCTATGCAGAATCATGAGCTCTATCGAGTCTGATAGATTAAAAAAAATGTCACAACTGTTCCAAAATTTTCATACAAAAAAATTTCGTTACGTTCATAAAAAAAGTGCAACGTTATCAGTTTCGTTACATTTTTTATGAACGTAACGAAATTTTTTAGCATTTTACTTCACAAAAGTACGATTTAAGAGTAAGATTCAACAGGAGCTTTTTACAAATTTAATACTTTTGACAATAGGTACATATAGGAAAAAGATACATAATAAGTATAAATGAATTACCTACAAAACGGTAAGAAGAGCGATGGGTCCGGGTAGCCGACAGCCGGAATGCAGGTGGTTCACCTTCGCAACCGGTAATGCAATTACCCCCTTCCATGCAAATAAGATTACATATCGCAATATTACTGTGGTTACGCGGTGTTATTAATCGCTGCATGCACGGTGTTCCATAAATACAACGATTTTAGTCACGTTTGGTCCTCGAGAAAGCAGTTACAAGATACAACCTTTTGTGAAACGGACCTAAAAAGTTTTACTTATCTGTAAAACGGGAGCCTACTAAGACTCTGCTGTATATCTGTCTGTCACTAGGCTGTATTTCATGAAATTTTTACAAACAAATAATAAAAAACAGAATAAAATAGTAATTAAAACATGATTTTTTGCCGTTTTTATAGAATGGTACGGATCGAATCCCTCGGCCGCAAGTATGAATCGCACTTGGCCGGTTTTTTCTACCACTCGCGTGGACTTCAAGTTAAGAACGAACGTTAAAGAACGTTGAATTCAAAATGAAGACCAAAGCGTAATAACGTTAGTGACTCATTAACGTTATTAACTGTTATTTATGTATTCAACAGAAACAAGAGACACTTAAATAATAAAGTCTTAACTTTCAGGCAAACATATTAATGCGTTCGAATCATAATATTGTAAGTGAATTCATTATTTTGCAGCTTACTGCTAGCAAAGATCGCAGAAAAATTTCGAACACGGTAATTTTAGTATACACAGCCCCAGCAAGCGACAAAACCTACATGCACCGCAATAAATTATGCATTCCTACCTACGAAATTTTTACACACAATTTTTGCACATTTGTGCTAATACACTTTGTCTGTAGTAACTGTTCTAAGGCAGACCAATTTAAAGGATACCTTATGAATCCCTCTTTTTTTCAAATTTTATTGCACATAAAAAAAACTAGTACAACAATGCCAGTCAACCATAATAGGGCCAAACAGAAATCCGTTAAGGTGGGTGCAGTAATAAATGGTAACTATTATCTTATCTGACAACTAAGAAATTATTTACAATTATAAGCTAATTAAAACCTCTGATGAGTGGCGGTTACTCCACCGACAAGAGCAAAGCTCTTAAATAGATGATGATGATGAAAACCTCTGATAATGATGCGCCACGATACTATAGGCGGAGATCAGTAGTCCTTATTATTTGCTTGTCTGCTAGCAACTGAACCAAGGACGTCCACCGCGACAGGTCGCCGATAACTCCTCCATTGTTCAGGACTGATAGACAGATACTAATACTGTAATAAAAATATACAGCTGTTTCCTGATTCTTTAGCCTTACAAGTGCAATTCGTAAGGTGCATTGGAATAAATTTCAAATAGGCATATTCTAAATATCACCAATTATCTAGAAGACTCTAGAAGCAATGCTCTCTCACTCTCAAACTCAAGCAACACTGAGCAACACAGAAGATAAGTTCGAAATTATTAAGGAAATGTTATATTTATACCACATACTAATAAACAAATTATAATACAGAAAGCTCAAATAGCTCAGCTTTTAATAAAACTAAGTAAGAACGAGAAGGTTAAGAATAATAGAGTCACAGTTTTTTTTTTATTAACACTAACTCAACAGCGATTAGCATTTATATAAGTATACGATTTTAAGCTAACATGGTCAATTAACATTACAAAAACGATGTATTAACTGAGTTACTCCGTGATAATGGCGCATCCAACTGTGTCGAAACATCGGGAACTCGAAAAAACAAACACACATGGAAAATACCCCGTTTTAAATAGTTTTTTAGCTTTTAAGTATATACTTTAACGCTAATTTAAGCTATACGTAAGCTGCTTAAAAGCTCTTAATTTGAAATTGATTTGACATAACCAGCAAAGGATCACGCTCCGTATCATAAGTTAACATAGTAGTTAAGTATAAATGTAACTAACACATTTATGAGCTGAACGCCTGAAATAAACAATAATTTAATTTAATTTAATTTATAAGTAGCAAGCGAAAAGCACTGCGGGTAATAACACATCATTTCGTATTTTTAAAGTGCGTATAACGCTTTAGGCCTTCGTAATATTTATGTGACTATAAAACGCTTGACAACTGTCGAACGAGCTGAGAAGCGTGAGATCACTCAGACATCAATTCTAAGAAGCTGCGTATGAGCAGATTCTTAACGACCTGAGTTGGCCTACTACCAACGTGGGTAGTAATCGCAGTAGGTATACAAATTATACCTTTCAGAAACATATGTTACATTACATGCTAAAAAGAATACCCTAAATATCCTAAATCGATGTTAAAAACACTCACTTTGCTCTTGGTTCATGGAATTTCTGTATTGTAACTATAGAACAAATTAAATTATTACATATGTTTATTAGGAACACTACTGCGTAAATTACAAACTGAAATTGATCTCATGTACAAAACACAGACTACACAGACACCTCATCATTAAACTTTTACAGGGAGCACGAGGTCACCACACATCAGTGCAATTTTATTCGTAAATTTCTACGATCCGAACAGCAAATCTCAATAGTATTATACACCAATTTGTAGTATAACAATCCAGGTTCACCCCTGTAACTTGATTTTTGTGGATGTTTTTAATCCACATGAGTAATGATCAAAAACGTTACCTCAATTGAAATACGCGGTCGCGCTCTCATACAAAATTAGTACGGGAGCACTGATGCGTGGTCACCCCGAGTTGTACTTATGATCTATCTAGTGTTGAGGTTATCTGTGTGTACAAAAGAAAAAGTGACGAAAGAGAGAGAAAACCTTGAGGTCCTGGTCACTTTCTTTCCTATAAGTATTACAATCGATTTTAGTTGAGTATGTAGTACATTGATTGGCCTTTACGCCACCCAATAAATATTCTTGTTTATTTCGTACTTACAATGTTTCAATTGAAACCTATAGTCACGTCACGCATGCGCGCCTTCCAGACTTAATTCAACGAATTTATTCTCATTCAACAACAAATGCCATCAATGGCAAGTCAATACCATCATGGACAGTTAACGTGAACCTTATTTCAACCACATAACAGCTACCTGTGGTCAGTCAAGTACTGTTAGTAGAAAAACAATGCGCGATTGTATAAATGTCGTAAGCGACGTGACTTTACTTACTATTTATTACGTTTCGATTGTAACTTGCGTGGAATCGATCGGTATTGTTCTAAGTATTACATTTATAGTTTTGTCGGTTACATTGTTATAAAAAGCTGGATTCTTAGAACCAACAGTACCTATAAAAAGTGTAGCACTCCTAAACAATTTCGAAAATTAATATTGTTAAAGAGCTTTTATTAAATTTAAACATTCTTTACAATGCATGAGCTCGGAAAATGCTCTTTTTAAGGGTAATGTCGTGTATAGAAAGCGATTCTTTGCCGCACACCTGCGGCAAAGGATTTGTATAGTGCTTTTCTGCACAACCGGCCGGGCGGCGCCCGCCCGCCACGCGACGCGGTGTACTTCTCTGCGAGTCTGCACAGTGCTAGTTTATACTACACTAAATCCAATTATTATTATTTATTTCCTCGCATAATGCATTGTAAAATGTTGTATGCTACATTTGTATAAAACAAGTAAATTCCGACTCGTGTCGGTGTTAAAACACTCCCTTCGGTCGTGTTTTAAATCACACCGCCACTCGTTCGGAAATTACTTGTTTTCTACACTTGTTGCATAAATAACTATTACAATGCATGAGCTCGGAAAATGCTCTTTTTAAGGGTAATGTTGTGTATAGAAAGCGATTCTTTGCCGCATACCTGCGGCAAAGGATTTGTATAAGTAGTACTTTTCTGCACAACCGGCCGGGCGGCGCCCGCCAGCCACCGGGCCGCCCGCCACGCGACGCGGTGTACTTCTCTGCGAGTCAGCACAGTGCTAGTTATATACTACACTAAATCCAATTATTATTATTTATTTCCTCGCATAATGCATTGTAAAATGTTGTATGCTACATTTTCTACACTTGTTGCATAAATAACTATTGTAGACATTGCCCTCAATCGTGAATTGCAACAAGCCCAACATACAGTCATCTTCAATATGTAATATGAATATTAAACAATAGCCGAAAAAAAACGAAATGTTTTTATGTAGAGCCAAAAAAGCGTGCCAGATTGTGGACTTAGTTGGGCAAGACACTATGAGTACTATGACAAAGTAATCTATGTGAATGTTTTATAATAAAAGTTAATAACAGCTAAAACATGCTTTAAATATAAAAACATACGTTAAATCTTCACCCTAAAATAAAACCATAAAACTTCATAATGTCAAGTAACAAAATTCCATAATCCTAATTATCGATAAATCATAAAAATAATTTAATTATCAATTTTAGATCACAACAGGTACTGATAAAAATAAATTTGTGAATATCGTATGGGAAAAACGTATATTTTTGTATAAGCTCTGAAGGCACTTACGACATTTAGTGTCAACTTTTAAAGTAGCTCAATAATCCTCTTTTATAGTTATAGCAAACAGACGTGGGGTAGGTTCGGATTACTATATTTACGTTTGTATATCACGTATTTTAGTATGATAATGTTCTTGAGGTATAAAACTATGAATAGACAGGATTAAAGTGGAATGTCGGGAATTTTTGGACATTGAGCAGAGCTGGTGAGTAGAGAAGATTGAAAGCCGATGATAACAGATAAGAATGTTTCATGGCTGAAACCTAAAGAAAAAGGGTCACTACGTATAGCAATTTTCATAAAAGGCTACCCTTTTTTATTGTCCTCTATTGTACTTGACTACGATTTGAATAAGATAACACAAAACAGAAAATTTTAACTAAGTAACAAGTGAACAATGTACAACTAAAGAAAGACAGTCAAAATATCCTAATAACTTCAACATTTCTAAAACAATTTAATAAACTTCTGTAGTGGGAAAAGATTTTAATTTTAATAAGATGAATTATTTCTTAATCTTATCTACTGACGATTCAGCGATACGAAGGTAAATCAGTTCCAAATTTTCTAATAATATAAAAGTTAATTTACAATATTCGGCTGAAACCTCTCTACTTTTAATAAAGTGAGGATTATTGTGAGGTAAGTACCTGTACCTTTATCATCATTAGTCGTTCCCTCAGAGCCGAGGGTCGTGACATCATGTCCTTCTGTTGAAGATCAGGTTCCTCCATAGGCTTCTATCCCTCGCTAAGCGCATGGCTTCTTGCAGTTATGGGTGCAGTGATTGACCTCTGTACCTTAAGTACCTAGTATATTATATTACCAATTAATAGGTACTAAGCATCAGAATATCACGCAATTACATGTATTGTGCAAAACATTTATATTAACCATGTCCTTGTTTATTTTTAAATGACACTGAACTTGCACATGGCAAATTGTCTGGCGCCGATGCCTTGCGCAGATCTCCTTACAGGCAATACCAAATATATATCCACTTTGAACCTTATGCTCATTGCAATAAAGGCGACAAATGTATGCATATATTTGACGCTAAAATACGTTGACAGAATTGACTGACCATACGTAAGCCTTATTACAACGGGGTAAGGTCTACTATGTATATAAGGTAAGCATGTGGAACTTTTTAGCTTAGCAAACTAATCGGCACCTTTCTAATGTCTAGGTGATCGGCTTCGGGGTGACAGTTGAAGACAGGTGGAATGTAGGGCTGTCAATTACTGGTACAGTCGGTGGCAACAGACGATAATGTTAAAGAGTACAATTATTTGGAAATATATCATTGTAAATCTTCAAAAGAGATCTACTTAAATATACCTCCAGAATAGAAAAATAACGGTCGACAATTTATCTTTTTTTCTTTTTTTTTTCAGGCATATCTGGGCAAAATTTAAATGAGTCTACTTTTTTCCACTATTAGTGATACGCTTAAGCCAATAAGATGCAAAATGGCAAATTTTATAAACGTTTTCCCAAAAATTGCACGATTTTTCTAATCTGAAAAAACAAACAAATTATAGTAATCAAAAGATAAGATATAAAGCAATGAAATGTATTATTTCTTACATAAGATATTTGGTCATAATTATTTTATTTGGTCAACTATGACATTGTGAATAATTTGCTTATCATAAAATTATTCATACATTTTTTTATTTCGATTTAAAAATAAGACAAGAATTTATTAACATAGGTCATGTCAATTATTTTAAGTTTGGTTTAATTCCTTTTGTTTAATATAAATTTCTTGATTTAATAAAACAAATTGCCATGTTTTGATAGCTCTGACATATTCTTGCAAGTTAGGCATCGTCACATTTTATTTAACATTATAACCTATAACGTAAAAAATCTTAACATGTGTTAAGACAAATTAGATTACTTTAAAAATAGTTTCATCGTGCAGCTTATTGCATATATCCTGCTCCTTTTTATTGAAATAATGAACATTAATTACTAAGATGTATGTGCGTTACCTCCCTTAGCCTAAACTAGAAGACGCCGATTGATTTGTCGCACAGAGGGAGTCTTATAACATAATAACACACATAGTGTTATGGCGACACGGCGGATGTAGTTAACTGTCGCAGTGAGGTTGTAAAAACAATGGTTATATCGAATAATTTAAATATTGACTTTAAAGTGTAGCAAGTTAGTATACACTGTAGCAGTGGCGGCGCGTCCATAGAACATGATTCCCGGCTTACCTAAGTTTCAGGCGCCTGAGTAGTTTTCCTACAGCTCATAGGCGAAGAAATTATAAGCCAAATTAAACACCGGCTTTTCTAAGAAAAAATTTGAACCACCGCCACTGCACTGTAGGTACATATGTATGTATCTTTATACAGAGATAGTTTACACTAATTACTTCATGATGTGTATGTATGTTACCCCCAGCCTAAACACTGCACTTGGTTGCTGACTGATTTGTCAGCCGAGTGACAGACAGACGAAGTGTAACATAGAGTTATGATAATAGGGTGGATGTCGTTAACTGTCTCAGTTAGATTGTGAAAACAATGGTTCACTATAAATATATACTTAATTGTTTTTTAATTAGATAGTAAAGTTTCTTTTTTTTTCATTGTTCATTGTGATGACTACGCTACGGATTGTAATATAAGCACTAGTATAAAATATAGTCGGAGATATTTCCGATATTTAGGTTTTGATTTCATTATGCCATGCCATAAGTCATAAGTAAGTACTTAAATACTTAAATCTTAAATAGAAAATAAATATATTTTAACTTGATATTTTTAAAAGAAAAATCCACTTAACAGGTTAATTGCGGGCCTATGATGGTCAGTAACACTTTTATAATCTGTCATCGTGGCCCTCACAAATGTATGTCCCGTGGCCTATAACCGCGAACCACTTTGATTAACGAATCGTCTGTTTGCATTAGAGATGCACCGAATATCCGGTTACTATCCGGTATCCGGTCTATCCGGCCCTTATTTTAGTATCCGGCCGGATACCGGATATCTTCGTACTATCCGGCCGGATACCGGATGTAGTCATAGTCGCCCACTAGTCATAGAACATTTTTTTTTTACACAAAAATACGCGAGCGCGTGTGTACTTTTGAAAGAAGTTACTCCGTTTTGTTGCCTAGAATTCCTAGGAATGTATCCACGCGAACGTTCACTACGACACAGGTCGAAACCTCCACGACGCGCACCTGCGAAACTCAAATTGTAGGTATACATAGTACCGCCGGCCGAATATTCGGCGGCCGGATACCGAATATTCGGCGGAGGGTCAGGCCGAATATCCGGTATCCGGTATCCGGCCAAACCACTATCCGTTGCATCTCTAGTTTGCATCACTCTTTTTCGTATATGCAAGAGCGATAGAGACCGGGACATCGTTTTGTCGATTTTCGAACTTCGCGCTATGCCCCCTAGTACGCCCGTCTTCAATTGAGTCACACCTATATGTAGTATATAGTATCAAGTTCAAATAAGAAGCTAAAGCAAGTCTGACTGTACCAGGTTTGGATAATGTATGGGGAGAAAATTCCACTATCGCTGGAACTTAATCACGACAAGTTTTTCCTTCGCCAAGGTGTCGACCAAGTGAAATGGTTTCCGCTCGGCCATTAAAGGACGGTACCTTTTTATACAACGTGTCGGATTCAGTTTCAGTATGAATTAAACGCATGCCAATGTTAGAGGACCCCAAGAGCAAGTAAATGGACCCCGTAGTCAGCAACAAAAGTTGCCGAGTGAAATAAGATATAATTACCTATTTACATTTCATTTCATTTCATTTATTTATGCAATCCATGCTACATAGTTATTACAGAGAATAAATATATATTTATATAATCATATAAATATATTACGTAAGTTACTGAACAGCGACACAAACAAGTGCTGTGTGTTTAATTGTTTATGTGTCTAATTGCTTTTGCAATCTTAATTTCGTACTGCAACTTTAGTTGCTGACTGTATGTTTAGCGAAAATTTTATTTTTGGGTACGTTTATAAAGTCCGATTTTTCTTGTTTTCTTTATTTTTTAGCATAATAGAATTATGTAAATTGTCTCACCAATTATATATTATGCATATTAAAATAGCCCAAGCTTAAATATTACAACACATTTAATCGATCATATGAATAATCATATCCTCGCGTATGACGAATAAGCTTTTGGCCTAACAAGGCTTTATTTCTAGTAAATTCAGTAAGCCCACGCGTGGGCACTGAGTCAACATTCCGAGGCGCAGGCGCGGTGGGCAGCTGACATTGACATTAGGATACCTTAACTGCCTAAAGGTGAACCTTATCTCTATGTAATAAAGTTCAAACTGTGTTAATGTTATATTGTGCTTACATTGAAGCACATTGATACTTTCTTCTTACAAGTGGATGTCAAAGGTATCGGGTTATATGCGAAGTGCATGGTGGGGAGATTCAAAGATACTAAGTATACTAACAGCACACGGTGTAGGATTAAGTTTAGTTGAGAGGCATTTAGTAATGTGATGTGACCCATAAGCCCATAACCGATAAGGATGACATCATCTACAGTACCCTACACAATGCGACATGTTTCCATGCGTTCGGCAATCATCTTAAATATGCTGAATGTGTGAAACACACCTAAGTTCCTAGTTGTAGAGTGTGAAATGCCTTAAAGTTTGTTATTAAATAAATACTAACTTTGAAAACATTGAAAAAATAATCAACCCAGCAGGACTTGAACCTGAATCGATATGCCTTGCCGGGGCTCGATCACTTTACCAATTAAGCTATGGGTTTACGCCCTCTGCGTTATGCCAACACCTGTCTCCTTCTCACATTCTGCCAAGCAAACAAACAACATCTCTTTCCTGTAAATTTACTTCAAATCATTAATAAAATCAGTGGAAGTCAATAAAATATTTTCAATACAAACTCTCCGTAATCCAACCTTAACACTGATAGTGCTGGCACGTCCATATTGCAACGAACACTGCTATTTTCAACCGACTTCAATATTACGAAGGAGGAGGTTATCAATACGTCGGGATCTTTGTTTTTTTTGCAATTTTTTTATGTATGTTCACCGATTATTCGAAGACGGCTGGACCGATTTGGAAAATTCTTTTTTTGTTTGAAAGAGTATACTTGACAGTTGGTCCCATTGTCACCAGGTCCAAATATGATGATGGAATCCTGGAGAAATCGAAGGAACTCTTCAACTATTATAGGCACACCTATAGTGATTTCAGTATTTTTTACAGCAACTCGGGCATTTCTTCTTAGAAAAGCGGATCCTAAGTGAAGTCCGTTCTTTTTTTAGTCAAATTATTATACCTAAAGTATTAATATTTATTTTCCTTCCTTTCAAGAATGTTTGTGATGCACTCGTTGTATCATCTGTAGTATTTTGGAGTTATTTTCCTCAATCACTTTTGACCAGGTCAAGGTTAGGACAGTGTGGTAATTCTAGTTATTTATATCAATTTGTTGTTGACTTTTGTTTCACAGTAATTTCTTTAGTCTCAGTTTCGAGGAATATTATTTGTCCTTTACAATTTAGCTTTAACTTTATGTATTGTGGCTTTGAAACAATAAATACGTCACTGGCAGAACGTCCATAGAACTAGATTCCCACCGGCTTCTCTTATTTTCAGCCAGTTAAATACTTTTACGACAGCTCATGGAAAGGAAGAACAAATGTAGCCCCGGCTTCCCTTTTAATTATTTTGACGCACCGCCACTGTTACCTATAAATTTTTTCCACCATTTTTTCGAACGAATTTGTTACATCCTTTTTGTAGGTATACAGTGTGTTTCTGTAATAGGAGCAATAAATTAAAACATAGATTCTACTCCTCAAACTACAAAACTTTTGTTCAACAACTTTAAAAAAATATGTATTTTGTAGATTGTTTCTTTTTCATACAAACTAAATAGTATTTTCAATGAACGTTAAAATCCGTCTAATTGACATTGCTTGTCACCCTACAGACATAGTCAATTTCGGAATACATTGCGTGTTTGAAAAAACTTTAAAGTGTCCTAAAAATCAAACCATACGTTATTTTTAAAAGTCGCTGAACAAAAGTTTCCTGGTTTGAGGAGTAGAATCTACGTTTTAATTTATTGCTCCTATTACAGAAACACACTGTATACTACACATACAAAGATTTTTTCCTTCTTTTGCAAATGGTTAGTTAGTAGTTTGATAGATAGCAGTTTAACCAAGCTAACGAACTTTAGATTTTCGAATTACGCTATAAAGTACGGTAAGATACTTATTTAGATATTTTTTATGCATATCTGGAATGGTCTCTACTTTGTTCAGATAAAACAAAATACTTTATATTTCTTCAGTGTACGGTATGCTTAATATAGATATTTAGTGTTAACAATAGTCAATAATGCCTAATAGGTGATAAGTATACGAAGAAAAAGCTTGTTCTTTTTATAACAGACATATTTCTTAGACTATGATGGATTTCTTAACTAATTGTAATTGACACACGCTAATCGCGCGACCTGATCTGGTCCTAGCCTTATTTGGAATACTGGCTTAGGGTAAAATCAGGTAGCAATATATAGTTAAATACCTTAGAGCTTTGTGAGCGACTGTGGCGGCAATCAGGCGGAAACGTAGCACATTCAAAGTGCATAACTAAACCATTTTTATTTGAAACTAAGCTACCTATCTCCTGCTACTACTAATGACCGAACAACTTGTATAAAAACCGAACCGCTAGGATAAAAGGAGTATTTTTAATTTCGATTGTGTTGATTTTAAATCGTAGGTACAAATCATATTCAGAGGTCATAATGACTGGAGTTCGATTTTTGAATCTCACCGGTGACTTTTTTTGTATGCAGCCGATGACTATTTAGTACGAAATAAGTCACCCGATGAGATTCAAAAATCGAACTCCTGGTCCGCCAACATAGGAGTAATATCAAACGGAGTTACATCATAAATATTATAGGTATACATAGCCCACAAAAAAGAATTTTTAAATTTAAACAACCTACAGATTATGATTCGTATTATAAGATTATTCATAATAATATGGAACTATCAAAATATTTTTAAATGGCAGCACTTTGCTGAGCGGGCTTTATTTTAGGAGACCGAGAGGTCCGAGAGCGTGTTAAGATCATTTTGAACTTAGCACTTCTGTTGTATGTATTTCGGTGAAACATTGCCTTTAGGAAAGTAGGGAATGTATCCAATTTTCTTTAAATTCGCGCCTATGCGCGACTTTGTTTAGCTAGAAATCGTTAGCTGCCTCCCTAACTAAGATAGGTATATATACAGCCTTGGCCAGAAGTGTTGAGCACCAATGCGATTTTCATACAAAACTGGAAAGTTTAGTCCATCGTTTCCATCTTTGTTTAAGTTATTTTGTCAATTAATTTAAACTAATAGGCATGTTTTGTTGAAGTTAATAGTAACTGCATAGAATATTTGCAATATGTCGCACCGACTTAAATTTACATTTTTGGTACCTTCTGTTTTCATATTTTTAAGTACCTTGAAAGTGTTATTAAGTGAAGTTTTCTATATTTATAAATAAAATATAACATTTACCGTTACCGTACATTGTTAGGATAGGGAAATAATGCTTAATATCAAAATTGTAAACAAAAAGCACCTATGCTCAACACTTCTGGCCAAGGCTGTACGTGCATTCTGCAGTCCCAATTTTCAAATCCCATTCATTAAGTAACAAGAGATGAAATCATAACAAGTTTTTTGTCCCGATAGTTATAGTGAAAATCACTACAAGCCTTATAACTCTTTGATTGAGTCATAGCTGTCAACCGCTAAACATGGCGAACAAAATTTGTTCTATATGTCACATAGAATCTGCTTAGTATGATACATAAATCAATGATTCCATTGCACCTTTTAGGGAATTACTTCCTGTGTATCATATTTGATACAAATACACAATATAAGAAGAGAAAAGAAGGTGGTCCTTCTTTTCTCTTCTTAGTTTAGTTTACTAGTACTGCTCGTTTGATAAAATAAGTACGAGTAACGTACTAAGGTATCTTCTCAGCGTGTCCCCTTGTGCCGCCGCCGTGGGCCGGTAAGGCCGCCGCATTGACCCGCTTCGCCTTATGCGCGAGCGCAGCTGCTCGACCTCGCCGCCAGGCTTTTTGGAATCGGAGGTCAAGGTCGGCTTTTCAAAATGGTAGTGGAAATATTGTAAACAAGGAGTAAACATGACGTGCGCGTACGCACTTTTATATGTATAACACCGATCAATGGGATCATCATCATTTTCCTAGCGTTTTCCCGGTTACCTAGTAGGTATTCTTAACACAGTTAATTTTAATATAAGCGACTGATAAGCAGTAGTTTTTAAAGCTAGCCAAGGGAATATAATTAGCCTCAAAACTATTAAAACTAAAAGAAATTAAATCTACTGGTAGTACTGGTATGGTATAACATTATTCGTTACGGGAGTTCAGTCAGCAGCAGAAGTAGCTAAGCTGGTAGGGTGTTCAAAATGATCTACACACGCTCTTATTCTCTTAACAATAAAGTCGTGTCCAGTTCATTTTGAACACCCTACCCGCTCAGCTCATTTTGCTGCTGACTGTACATATAAATGAACACTTCCAAAAAAAATTGTAAATTTTTCAGCAAACAAAAAAGTTAACTAATTTGTAATGTAAACGAATTTTGATTTAGGTATCTATATATAAATTAATTAGTAATTACGTAAATTCACAACGTCAATGCGTTATAAAAATCAATCGCATGCAGACCATTCAATTCATGAACCAATCCAGTACAAATCAAGCACAAATATGCGTGAATAGTGTTGCATGTATTTATCTACTAAATTCCATTCGGGTTCCTATTCGCGCTAATTCACGATGTCAACGTTTTATCAATCAATTATATGCAAGCCATTCAATTCACGAACCAATCCAATACAAATGAAACGCAAATATGCGTGAATAGTGTTGCATGTGTTAATCTCACAGAACAAATATTACCTAAGTTAGAAGGCTAGGTACCTATAGAAGTAACAATCCCCCTGAATATTATGAAACTGCGCGTGCCGTTTTCTTGATATTTGTACGTATTTACTTATTCTGACTTGACAGTCATGCATGAGACGAAACACCATCATTTACTCTACTCGGAAAACATTTATGAATGAATTGCATTATTTCGGCGTAATACCTAGACCTTTTTTATATTATTTTATTTTCTACTCCTGCATTCTAATTTTCCAATAAAATGACTGACAGGTATATTCAAAGCATATACTTTATGAACGTTGTCATAATATGACTCAAAAGTCGATTCTTAGGGATATAATGGGTCTGTTGCCGGGGCGGGCTCCGCGCCGCCGCCACCCGCCGCTGTAGGCAAGGCAACTTCGACCCTCGAATCTTAAGAACCCTTATTATGTAACTGTTGCACAAAATACTATAGTGAGTTGGAAAGGTTCTTGTTCATCGTGTGAACCCTTAGTATAATCATTTCACTAATGTACCATAACGATTGCGTTTGCGTCAGGTCTTAATTTGTACGGAATTTTTAACACAGCACACCAAGCGGAACGTATCGAAAACTAAATCACCGAGTCGGTATAGAAGTATCTCTACTCGAAAGAAGAATATTACGATATGCTCCGCTTGATGTGCTGTGTTAAGGCCGTTCCTCGATTCGGACAAGCCACGCCCATCCGTTAGAGACACGTTTATCAAAAAAAAAATCAAAAAAAATCAAAATCATTTATTTCGGACACTGGGATCCATAATTTGTTAGTAACAAGCAAAAGCAAACACACAACGTTAAACTTACAACTAGGGTTAGTAACAAAGCATGAGCTTAATCATATTTAAGACTGTATCGAGGAGGGTAAATTTTCAGAATCTGTCAAATTACCCCGATGCACACATGTCCAGACTTCACGCACACTACCACACTTTTGGGGGGACAGGTCATTCCTCCCTATTACCTCTATTTTTTTTAAGTTGGCATGATAAGTTTGACTACACCTCCTTTGAGAAACTGAACCCGTAGGTTGCATTCCAAGAAGACAGAGAAATAATCAATTTTATCTTGCTTTCCTTGTTTGTCCTGTTTATGTCACTTATGACGTATTGAAATGTGATTTGATTTGGTTTGATAATGATTTGATGAAATGATTAGTACTTTTTTATTGCGGTTTGAGATACGACTTTTGTAAAGCTACCTATAAAAGTCACTTAATCAGATTGACAATGCCAATAACCACTCTATACAGCTCTTTATAAGGCGTAAAATCAAATGACCTGTATGTATACCTGTAATAGGAATAGGACGGATTGGACAGTCGCCATGTCGGATATATCGGAGCAGCCAAGGTGGTCACAAGTTTCTGAACATATCCTCTATTATCAAGGCAATAAAGTGCACGTTCAGATATTTTGAGTACGTTGATCGCTCAGATATATTTTACGGCGACTCTACGTAATATCTACAGCTACGGTTTTTATTTTTCTATGCAATATTTTCAAAATGTTTATTTTAATTTATACATATTCGTTATTGGTTATTTGGCACTGCATGTCGAACTACACGCAGTACGCAACATGAAATAAACAATAATTCGACTTTCAATAAATTCGAATTTTATTTTTAACTAACGTTTCGTATACCGCCAACTGTTACAAGTTTGCCTACGATGCACAACTTTGTCTGGCTTGTAAAATATGGTTTTCTTCCCCAAACAGATTTATATTTTATTCCTAATAAGATACAAATAGCTGTTTGGTGAAGAAAACCGTGTTTTTCAAGCCAGGAAAAGTTGTGCATCATAGCCAAAGTTGTAGCGATTGACGGTACTTCTTTCGTGTGGATTTATTTTAGTACAATATTGAAGCCACGGTTGTTTAAATTTATCATATTTCTCAGCGATTTTCTCCCATACAGTGTTGGGGTTTGGGGTGGGGGCGTCTCAGACGGATATATTATAAAATTATAGTCTTAAATTGTCTGGATTGACCTTACTCGCCGAAAGAATCAGGGACTGTATAATCGAAAAATAAAGGTACAATTTTAAAACGGGATGTACCTCATACCGTTTACTTCGGTATATGGTTTCCGTAGTGAAACCAAAATTTTCTTAACTGAAATATATCGATACCGCTTTTTTTTGTGAAACCTTGAACGTTTTCATAAAGGTATCCTTTGAGCAGGAGTATGCACTACGCGCCGGCTACTACATAGTAAAAGCTACGACCGAAATTTTTGGTATTTTAACAGTAAGAGTAGAAATAGAAACAAGTCATCATGTGATTGTTCACCCTCCTTTCCCCGCTTCTGTATCCAGATTTGTAGATTTTCACATTTTTATCAGAAATGGTTGAGTTCACGACAAATCTTCCAATTAACGAAATAATCTTTATTAAATTCTCTACAGTATTTAAAAAAAAAGTATATTGTTAGGACGTACAGTTTCCAGTTATTTGTGGTACGGTGATATTTAATGCTATAATATAAATCATACAAGACAGTACTAGCCACATGAGCAACATGAGAGACATTGGCCAATCAAAAAATGTTTAATAAGTCAAATTAAGGGCTATAAATAGGCCACCTTTTGGTACTCTTTTATGGACATAGCTCGTCCATAGCCAACATCCTGACATTCTCTTACTAGGTTTATGATTTTCTTGATTTGCGCGACAAATAAATCGAAGACCATAAGTAATACATGGTAACCTTTATTTACCACTCAATATACCCTAAACTAATAAAGATACTGTAAATTCATATGATTTTATTGTTACTGTTATTTATTTGGGTGACAAGCAGTTGATTGGCTATACATCGGAACAAGGGCAAAGATAAGTTTGCATTCACCAATTTATTTTGGAAATTTAACTGGTAATAAAAGTAGTGGCAGACAAAACACACCTTCGGTCAAAATATTATTTAAATACACTTCATAATTCAAGAATACAATGTCTGCAACATACGGACTCATGGACCAATGACTGTTGAGCTAACGAAAAGAAAGGTATGAAGCAACTATAAAAGCTTCCTTTAGCCATTTTGGTTGGTTAACCATGAAAAATATTTATATCACCTCTATTTTGCTTTCGGTTGAGCGATCATTCATAGCAAATATGGATATATCCTATAAAGAGAAGACATAGGAAAAATATTCCCGGGAACATTAGGAATAAGCTTAGGGAATTTACTCGGGAATATTAGGAATTAACATTTTAGGTGGAGTTACCTGTACTTGATGTTCCAGTAAAGAGTTTTGTGGTCTTAGTTTTAAAATACAATTTGTATTCATTCAATAATTTCAAAATTCCCGAATATTCCATCGAGGTACCACCTGGGGAATATTCCCGAGAACAGCATATCACTACTACACCACAGAGATGGGCTTTACAACGCCATAAAGAAGCCAACCGGTAAGATGATTGATAAATTTACAGTATGGCTCGCTCCAGAACTAAATAGTTGCCTTTTAAAATTTTAGTTGTAAGTATACTTGCTTCGTTCAGTCCAGTAAATATGTCGATTTTCACCGAATATTGATGAAATAAAAACTTAATTTTTCGTACAGTCGACTACAAAGAGATGTAGGTATCTAATTTTTCAACTTATTGCGCTGTAATAAAGGTCCAAAAGTGGATACATAACTTTGTAGTCGACTGTACACTTGGGTGCCTACCTACTTTTTAACCGACTTCAATATCTCAAAAGAGAGGAGGTTATCAATTCGGTTGTATGTTTTTTTTTTATGTTTGTTACTCCATAACTCCGTCATGTCTGAACCGATTTTGAATTTTTTTTTTGATTGTAAGTATATATATACAGAATGGTCCCGTTTTTATCAAAACGCAGTTCTGATGATGGGATCCATGAGGAATCGAGGGAACTCCTCAAATCTTAAAGGCATACATATAGTTCTTTTTGTGTTTTTATCAACAAATCCAGCATTTTCAACCAAAAATGTGATAATTGATAAGGTGGAACTGCTGATGATGACCAGAACGGAACTCTTCAACGACGCATAGTTCACGTATGGCGATTTGCCCCAGTCGCTGTGTTTGTTTAGCAATTTAGATTTTTAAGACAAATTTGTGTCAAGTTCGAGTTCTGATGATGGGATCCATGAGGAATCGAGGGAGCTCTTCAAATCTTAAGGGCATACAAATAGTGATTGTTGTGTTTTTATCAACAAATCAAGCATTTTCAACGATTTGTCCTATGCGCTGGTGTTTGTTAAGCAAGTTCGATTTGCAAGACAATTTTTTTCATTTCAGGGTAATTCCACGATTTCCACGAGACTGTACCGTCAGTTACCAATTCTTTCGTGTGTTCTGTGATTAAATAATTCAGCAAATATAAGTGTTCATATAATATCTTCCCTATGCCTACAGGTAGATATATTGATACTCAACTTTGCTTACTTAATCAAAGAACACACGAAAGAATTGGTAACTGACATTAGAGTCTCGTGGAATTACCTTCAATTGTATGGAATTTATAGTGCACCATCTACAATAATCCACTCCTCTCTTTCGCCGGCCTTCCCCAATTGAAGTCGGTTTTTTTTTCTTAAAAATTATATTATTTCGCCTGTTCCGAACGCGAAGTTACTTTCTTGCTCATAGCTATGACTAAATTGTCCCGTAGAGTCTGTCCGGAAAGAAATGTGTCGTAGAATGTATGAGCTTCCATATAAACCACGACACTTCTGTTTCCTGACAAACTCTATAACCTGTATGTAAGTTAAAATCAGAAAACAACAATGTTTATTGTTTTATTTTTTATAAATAGGTAGGTATTTTGTACAAAGGTAATAGATTTCAGATAGTTTAGCAGGCACACAATCCGCCGGGATGAAAACTATCACGTAATTCACTGCTCTCAACTGGGTCCTACCAGGAGACGAACTTAGATCTCGTCTTCCGCAGCACTCTGTTAAGAATAAACTATTCAAACGACCTGGAGTGATGTTATGAGCGCTCCAGATGATCGAGAGGCATGGCGTAACTGGCGTGAGCTCATGAAGCCCCTCTGTCCATAAGAACGACCACCGATTCACGTGTCTCTCAATTTGTTTGTGCTACAGGCGTAGACATTCTTCATTACGCATGTGGTGTACAAAGACTCGGTAGATCTGCTGGCTTTGTCACTATTTCGCATATACTAAGTAAAATAATTAAAATTGTTAATAAAAAATACAAAATTTGTGTCATAAGAAAATTGTCAATCAAGTTTATTGACATTCTTACATTTTTTAATGTCGTAATATTATGACCAGCATAATAAACATAAACTCCAGTAAATAAAAGGTAATCCTAAAACTCTTTTCGCATTAAACAGCTTGCGACGAAACGAATTATGAGGATTCGGTAGAAAAGTTTATTTTATTCAATCGTTAGTTGTATTTTTCTAATATTACGACATGTAAACATCAAAAAATATAATTTAATATGACACACGGTCTCTATTTGTTTTCCCTATTCATTTGGAATACATTCTGGCTACTGGTATCCCTTTTCGTGTACATATATGATTTTCTGTCAGAATAATTGTCAAAATGAAATGTCACAGGACGAATTTTGACGACACGTGTGCTTCCAATGAGGCCCACCGGCCATCTGAGTCAAAAACATTATTTGACTGATGTGGCGAATGTATGGGAATTTCACGAAAGTTTATGTTTATGATTGAATTTCTTCGTTGCATTTATAAGGAAAAATATGAATAACACTTTATTCTCTAGTCCATTTATCTGGCTTTCAAAATATCATTACTATTTAATAAGAATATGCATTTTTAATTCATGTTTTTCCTAAACCGCACAAGCGTATTTTTCAGTTTTTGTACAACTTTACTTCATTGTATTGAGGAAACTACAAATGATAATCGAGTACTAATTACTTTAAATTGTAGACACACTCTTTGTTATAACAATGACATAAATTATATAGATTTTTGTAAAGAATTGTGAACTCAGGAACCTAAACGGCGATTGCTGTTTTGCTGATTTTGGACGACGCCCTCTTAATAACGGCGGACTGGGGCACGCATCGGAGCGTGAGCTTCCTCCCAATGCCGCATTATCGGGCAGTCCACCCTCTCAGAAAGCGTACTCAGGATGCTGTTGGTACTGCCCCCCACCTTACGCATGAGTGACGCGATCCTGCTGCGCATTATAGCGTGAAACCCGGACACGCCCGCCACCGCGAACATGCCGGACGCGCTGCAATAGCGAGGCAGGCCCATCAGCACCCTGAACGCATTATTATACTGCACCCTTAAGACATTGACGGCCCGCTGCGTATACCTAACCCATAGCGCGCACGAGTAGAAGGATTGACAAAACGCCTTAAATAAAGTAATCTTGACACCCTCACTACAACGCGCGAACCTACGAGCCAACATATTACACCGGACCGCCAATGCTCGGCGCTCCCTCTCCACATCAAGGTCGTCACATAGTGTGTCCACTACCCAGTGCCCCAGGTACTTAAACTGTGACACTCTTTTCAACGGTGAGCCGCCAAGTAAGACTGGCGGGACAACCTCACAAGTTTTGTTGCCCGCTCTAAAGACCAACAGCTCACTTTTTGTCGCATTGTACCTGAGACCCTGGGCAGCAGCATAACGCTCACATATGGCCAACAACTTTCTTAGAGCACTGATCGACGGGCTCAGCAACACCATGTCGTCCGCGTAGCTGATGTTGTTAATGACTTTTCCACCAACGGAACAACCAATTGGCATGTTGCTGAGCTCCTCGATCAGCCGGTTCATATACAGGTTGAACAGCTTCGGAGACGTCAAACCGCCCTGTCTCACTCCACATTCCAACCTGTATACATCCGACACAATGCCGTTTATGGCTCCCGTGCACGAAAGAAAGAGATGCAGTGCTCTTAAGGATCAGACTTGTTGACCAAACTACGATAAATAAGCCAATCTATAAAGTTTTGTCTAATTTTGCTTCTGAGACTTTTTAGATAAACGAGAGTACCATATTTTTTACTAAGTCATATTGCTTAATCTCTTATAGTTTACGTAAGCTAAGAAAAATAAGGGAAAAAGGACCCAACTTCGGATTTTTTTTCTATCGAGGCAACTTTCAGCAATCGTGTTTCGGCTTGTGCCAAAAACAAGAGTATATAGTCTATTAATATGTATTCGAAAATAAATTCAGTCCCTTTTCCCGTTTAGTCACTAGAGCGTTTGAAAAAACCTATAATTTTTCAAAGTAGCCCCTTAAAAATCCCATACAAATTAAGATCTAACACAAACGCAATCGTTACGTTACGTTAGTGAAACGATTATACTATTAGGGTAAAGAAGTTGTTTGTAAGAACTCACATTACGCTCCGCTCGTTCGATAACAAACGAAATACGAGCATTTTGTTGCTTCTAGTTTAATATATGTTCTGTGGTTTACCTACTGAATTCCTCTCGCGTTCCTATTGGCGCTAATTCGCGATGTCAGCGCTTTATCAATCAATTGCGCGCGCGCCGATTGGACTTGCACAAGTGTTCGAGCGTGCGTGGTCCAAGGGATAAGAGAATGTTTCCAAGAATACTCATACTCACCTTTCTAACTCAGATGTAGTCAAAATATAAATAAATAAAATATGTTTAAATAAGTAGGTACTACTTAATTAATATATTGACACTGGTCGTTCGCGGATAAATATACATGCCTATATTTCAGATTCGGACCATACTATGCGACCATGTTCGTTGTCAGATTGTCACCATTCATATTAATGACAGTTTAGAAAAACCAATAAAGTCATATATTATTATTAAAAGAAAGAATATACATTTCAATTTGTCTAAGACATTGGATTACGTTACGCGAATCATAAGCAGCTCGTTTTAAATTAAAACGTTAGTGTAAATCTAAGTTTATTTGCCCTATAATTTATGTTCGTATATCTGTGATATAAAAAATAAACAGTTTTTTAATAAATTCACTCCGAGGTAAGTGTAACTGTATTAATATTAGGAGTACCCCAAAGTTCTATATTGGGTCCATTCCTGTTTTTTGTTTGAATCAATAATTTACGTTAATTGAACTAACATGGATCCCTCCCTGTAGCAAGCAACAGTTTTTAACTTGCGCACACGCATATGGACCGTAAACAAATTAGCCTTGCAGTAATATTGGCGAGCGAGCCGTGGTTTCGTCTTCCATTTCACGAGTTATTAATACGAGTAACAAGTCATTTCTTAAATTTTATCAAACTTAAGGTTCCGTTACGTTGATTTGAATAAATATATTCTATAGAAGTTAACTGGGCTCTAACTTCTTATTTCGTGGATATAGAGATTATGAGATTAAATTTTTGGGAGTGCTTAACCGAACAAAATATTACGGCTAATAACGGATATGGGTCTGCAAATTGTATACTTAGGTACATACATTTTAATAAACAGAGATTAATACGAATGATACAGTTTTTTATGGTACGAATATAAAATAAAGCACTTATGATAATGAAACATTTTTGAACTTAATATTTTTTATATAATTAATGTAATTTAATATTTATTTATCAAATAGCTTATGCGAAATCATGTGCCATTAGGTATAACATTTACCAACGTCTTAATAGATTTTTTTGACTCGTTTGTAATAGTTAAAGTTCACGGTTAAGTTTTAATTAACTCTGAAGAAACTGCAATTTTATGTCTTACTAATAAGCTTCGTGGAAGTATTTCAAAACTGTTTCAAAATTTTTTCCTGAGTATGATGTGCCTTATTTAATAGAATGTATTAGTAACTAATATTAAATACAAATAATGTTCGGCTACGCAGAAAAGGCATGATTAGGGGAACTTAAAGTTATGGTCGCACACAAATCCCTCAATGTTGCAAACGCATTGAGAGCTAAAATTTGCGTATTGTTTGACATCTGTCAAATATAAAATACGTTCAATACCTAGTTACGGAACATGTTGGAGCAAAAAATACTAGAGATGCGCCGAATATAGACTTTACCGAATACGAATATTCGGCCGAACGTTCGGTTCAGATCTTACCGAACCGAATATTCGGCCGAATTATTCGGTAAAACTAAACAGGTTTATGCAGATTGCAGGTCCGCTTGGCTCGCTGAACGCGATTTTTTTTTATTTCTAGTAAAATAATATGTGTATGCGACCTTGGCATTGTCAATGACAATGTCAACATTTGCAATGGTTGTAGATATTTATTATAGACGCTGAATTAATATAGTGCTTAAACTGAATAATAAAGCTTACAAAAATCAAGTTTTCTATATATCTTTTAATAACTTAAGTTTTAAGAGCTAAAAATTGTATGAATGATTAATTTATTATCAGATAAATATCATATGTTTATTCGGTAAATATTCGGCAGTTTTACCGAATAATTCGGCCGAATACCGAACATTGAAAAACACGCCGAATATGCCGAATACCGAATTATTACCGAATATTCGGCGCATCTCTAAAAAATACTATACTCAGAGCAAATACCAAGCAAAAAATACCTAGTGTACTGTACATAGCAACTCACTATCATATATCACAAATGATTTAGCTTAGTTATCCAGTGGAATAAAGAGAAAATTTATTCGTGAGGGTGCAGTCGACCTTGAAAAATAAATAATCATAAAAACATATCATACTCTTCGTCAAATAGCCAGATTACCAATCTAAGCCTCATTTCATTGCGAAATAAACCTTCCTAATATCACAAAATGTCACAATAAGCACAATGACACAAATTGTGTCAATGCGAGATCTCTATCACAGGTTTATGATACCAGAGTGGGTCACCCTAATCTTTACGTTTTGTCAAAAATAAAAACGATGGTTTATGGCACTTCTATATTCCGTGGGTGTGCCATTGACAATAGTTATTCACAATACCATGTTATAATCTTAATATTATGGTTCGAGTAGCCATAAATATTTTTTTGACAGACGACTGCAGTGTCATAAATGTATTGCAGTAAATTTACAATTTGAACCATTATTTAATTTTATTTTGCCTTTTCTAGCTCTATAAAGTACTATTTTATTAACAAATAAATAAAAGTAAAGCCTGCCTTAACAATTATATGGTTACTAGTACCAAAAATTTACAAATATCGTCACAATTTTTACGAATTAACTTTCAGATCTTTTTTATTTTTTAAACTTACCAACTCGCAATCTCCCGTAGAAACTTCACTTCACAACACAAACACACACACTGACACTTATTAGTTTTATTAGTTTTGTTACTGTCGGATCGTCGGCATGGCAAGGCCACTTCGTTGCTGAATTTAAGTTAAATTGTAACCTGAAACAAACAAAAAAGTTTAATTATAGTCACGAAGTAAAATGTTGGAGTAAAATATGTGAATTATGCGAAAAGTTTCACAAAAAGCTATAGTTGGACTAAAGACAAGATTTGAATTCATTAATGCCATAGACATTAGATCTGAATTTAGTAAAAGCAATACGCTTTGGGCTAATTCAGAACCTCGAAGAAAAAATGTAGTAGTTAAATAAATTCGTTACGTTGGCACCCCTGTTGCTGCTATTTGGCGGCGAATTTAATTGGAATTACGAAACTATTCATTGTGTCTGGTTCAGTGATTCGTTCCGTCGCCATTTGTTAAAAAAATACGTAGGTATTACTTACTAATCAAGTTTAAATCAATGATCAGATCATTGATGGTGCCTCTAACATTATTATTAACATGGATAGACCTTGGGATTCCGGAAATAGATTACTGTCTTAATATTTTTATCAAAGTTTAAGATAAATACAGAAAATTAAAACTTTCTTCATCAATAAGTGGTTCTTCTATTTGGTTAACGTGTATATTCAAAACGCTAGAATATGTATATAGTATTGTGAATAACGGTATACAAATAAAATTATCATTTATTCATACAATTTTGTTAAAACCTAAAGTAAGGTTACCTATGTTTTCCAGAATGTACGAATCGTTATTTGCCTGGAAACTTATAATTATTCTAAAAATAAAGGGCGGGAAGCTCAAAGCTAAGATAAGCAGACATCTCAGATAGTAACTTCGTTAAAAATATTTTATGCTTATCTATGCTCTGTGGTCGGCGTAAGTACACTATCTGTGGTGAGTTTTTACCTGTTCTTATTTCGAATTTTAATTAGTTTTTCTTGTCGTCGACTTTAATATATTTTTTGCCTTTGAGTTTTTGTTCGCTAGTTTTTGTGCTCGGTTTTGTTTTTACCTTTTTAGGTTTTCATTACGGTTTAGGTAAATGTGGTGCTCTTAATTATATAATTTGTTATATTTAAGAACTGTCTTTTCTGTAAGGAAGAAGTAAAAGTTTGATCTGCTAATCGGCCGTTGTTGTGTGATCGCGCCGTCTTTATGCCGTGTCGTCAAAATGGTTGCAACGGAAGACCAGCGCTGGCCTTGCCAGCATTAACGCTGAGTTGCAACCATTTCGTGACAAAGTGTGTGTATTTTTCTGTGTGTTTCCTTTGTATATGTTTGTCATGAATAAATGTTTCTTTCTTTCTTTCTTTCTTTCAATAAAAAAAGTACATAAACTTTTCTAGATTATTCATAATTCAGTATGGCTAACAAAAAACCGCAGTAACGGCAGAAGTAAAGTAGCTATTCTCATCCCTTTTTTAGGAGTGAGGGTACTAGCGTCAGAAAAAGACAGTAGTTATGATTCTCTCTCCTATGTATGCTTGAAGTGAGACAGTCCCTGGCCGAACTACATAGTAGCTAAGCGGGTGAGATGTTCAAAATGACCTACACGCGCTCTTGTTCTTTTAACAATAAAGTAATCTCCAGCTCATTTTGAACACCTCACCCGCTTAGCTACTTCTGCTGCTGACTGTACAACTCATAATTAAGATTTACCTGTTTTCTTTCATTTCTAAAGAAACCTAGAAGTATAAAATGGAGAACCTTAGATATAATTAATATTATATTCGACATTAGTATCCCAATCCGCCGCGCTCTACGCAAGCGCGTCAGTCACCAAGGCTGCGCGTGGGCAGACGCGCTACCGGTACCTGCGCACCACTGCCGTGCCGTGCTCTATCAGATTCTAATTTTGAATTCAAGTTTTTACATTACCAAAACCCTGCAAAGCCGGATTAAAAAGTAAATAGCTTTTATTGACGATGAAAATTCAAGAAAAGCATGAATTAACAAATAATATAATTTTAAAACAAAAAAAGAACCGACTTCACTTAGGATCCAGGATCACGAGTTGCTGTAAAAAATAATGAAATCACTATAGCTGTGCCTATAGTTGAAGAGTTCTCTCGATTTCTCCAGGATCCCATCATCAGACCCCGACTTGGTGACAATGGGACCATCTAGGGGTTATATCCGATCGATTAAAAAAAAAATGAAAATCGGTTCACGATTCACGGAGATATCGAGTAACATACATACAAAAAAAAATTCAGTCGAATTGAGAACCTCCTCCTTTTTTGAAGTCGGTTAATGAAGTGCAAGTTTCATTCAATCTCACTAAGAAAATGTGGAAAAATTCTCTATTTCGGGAAGTTTTCTTGGACATCAGTGCCTCGTTCTGATAAGCTATTTTATTAGGTACAGTTGTATATCAAATCAGACACCGATTACTATTATACAGCGTGTATTTTTGATATTACCACATAAGCTATGGGTAGTTAGTATAGACCCTAATAAACATATATACTTCCATATGTTTTATTAAAATTTTACGACTTTTATTTTTCCATATAAAATATTTCAGCACGCAATGTATTGCTCCTACCTGATTACTTTGCCTTTAAAACGTCACAATTGATATGTGTCACATTGTACTGTATACGCAGTACATTGCTGAGTGAAATAAATTAAAAAATTAATTACTCGGTGTTAATTAACAATTAACTAAATATTTATTGCAATGTCGATTTAAAACATCAAAACCTGCTTCTGGTTTCCTTTTGTGGTAATATCAAATATACACGCGGTATAAAACTCAACTAACTACCCCCTAAAGCTATAATCGTAACCGACTAAAGTAAACTAAGTGACAAACGATGTATTTGCATGTTAATATAAAATAAAAACTGTCGGTCCGTCTGTCGGCACATATATAAGACGTGTTGAAGACAAGTTAACGAAATTAGCATATAAATGAAGGAAAGGTTTCACTTTTGTAATAACTTTCACCTAATAAATACTTATAAAGGTTCAATAGATACATTTAGATTTTTCCGAGATTTTCAAAAACTGCAGCTATAAGTCAAATATAATAATGTGGTATATTGTAAATGAGGCTTTCAATTATCCGGATATTATCCGGATAATACGGATATTTTGAATACTTCCCTTACAAATTACTATTCGAAATATCTGAATTGCTAGGCCCTAGATGTAAATACGTGTATGTACACGGAAAAAAAAGCTTCCGGGATATTCTCAATCTAAGACATTATTATATTATGTTGAAAATATTTCCTCGTGACAAGCATTTATTTCCTTAAACGAAAATAAATTAAAGTTTTAAATATAACGAAGCGAATATATTCTTACAGATTTTCTAGTTTTCTTTTACCTAAGATAATACTTGTTTGATTAAAGTACAATCTCTCTTATTTACTCAATATACTCTTGATACAATACATTTTTGTGTTAAAATTTTATGAAAACGTGGTTTTATTAAGCGTAGAATCATATTTTTGGTAAAGGAAATAAATACTTGTCACGAGGAAATATTTCCAAGAAAATAATAATGTCTTGGATTGAGAATATCCGGGAAGCTTTTTTTTCCGTGTACGTTTTTACAACTAGGGCTTGCAATTCAGATATTTCTCATTTTTTCCGCATGTAATCATATCAGTCAGTAATTATTAGTATTACTGACTTACTTACTGCAGTGGCGCAGCGACCCAAAGTAGATCTTGGCCTCCGATACTAAAATTATTAGTATTATTACTAATATCCAGCCAGGCGATTATGGTACTAAAATATCTTTATATGAAATGCTGACAAATGCATCAGTTTTAAAACCAACTATCCGATATTTTCTGTATTAACCTAAGTTGGTTACAATTATGTCATAAAATCTACCTATGTACGAGTTTAAGTAACTTTTCCTTTACACAACCAAAAAAGTTGTTTGCTTCAAAAATAAAAGATTTACACTTTCTCCACTCATGAAAAATCACAGGGCGTGAACTAAAGTACAAGTAATATAATATTCACTTTTCTTGGCCCACAACTGTGACCTCTATAGGGTCCGGAAAAGCCAGTCAACGAAAGTGGCCCTAATGACAAATGTACACCCAAAACTTATCTACATACCTATTTACAAATCGTAGGTACTCATTTTCGAGGTGTTTCTGGTATTATTTGACCCCAAACTTCGTAGTAACGTTGTGTATTTAATAATCGGAGATATACTGGTCGATGTGTATTGGGTAAAGACTGATTTGTAAATATTAAAAGCCGAAGTGAAGCAAGGTTAGAGGTGACACTTTCTTACGTGGGACACTCGATATTTGGTTTGACGTGACAGTTGTCAAAATGATGATGGTTATGTTAATTGAGATGATTACCAGTGTCATGTTTGTTTCTATTCTTTTGTTTCTCTTATTATGCGGAGAGAGAATCCCCCGAGGAAGAGGACGACCAAAAGCCACGTGGCTGGCAGGCGTCAGTCAAGATTTGGAATCCGCTGCACTTCAGAAAACGACAACCCAGAACAGAGCCGTCTGGCGCACCAGATCAAGGACACCCGACCCCAAGTAGATGGGATAAGGGAAAGAAAAAGAAGAAGATTATGCGGAGAGAGAATAATGATTAATGAAATATCAAAAATGCGTTGATTAATCGGTGCATTGAAAAATTTCTATTATAAAATGAAAAAAGATAAAAAATAGCTTTATATTACAAGTAGCTATCAGGAAAAGTGTTCAGAAAGATAATGATGGCATCAAATAAATTGTGACTCGCTCACGTTCGCCACTTTGTCTCCGTATACAAGGTGTAACAGAAATACTGGTGATCTTTTTAAGGGCATAATTGTTATCGTATTCTGATTCTGGAAAACTAAGTTTATATGGAGGATTGGTCAGCTCGGACGACGTGTACCATAAAAAATAATTCGCATGAATTAAAATTTTCTCGCACTTTTTCTTACTCACAATACGATATCAATTATGCCCTTAAACGGATAACCAGTATTTTTGTTACAACAAAATATCAGACCGATATACATACATACCTCATATATAAATACTTAAATGATAAAATTTATGTTAGTAAAGTAGTTAATGGGGAATGCGACACGCGACATTGCGCCACAGTTAATAGTATAATCGATATAATAGTAAATGGCGGTAGAATTATTGTCATGACATGAAACCTAATGGATATAAATTCCTAGTTGCCTACTGATAGAGCAGAAAAATAAAGCAGAAAAATCAAACACAATAGTGGATATTATAACACGATAAAATACTATATTCATTTTAATTATTGGTATAAGTTACATGGGGACTATTTCGACTGGGGGTCAATTTCAACTAAGTCGCAATATCTTGTTTTACATGATTAACTAAGTATATTGCCATCGACATACTAGTATATCTGGATAGTGAAAAAGCTACTTTTTCGCTCTATAAATGGCACTATAGTTATTATGTAAAATACTTAAAATTAAAATTTTAAATTTTCTCCCAGTCGAGATGGTCCCCTTGTACCTTATGCAAATTAAAAGTACATACATACTAAAGATAAACGTTTAAAAAGCCGATGGAAACTAAACGAGCTTTACGAGTATGAGTTTTTAATTAGTTTACTGTGGTTAAAATATATTTTTCACCTCAGCAGTTCGAACAAGCCTACTTTCCTCACTCCCTGGAGTGAAATTTTGTTTCTAGAAGCTTTTCGTCATAATAATGATGCCTTTCATTCAGGAATGTAAATAAATGTGTTTTTTTAACTTCAATATGTTCTCACTACTGAGGTGAAAAGTTGTATGTGTCACACGGGAGGAAAGTTTTTTTACATCTCGTGTTCTTGAGATCCCTCGCTACGCTCAAGATTCAAACTTAGAATCACTCGCTTCGCTCGTGATTCAATTATAGAATCTTTCGCTTCCTCGGGACTCAAAATCAACACTCGCAAGAAAAACCAACTTTCCTCTGTTGTTGCACAAATAACTATTATCATTATCACACCACGTACGAAATGAAGCGCTAGAACATAATATTAATCAGTCGGAAAGAACCTAAACACCGATGTACATATTTTTACATTACAGACAAGTAAAGTTGGCCAGAAGATTGAATTATTTTATTTTGTGCAATTAAGAATACTAAGTAAGAGTACAAAACACGAACTTAATGCCAAAAGGCATTCTCTACCGTCACGCTAAACAGAGATTAAAAGAAGGTCATCATCACCATCATCATCATCTCAGCCATAAGACGTCCACTGCTGAACATAGGCCTCCCCTTTGGACCTCCATAGAAGGTGCGGGAAATTATTTCAAAATATGGGAAATAGCGGTTGTATAGAATTCTACAGCCATTTAATCACGTCCACATCCGTCAAAAATGTTGTTTAGACTCAAACCATTTCCGAAATATTAAATACTAAATCCGCTGTTATTTAGCACTGGCATAATAAAGAATCGCATAAGAGCTATATTTAAGCACCTGAGCATAAGGTCGCTTACTCACGGCTCATGGTCAAACGCCATATAAGAATACCTGCCACGCCACGCTATTCACAACCTTATAGTAACTTCATTATACAGCTTGCTTTGCAATTACGGCGTTTTAGTAAAATTTTAGACAACAGTTAAAGGCAAAGGTGCCATATGTTTTGAGGATTGTGTAATACTTGTGTCGAGATAATAGAAATGAAATAAATTATAATACATTTACTCCAAAGTTGCCATTACGTCTATAATTATAGGTAGTCAAACACTTTCAAAATAAAATGATCAATAATTTAACTCAACATCATATTAATGGAAAAGTGTTGTAATTGAATAATGAAGAGGAGTAATATTTTATTTGGTATAACATTCAACATTTCGATCTTATCAATCGGCACTACCTTCCAAAGAAACGTCTGAATCAATTAATAAAAACAGCGAATATTTAATATAAATAAGTTTATAACTATACATTTTTAAAATGCTCATCTCTTAAGTGGTAATATTTAACTACATATAAAGGTTTCTGGATAAATAACTATATTGCATACATTGAAAAATCTCTACTAATATTCCGACATCATAAAAAAATCTCAATATGTATAACTTAGCACATAAAAAATAAGAAGAACGAAAATCTACTAGGAATGTATTTCATATGGATTCTTAGATAATGTTAGCAAACAAAACCACGGATTCACTAACGTAAAATTGCTTCTAAATTGCTTTAAATCATCATTCTCCTAGGGTTTGTCCTGGTCTTGGCATGGCACAATTGAGCCTGGGGTCCGATAGGCAACCTAATCCCGGGAATTGACGTAGGCACTAGTTTTTACGAAGGCGACTGCCATCTGACCGTACAACCCAGAGGGGAAACTAGGCCTTTCCGGTTTCCTTACAATGTTTTCTTTCACAGAAAAGCGACTGGTAAATATCAGATGATATTTCGTACATTAAGTTCCGGAAAACTCAGTGGTACGAGCCGGGGTTTGAACCCGAGACCTCCGGATTGAAAGTCTAAGGTTCTGCCACCAGGCCATCAGCGCTTTTTTCTAGATTGCTTTAAATAAGTCATATGAATTATAATAACAAATGCCCCGATGATATTATTACAACTTATAACTTAAAGCTTAAATGCAATAAAATCGACATACTCATCCTTTACCAAGTAATTATTATAAAAAGTATCCGACGAGATTGACAAGCTAATTACATAACTAAAAGCCCGTAATAGCGCATTTAGCATCTTAACGGCTGTATAACAACGTCTATTTACAAAACGTAATTAAATCTACTATAAGCATCAATACATTATTACTGTGCTTAAAAGGTGTCCGCCCAAACTGGTATTTATTTAGTGCTTCCAATAGTTGTATTCATGTCGTATATTTTTGGTTGCATTGAATAGATTATTTATGTAGTTAAGATATAACTCAAAGCTTCGTTGTTTAATTTAAAAAAAATGCTTGAAATATTGTTGGTTTTAGATTAGAAATTAGTTCTGTATGATGAAAGATGCACCCATAGCGTTGGTATGGCCCTACTTTTCCTCTAATCTTCTAAAAAAAACAACGAGATCTCCGTAGGTACGTTTACTTACAACTATGTTTTAATAGTCGAAGGTAGTCCAACACTTATATAAAATAAAGGAGTAACACGCATTCTTTAAATCGTTACATTTCGTTTTCAATTAAATATTAAACCAACGTGAATATAATCGTAGAATGCCATAGACGCCACTTGACTCCGAAGAACATCTTCAGTTGGAGCATTCTCTTGATAGATACTGATTCATTATAACTCATTCTAAATTGCATCTAATAGATTGCCATGATATTACTCTATTGGATAAGATCAATATGTTTATTTTTTAACCTCTTAAAAGATACTCGCTTCGAATTTAGGTTTACCTACTGTGACTATCAGAAAATAAATGGAGATTTTGTTAACAGGTCTTTTAACCCTTTTCGTCCTGGTGGTCATCTCTACTAACCACCCTATTTGCATACATTCCCTTCGAAATTCACTGTAAAAAAATTGTGTTTTGCCCTTTTTTAGTCATAAGCCATAGATATCTTCAAACATTACGCCTTTATTGCAATAAAAAAAATTGTGACACAAAGGGTTAAAAGTGTACCTAACTTTATCCATAATGAGTATATTTAATTTTGAAATTTACACGCATGTTCCTTCCTACAGCTAGAATAATACAAATGGCCTAATAAGAAAACCGTAAAATTCTAAAAAAGTAACCGATCAAAATTAGAATTAGGCAGTCCGAACGTCGCTTTTGATTCACGAGACAATTCATCCGCTTGTCTACTTTTAATATCTCCCAAATAAATACAAAAACACTTAAAAAATAACTAAATCATTCAGCAGTGACATAATATCCGAACAGTAGTACTGATAAAGCGACGGTCACACTAACAACATTCATTTGATATTTCACATCACGCACCAAAATCCGAACGCATCCGTTACTTTACCAAAAACTTTTACACCTATCAAACCAAAAAGCACTGCAATTCAACCCTTATCACATATGAAATGCAGCTCATAGCTGAATTAGTCCAAACGCAAAACGCCAAATGAATTTTAATTCAAGTATCTGTTTGATACCATTGAAATTTGAACCTTATATTTAAACTATCTAAGCAGCTTTCATAAGTGAACTAAATACTGAGAGTTCTCAAGTGTTTGAAGCTCCCATATTGGATCAGGAAGCGGGTGACAGCTCCAGAATTTGAAAATAGAATTTCGCTGCAAAATTGGGTGAAACTACTTTTGAAATTCGAATAGTATTTGAAATTAATGATTAATTTAATTTTTTTTATATAAGATAATCCAGCGATTAAATAGTTATATTCTTTAATTTACGTACTTATGCAATTATTTAAGAAAAATAGCAAAGAGTAGTAAGTATAAAATTCGACAATGTTTTACTTATAAAAAATGTTAAACAAGAAATATGAAATATTTAAAAAAGGTTAAACTATAACCCAAATAAAGTAAGTAATTAAAATAAAACACCGCAAAAGCAGATAAAACAGTATTAAAACTTCAAACGCCTCATAAACCTAATAAATTTAATAATGACATCGTGTCTACTGTACACTTAACCATTTTTAAACCTAATTCCACCCGTATAAAGCCCACAAAAACTCAGTGTAAAAAGTTCCTAGTATAACACGGCGCCAAAATGTTACGAAACGTTCCGTAAGGTAACGTAAATAGCCGTTACAGTTATTAAGTATAATTATGGTGGGAATGAATCTTGCGTCTTTGATCTATCCCTTGACGAGGAAGCTCTGCGCTGTGCCGCCAGGTTTCTGCTGCACCGGTGCGTTTGTTTATTTGTACTTTACTGATTTGTTTTGTAACTGCCATTTATTTTATCCACGAGAAATTAGTAATCATAATAACTTATATGTTTTTTGTTCGCTGTAAAAATTAAAGTAACTCAAACAAATAAAGCATCTATGTGATGTCCCACATCCCGTCGATATGATTATCATGAGCAAGTCGAGCTGGGTATGGGTAGTCACATTTGGATTGGGTCATACCTTCAATATTAATCTGCAGTATAAGGACAGAAGGTCGTAAACTTTTTGTCAATGAGCTCACTAAGGGACAAAAGGGCCCTTGCGGCAATTGGGCAAAAAAAAAAACAAATAAAGCCAAGCTTTATTGCCTCTTTGAAATATACCCACCTACACGTTATTTACATGTGAAAATGCATAGTTAATAATAATTTCATTTCAAAACCGTTGCAAAATATAGCTATACCTACTTCTAATTCTGAGGTGACAAAACCTAGTAAACCAAAAAACTTACATTTCGAGAGCCTATTTTATTTTTGTAATTAACATGACTATGAAATAGAATCCTTAATAGTTAGTTACTCATGGTAAGTAAAAAAAAATATTAATAGCAAACTGTAGTATGTATCTATCTACGTACCTAGTACATTTTTAATTGGATTAATTCCATAGACTGAAAAGTTTGTCTCATTGGATTGGGCTATTTTTAAATTCAGTCGCGAAACGTTCTTCCGTTGAAAGTCTGGCTTCCGGCGTTTGAGAAGTCTATTTTACGAAGGAATTTTAACTAAGCCACTTGATTGGTTGTGAAAAAGGAAAAATCAAAGATATGGCGGAAATGTGCCATTTAAAAGAAATACAAATACTTATACTACGTTATTATTTTTAAGTGTTTTTAAAGTGGTACATTCCACTCAAACAATAGTTTGTTATACTACGTTGTTATTTTTTGGACACTGTAAAATTAAATAAAAAAATTCTTGTGTGAAGTATACAAAACGGAAGATTTATTATCTATTTTTAAAGCGTTTTTATCAGAATTGAAAAAAAATCAACCATGTTTTTTAGTTTGACAGTGAGTATCAGCAAAAATATGTATATTGTATTTATTTTCATTTTATGTAGGTAACTACATACGTTCGCAAAATGTTTAAACATCTGTTCGTTGTTTTGACATTTACTTGACGTACATTACGTTTTGGGTTTCGTCTGTCATTCAACATGTAAATTGCTGCACCACTTTAATACAATATATTTAATTTGCATATAGAACTTCACAATCCTATTATGATGCTTTTTTTTATCAAACAAGATGAAATGACTGAAGTGAGACACTGACAAAATAGCAACAAAAACTAAGTACATGTATAATAAGGAAGAAGGAAGATTTAATGGTGACACTACGGTACCATTGTGCTGTCAATGAACTTAACGCACATGACAAAATGTAATAAATCAGATGCCGTGCGGAAGAACACTGATTTTACCTATGTACGTCTTCAGAAGATAAAAAGTAGAAAGCCTGCAAGAAAACAATGAATATTGTATTGTAAAGGGTCATTGACCCTTAAGTTTGCTTTCAGTATGAAATGAGAAATTTGTAAACATAGTCAATAGCGTTTTATAGCGAAAATACTTATAAATTATTAGTCATACAGATATAAATCTATAATTTCCACTACATAAAGGTTATCTGGAATAGATCTCTTTTTAGCGACAAGTCCTCCTATTGTTTATTTCTACATTAATTTCCTGTATTTTTGAACTGGTTTTCTTTTTGAGGTGTTCAATAATTAAGTTTTTACAAATACGAAAGAAAATAACTAACTACATTTTAATATTTTTCTTACTTATTATATTGTGAATTCATTGCGCACGACTTTTTAAAAGGAATCGACCTGTGACTCATCCAACGTACAAAATTATCGGTTGTCCTTAAATAGTATTGGAAATAAGTCATAAAACGTATGGAAATCGGCCGGAAACAAAGTTAAGGTCGACTGCCAAACGTATACTGAAAAACCATTGACATACTAGTTTCCGTTTCACAGTTATTTACGGGCATCTCTTATTTAACCATTTCAACTACATTCAGTCAGATATAATTGTGTCGTGGTTTATATGGGAGCTCAAACATTCTACGACAATATTCTTTCCGGACATTCTAGTGCAGACGTTACATTATCTGAATCCTCACTAGGGTTCTTTTGTACATCTTTTCCTATATCTTTTGGCTTATCCACAGCATAAGCATCATTTCATTTTTTTTTCAGTTTCGTCGATATTAAACAAAATAATGGTACCTAATTCTCAAACTGTATTCTTATGTAACCATCTACGCTGACTACAGATTAATATTATGGTGCCTATTAAAATAACAGGTATCACCTGATCAGTGGGAGGTGAATATTTATCCAATAACGTTGCAGGTGGCACAAACAACGTCTTGGATCATTAGTAGAAAAGTAGTAGTTAGCGGGCTCCCTGCTTCGACATCGTTTACAAAATACCATCATTAGGAAACAGATTCTCTCTAAAATTTACTAGCGACGGGGCTTTCATTATACCTACTTCAAAGGAGAAGAAAATATTAATTACATCATACTTTACTTTATGTAGCTCTTAGACGACGGGAGATACTATACTAAGGTATGAAAGAAAAAGATATGATGCGCCTCCAAATAACAGGGACAAGAGCAAGCAAATGATGATTAGAAAGAATAAGTTCTTATTAGTTAGTTGTTTTATTTTAAAATACCAGAAAACACCTAAATATGAGTACATACTAAAAACAAATTAGCACATACTAATACAGATTGAGTTTTTAAAGTTTGCGAAAAAGGTACAAATAAACAAAATTTCACGTTTTTGGGCAATGATTTAAAGAGTGTACCAAGAATGGGTGCAGGAAGCACGCCTACCATCTTCCATTTTCAATCACAAAACCAATGCCAAGGAGGCCAATCCAATGATAGCACGCCTTTTACGTCCGCAGAAGATGTTACCAATGGTCGACCTATAAGCGTTTACATACATACATAAATCCAAGCTCTGTTAACCCCAAAACAGAATCCGACATGTCTAAAAACCAATTGAATTATTCATTAAATAGCCCTTCGAATGAGATCAGATGACATCTACTACACGATCGAGTTGAAGATGTAGTAGTACAGAGCAAATTTCTCTCTAACGGCTGCGTTTGAACTTGACAGCGTTGCACCAACTTGTTTCTTAACCGTGTTCTGAGATGTCACAGGCAAGTAGGGTTGTCTAATGGCAGAATATGTAGGATTGTCTCGACTTACTCGTCGTTTCGGGAAGCAGTAAAGTTCTTATTTAAAAGCTTTAACATCCGTCTGTTTTTATGCTCCGGTGTAGCGATTTTTAGCACAAAAGTTGGTTCTCCAGAAATATGCTGCAGTAGTAAGTATACTATGTTTTGAAGTTCTGTTGTACAGTAAAAGACCAAAAATTAAACTAATAAGCTTTCAAATTACATTATTGTAATGAATGTTATTCTTGAACTGTTCATAATGTTAGAAAATATTTGGAAATCTAAGCTGCTCAAGGCTAATAACCTGCTTATCTCATTGCTCTGATTTCGAAACAAATGATAAGGTTTACTAATTAAACTAGTTTTTCTTGAACCTACACGAATACATTATAGTTTATTTCTAAATTATTTTTTCAGTTTTTTTTTATTATGATGGAATCTTAAAAGTAAGTAGGTATTTTAAGGGCCTACAAACTGAAAATGACCAAAACACTGGAAGTAGATCAGAACTAATACATAATGCGAAGAACGAATCTTTGACTTTATCTACATATTTTGTAAACAGCGCCAATATTTTTTACCGGAAAATTATCCGTAACTTATAAGCATTACCATAAAGAAAATATCTACTTGCGGATATTAAAAAAAAATAGTCTTGATATTTACATCAAACCCATTGAACGTAAAAGATCCTAATTTTAAATTATATTATAATTTTCATAATTAGAGTTTTTCTTATTTTATTAATTGACAACCCTAATCGTAGGGCTGACCCGGTCACGGCGGTCAGTCGACCAGGTAAATCAGGTGTCTGACCTTCGATTTCTAATATTTTACACAAAAGGGCTTGGCGCGAAATTAATTTGCATAAAGTTATTTCTGTTTACTTTGCTATTTAAAAGTTTAGACTATTCAAGTATTTTTCTTTTTTTTAACAACAGCAAAATAACGTTGAAAATATACTTGACATCATAAATTAGATAACCATTTTAGTTTTACTAAGGTGTCATAATTATTTGTGTTTTTAGGATGTTATCATATTTTAATTTCCAGTAATCAGTTAGCAATAATAAAATTTTAATATTCATCGTTATTTATACTTAATACATTTTTTCTATATTTTTTTATGATTTTTGTAACACAGTAAGTTTTTTATAATTTTTCGTTAATTTAAATTTATGCTGTTAATATTTTTTATTTTATAACATCAACTTACTTGTTAATTAATAAATAAATCCGCATAATTAAATATAGTACATCAAATCAGAAAATCAATCGCAGATCAGATTAATTCACGGTTATGTTTTATATAAATTATCACCTAATGATATCAATAGATAAAATAATACGAGTAGAATACGCAATTCAATAACATATAATAACAAGAATAGCCAACAATAACAGCAACAGATCGCCAAACGCACTCACAAAGAATTTAAAAACCGTTAAATTTAAACACAACACTTCCACACAACGCTCGAAAAGAATAAAAACATACTTAAATCAGTTTCGTTAGTCGCGTTCGAATTTGAAAATCGAACTGTCACTCGCGCGTTGAGGGCGCTCGTGCGCTCCGTTCCGTACCGCGCAGCACACTGCCGTCTCGTCCTTCGACTTTCACTGGAATGATAATACATGTAACACAACCTATTTTAATATTCGTTCCGTTAAAGTTTCAGTTCCTAGGCTCAGGCATATCCTAACTGCCTGGCAAATCCTTTGCATAATCGGAATGTTGACGCGTTGTTTTCCATTTTGTCTCCGTATCTGTCTAATAATCTAAGCCACGACCATCTGTCTTACAAGTAGCCTTCTTGGTCCTTACATGGCTAGTGATTTTCCATGGCTTATTGAGAAAAAGTTAGTCGCAATTGCAGTTGTTTACATTAAAACTACTACACCACCTGTTTGCTATAAGCTGTATTATTAGGTATGTAAATTTGTAAAAAAATATTTATTGTTTTTCCAAAAACTGTTCGTGACTAAGCTTTTTGAAGTACTATATCTACTCTACCGACCACTAGTTTGTTCCTAAATCATAAATAACTTGCAAGTCCAAATAAAAACTAAACATTTATTTTATGCAACCATTTAGTAAGTGTTAAACCAAATGTATGGAAATTTAAAAAAAAACTGTTAAAACAGTCGGAATACTTTTTATCAATTTAAATATTTGTCAATTCCATTGTGATAACGTTTTCACGTCACTCTAGGGTCATAACAGGTTTTTTTAGTATGAGTTAAGTTTATGCGTCTTTTCTGTGAACGTTATTTTTATGGACTTAGCCTAATTTTCTTGTTAAATCATCAGGTGCAAATCTTCTTCTTTAAATCTGTATAGTTTGCATTAGTAGTTACACCCAAGGCCAAAAGCATAGAAACAAGCTTAATAAGACAGAAAAATATATACAAATCGATGATTATCAGGCAAAAACTTTTATTATTTAATTCGCGGAAATATTATCTACATTTTACTAAAAATATTTTATTTAGATAAGTAAAACTACAGACAAAATAAAATTAACCTAAAACTAAAAACTTACTACTTTTACTTCGATTTTATTGATGGGAATAATCTACTATTTCTAAACCTCACAATACGTTCCAAACTTTGTGGTAGGCCGATTTGGACTTTTTTTTAAATACTTACTTTTTTTGATTAATTTATAACAATTTCTAAAATTTTCAGGCTATTTTAATTCTTTGGTGAAGCGTGATGTGAATTTTTGTTTACGAATTCATAACAAAAATGTTACGTACGATCTTTGAATTTGTATACAATGTAATGTTTGTTTCCATACTTTTGGCCGTAGGTGTATAAATTATAGTGTACCCAAATCGTTAACTTTTCTATTGTCCAAAGAAAAGTCGCCCGTTTTCCTAAATCTGTTTAACCCTTTAAGCTCCTTGAACTAGTCACAAAATAGTCATTTAAAGTCATAGTATTTGAAACTGCCGCTACCGTTGCATAATCCTAACAGCCCCCATTACGAATAAGGTTATAAAATTTATAAACACCGATAATAATAAATTTTCAACGCAGATCTTAATCGTTGGCCACTTACATCATATTATTTGTTATTAAACAATTTAAAACTTGTAAGATCTGTCAAGACAGAGCAAATTACTGTTATTGTAAAGCTAGTAAAGTCAACGTCAAAGATATGCTTACATATTTATAACGGGTTACTCACGTAATTTTTTGTCGATTTTTGCGGAAGGCCGCTCGTGAAAATAATCCTCGTAAATTGATCGAAACATGTCGAGGAAAAATCGACAAAAATTACGTGAGTAACCCGTTACAAATATTTTTAATATGCTTACACTGTTGAATCTTATTACAAAAGATTAAGATGCAAAAGTTTAAACATATTTTTGACGTCCACCGTCGACTGTACATGCTGTCAACCATTATTGAGTCAGGTGTGAAGACAATCCGTGGAAAATTGTTGAAAAGAATACCTTTAGGCATCGTTAGGTAAGTACGTGTTTGGTTTTGAGAGGAAAAAGAAAACTAAATTTTGGAACTTACGTTCTTTTACTACGTCATCCCTGTATTGATCCCAGTTTTTAATATTAAAAAACAAAATATTTTTATTTAATGTCATAAAAACTCATATAATTAATTACCCCTGCCACGACCTTTGTCAAGTTAGTAATTAAAAGCTTGTTAAGCTTTTTTCATCTCTTTATGTCAATAATAAATAAAAACTTTTTAGATGAACTTTTAACTGCAATTTAAGGGCCAGTTTCAAGATCCTAATACCTTTAACGATTGAGTTACTGGAGGGAAATGTCTTAAATATTTAATTTATATGTAGGAACCTACGTGAAACTATTCGACGCCGTATTGAAATTAGGCTACCTTTCCACTGAGCCGGATGATGCTATGGTTGATTACCGCAAGCTTGAATGAAAAGGCAGCCTTACACTGCAACTACAGGATGTACCGCCATTGGAAAACGAAAGTTTTAAACACTTACGAAGATAAGAAGTGTCCAGCAGATAAGGTGAGTATGTCAAAGGCACTAGAGCAAAAAGCTGGGTCCTGACAAGTTGCCATTGCTTACAGAGTGACAGCCACTCAAATGGTTGACCACGCTTCAACTGATCTCGCTGGAATCGCGAGTGCGGTAGGAGAGGATCCGAGTATTCCAGTGTAGCGTAGCAAACCTATTACGTCTGGTCGCGGAAAGGTCCTGGATATTCCCCCAGGTAACATCCCACCAAAGAGAAGATTAAGATTTTATTTCATCATCATCATTTTAGCCATTCGTCGCCCACTGCTCAGCATAGGCCTCTCTTCCAGGCCATTTGCAGGCGCGGTCGCAGCCTGAAATTTGGGGGGGGGGGGGGGGGGGGGGGGTCACTAAAGCAAAAAAATTTTTTAAAATTTTTGTGTGGTTTTCAATTCAACACGTATGATTTTGGGGGGGGGGGGGGGGTCATGTCCCCTGTGACCCCCCCCCCTGGGACCGCGCCTGGCCATTTGTCCCGGTCCTGAGCTAATCTCATCCAGCTGTGACCCGCAAATTTTATATACTTGCCATTAAGTAGGTACCAGGCCTATGTTCAGCAGTGGACGTCTTATGGCTGAGATGAGGTACCAGGTACATACATAAGGAAGTAAGTTATTGAACTATCAGTCGAGCGAATTTGAGCTCAAGATATGCCAGCATACTTATCCTTCTCTTCTGTCTTTAGATTACACTACGCGTAATCTATTCGAAGAGGGAACTTATGTATTTGTTCATATCAGACTAGCGACCCTATAGTCCCATTAGAATCATTGGATGGATGTCACTAGTTCAGTAGGTAGTCACTCTCGCTAACCACGAAGCTCGTAGGGAACTAGTATTAGGTTGAAGTGAAGATGCTAACAATTGGTTCTATGTTAACAATGGGATAAAGGAACATAAAGCAAAGAAGGGTTGCCTATCGCGAACACAGAGTGCGTCACTACCAGTATTCTCTCTTGCAGACCATAATGATGGGTAAAGTACCCGGAAAGCGCAAAACTGGAGGACTCAGGATGTCTTGGCTCCGTAATATCAGGGTATGGACGGGGATAAATACCGTTAAGGAACTGTTCATGAACAGTTCAGATTAGCACAAAGAACATTTTAAGGCCGTTCCTCGATTCGGACAAGCCACGCCCATCCGTAAGAGACACGTTTATGGCTCCCGTGCACGAAAGAAAGAGATGCAGCGCTCTTAAGGATCAGACTTTTTGGCTAAACTACGATAAATAAGCGAACCTATAAAGTTTTGTCTAATTTTGTTTCTGTGACTTTTTAGATAAACCAGAATACCATATTTTTAACTTAGTTATATTGCTTAATCTCTGATAGTTTACGTAAGCTAAGAAAAATAAGGGGAAAAAGGACCCAACTTCGGATTTTTTTTTCTATCGAGGCAACTTTCAGCAATCGTGTTTCGGCTTGTGCCATAAACTAGAGTATATAGTCTAATAATATATATTCGAAAATAAATTCAGTCCCTTTTCCCGTTTAGTCAATAGAGCGTTTGAAAAAACCTATAAGTTTTCAAAGTAGCTTAAGAAGCTGACTGCCAACCTTTTGTAATCCAGAGGATAATCTTAAGAAGAAGAAGAACAATGGGATAACTTAGGAAAGGACCCTATATGAATTTGACTCTCTTTTGCTGGATACCCAATTGGAATAACAGTCGGGTTACGGATAAGTGAGTCTTATCATTTTCGGGTCAGCATTCGGCGTTAGTCAGCTGAGTGCTGTCATTACGTGTATTTAGACTGATTGTCTGATTGCCGAAGGATATGTGAAAATCCAGTGTATTTACAATTACATGCCTAATGTTTTTGGAAGAATGAGTAACTACAATTGTTTATATAAGAATAATACTTTAAACGTTAAATTGTTTGTATAGTTAATTAAATATAATTTGGGCCGATTTTTTAAACAACTCTTGTAAAAAATCCGTGCAAATTATACAGAGTGTTTCCTGTAATAGGAGCAATAAATAAAAACGTAGATTCGCCTCCTCAAACAACACAACTTTTGTTCAACAACTTTTAAAAATAATGTACTTTTTAGATTGTCTCTTTTTCATACAAAATAAATAGTATTTTCAATGTACGTTAAAATCCATCTATTTGACATTGCTTGTCATCCTATAGACATAATCAATTTCGAAATACATCGCGTGTCCGGAAAAACTTTAAAGTGTTCTAAAAATCAAACCATAAGTTATTTTTAAAAGTCGCTGAACAAACGTTGTCTGGTTTGAAGAAAGCTACATTCTACAATGTACGTTTTCATTTATTGCTCCTATTACAGGAAACACCCGGTATGTCGTCAACAATACATATGGGTACTTCCGTGATAATGATTGAGCATAATTTATTTGAAGACCGACCTAATGCGTCTCGGTCCAATCGTAATGGAAGGTCCAATCGTACTAGTTATACCTTCAGAGCTGCCGTATACGCGGTCGGTATTACAGGGTCAGCGGACCCTTAAATACTAGTGGTTGTGTGAACCGTAGATTTCGGAGAACATAAATAACGCGACAGCAAACTTCCCCCCTTTCCCCCCTCATTTTCCTCCCAATCAAAAAAATGGCTCGACAATTTTTGGCAAATAAATCAAGGAACGTACATGTCAAGTTTCATCGAAATCGGATGAAAAATGCGACCTCTAGACACTGACCAACCAACCAACCAATACACACACATCAATCTGCCAAATCGTTGTACCAGTGAAAACGGAGACGTTCGTCGCCTCGCTACGCTCGGCGCCTCAGTCAATTAAACAGGTTTCACTGATTTAATGTCTAAATAGACAAGAGGGTCTGCCGTCGGCCAAACACAACAACCCCTTTGATCTCTGGCAACCTTACTCACCAGCAGGAACACAACACTATCAGTACCTACAGTCTAGTGCTGTGGTTTTCTGTCAGGTGGAGGTACTTCCCCAGTGGAGCTCTGCTGCAAATTTGAGCGAGATGACATTCGCTGGCAGACAGAAGGCGAGACGGTATTCTCAGTGCCCATACCTTTGGTTTGTACGCAGTTTAAGATCATACCCGAGTCCGGGTACCCGGTTAGCGACTTCAGCGGCTAACTGAAAAGTTCTACATTCGTCTCTTATAATAGCCCATGTAAGTTTTGCAACAAAGGAATAAATAGGCAGTAGGAAAGCTTAAAGTTAAAGTCAAGGCGCGGGCGCAGGAAAATTGTTGCTTTTCCCAAAACGGATAATGTCACGAACGCGTGGGCCGGTTTATAGCCAACGACTTTTTAATCGTCTCGTATCAACAGTACGACAGTACATAAAGTAGAAGTAATTTTATAAAATGTCGAAATCCATTCTATCCAAAGACAGTTGACGACGAAGACGACGAAATTGTTTTCGTCGAAAACATGATCACATAATAGGCTAGATGAATGTTTTTCATGCATGGTATCAATCGATTCGTTTTGTTGTGAGGATCAAATGTCTATATGGGGCTAATTGCCTTAAATCAACATAAAAGATAGGAAAAAGACTTAAAGTCTGAGATTTGCATTTGTTTCTCAAAACGCTCCTAACAAAATGATATAAAGCCTTGACGTCACAGCTTCATATTTGCCCTGTTTAAAGTATGGAAAAATTATGAAATTGCTATTTTTACAGTGAAATGTTCCGTTTATGTATATGGTTACTATACAATTTATTTCACAATAAAATGTTAGAAATTGAATGGTATCATTGGTTTTTTAAATTACGTACTTTCAAAAATCTAAAAAATTTGAAACTTTGAAGCCCGATATCTTTGAACCATTTGAATAGATTTTTTAATGTTTACTTTATTAGGATATTTTGATCATTTTGCATCCTATCAACTAAATTTCATTGCATAATTCAACATGTGTCAACCGGAATTCCGGTTAAGTATATTCACAAAACTTATGGAGTCTATCGCGGGTAAGAGACCAGCATGCTGATTGTGTTTTTCTTACTTCAGTGTATAAATGACTTTGTTTTCTACTGTTGCAGGATAATACGGTGCAGGATAATACGCATAAATTGCGACTTTTGAGACGATGGAAATGATATTCCCTTTGTCAAAGAGGTGGTCCGGACCGATGCTTAAAAAAAAATTGTGGATGTTGATAAGGGTATTTTTCGCCACTAGTTCTTAGTTTTACATGAGGTCTTATTCTAATGGAAAACTAGCATAATCAGCGACTGGCCAAATATGAGGCTAGGTTACAGCTTTTTCAAATGTTTTTAATAAACGTTTGAAATCATACTCAGCTTTGCCTACCATATCGTGTCGGAACCGTTTCGTCTGCCCTAAAACCCGTCACGCGAAGGGTGAACGATCTGCGCGTAAAAATAAAGTTAAGGCTATCGGCTAATTGTCCGACAATTTGCGTTTATTGTCATTAATTATTGTAGACGCAGACGCAATTGCCATGGACAAGAGATTTATACGCCGGTCCGATGTTTGACCGTAACATTATAGCAAGGTGTCCTAAAAATCATGACCTAGTGAGATAAGTTGATGAATGGGAGTAACAGCCGGCCTTTTATTGTCCTTACGATGTCAATTCAACTTACAGAAGACGGCGTCATAATGCCACTGCTACTACTCTGTAGATTTATTGAAATATAAGTCAGTTGGGGCAAATACGTCTGCTTAATCAACAACAGCCTAAAGCTAAAGGGTCCCCGCTACTTGCGCGGGTGGCACTAGAATAACTAGGGCATGAAATGCCTGTATTCTATTTATAGCATATGCCGGATTTCCGGTATTGATCATTGGTCATTTAAAAAACCGGTATTGCATGTCCTAGGTGGCACGAAGCAAGTGTGTGCACGCTAAATGGCGCGGACACGCGCGACGGATTTTACCTCTGTACAGTCGACGTCAAAAATATGTTTACACTTTTGGACCTTATTACAAAGGAGTAAGGGGCAAGTGTAAACATATTTTTGGCGTCGACCGTACCCGCGAGCGTGCACCCATTTCGTTTACACGCGCAAGATAGCGGAGGCACTAAATTTGATGGAGTCCTCTCATCGTTACCTTTCTGTATCCTCTCTGAAAAGTGTGGTCATCGTAGGTTGCTACTAGAGCACAGCTGCCCCTATGAGCGCACTTTACCCTGACCGAAGGTAAGGTTTCCAGAGATTTGAATTTTGTTACTTTAAGTGGACACTTACCAAAATATTCACAGTGGCTGCAGTCATCATATTGAACCAATGAATCTTGGTAAAAACTCTGAATATGATTCCAGATAGGTGTCGTAGATTGATTTAAATTTATACTTAACCGAAAATACTTGCCATGTAGCTTTCGATAGGTCTTAAATATAAACTACAGGTGACTTGGAAATAAACAGAATTATAACTAATATTTAAAATTAAACATACTTTACTCTTATGTCAACGGATTCTATACATTTGCTTTGAAAAACGGTTTGAATTTTGTGAAAATATAGACGTACAAAATAGAGAACTGCAACCACGCAAATTTTAAAATATCAAGTAAGTATAAGAAAGTCGGTGAAAACAAATCGTAAATGGAGTCTGGAATCTCTACATATGTAGTTAAAGGTCAATGTGGCTAATTCCGTCATAGGGACTATTCCGTCCATTACCTAGTGTTCTTTTCTGGAAGAGAAAAGTAAATTGATAATTTCATCGACAAAGCAGCTTTATTGTCAGTAACCAAAAGGTTTTGTTTTCCTATAAGCATACCTGGGATAACTCGGGGCAAGTTCTAGAGATTTGATATCGATAAAAAAAATGTCGATATGATTAAATTAATACATGAGCTCATTGAACATTCTCGATTACCTACTATAAAGAGGTTCGATGTCATATTATGTGATATCGAGCCTCTTAAGATAATAAAAGTATGCGGATGTCATTTCAATCAAAATGACAATTTACTGTCAGTACCATTCATGTCCTAGAGTAAGAATACGGTTTTTACGAAGTCCAATTTAATCATGCCGCCCAAGAAACATCCACGCCCACGCGAATATTATATTAACTCGTGGATTAGTGAATATCCTGACATACAACTACGTGAGTCAAAATTATTTTGCACTAAATGCAATGTCAGTTTTCTCCCGAAAAAATATAATGTCACGCGTCACGTTAAATCCGATAGTCATCAAAATATTGCCAAGAAAAATACAGTTTTTCACGAGAACTATTTTAAAATAAACATTTAAATGCATGTTTTAATTTTTTTAATTAAAAAATGACTAGTAAATATGTAATATTTATACCTATATGTAGAATAAAATTTTATGTTGTCATTAGCATCGATATATTTTTTGACGATAAAATATTTTGCTACATCACTTTCGTATAGATGCCCCGAGTTATCCCAGGTATGCCTATAAGAAATATATAAGGCTCGTAGACGGAATAGCCTCTATGACGGAATTATCCACATTGACCCTACTTAGTGTGTCGCACTACCTAACTTGATACTTCACTTTTCCTAGTGGGTGTTTTGTTCTTTGCAGAAGCCTGGCAGCTGTTCATCGGTGACCACACAGACTAGACCACAAACTAAAATAAAGTAGCGGAAAATTTTGTGAATTAACATTGAATTAATTTACTGAGAATTGAGAGAATAAATACATCAATATTGAAACTGTAATTATGTTATTGTAACAATATTTTATACGAAATCGCCCTCTTACATTACATTAGCTCTTAAAACAATTAGTCATCAGTCATAACAATTATTATTTTAGTGCAAATTTTATATGGAAAGCTTATAAGTATTAAGAAGATTCATTTTTAGGTCAAGAGCGCCGATTTACTTACATTATTATGATTCATGAAGTCATAAGTACAAGCGTTACTTCTGAAAATAACATTACGTTACGTAGGTACCTACAAACCTACAATTTATGGGCACAGCAAGAGAATAATGAGATTGACAGATTAGTAATAAACACAGAAAATTCAACGCATAAAAATACGGGTCCCGGCAATCATTTTAAAACTAATTTCACAACTTCGGGTACATCAACGCTCTACATGTAGGTAAAAGTATTATTAATAATGGATTTAATGTATACAAACAAATAAATATTTTGCACACTATTTTAACGAATCCGGATTCCTGTCTGCGTCAAAAAAGAATTTTTAATACAGTTGCTCAATAAAGTGGTTTTCTTGTAGTGGTTTAGCGTGCGGAAAGTTTGATATCGCGCACTAGTGCTTTTTACTTTTCCAGCCAATCACAGCTAATGACAGTGACAGACAGCCAATCACAGCGCCGCACCGCACCGCGCGGAGCGTTCGGATACATGTACTAAAGTAACCTCAAAGTGAATAATTGACAATTTTATAATTTTTTCGCAACTGTATTAAAAAACGTCGTTCGATACTCGTGCGTAAATGTCATATGACATACTTTTCGCACTAATATCGAAATGTACTATTTTGCACACTATCTTAACGAAACGGGATTCCTGTCTACGTCAAAAAAGAAGTTTCGTAGAAGGAACTCAATAATTTCATAACGTTACCTAACGTACCGTTTTTAACACGAGTATAAATAAAATAAATAAACGTAAAGTACCGTTTCTTATTTATATTTTTACAGAGTTTGCCCAGGACCCAGTCTCACAATTTCAGGATGATTAGGATCTCCGTTTTCCCTGACTATATACAAAACTCTCACGTCATCGTTATTGTTTCTAGGGCTATTAACACTATCATTTGCTTCATCATTATTCTGATTAAAAAACCTAAAATCATCAACTCCCTGTTCAAAACTGTTATCAAATGCCTCGATATTGTCTATCGGATATTCTCGATTACTTTGAATGCCAGGGAAAACGAAGCCTTCAGCCGCTGTGATTGAGTTCACGTTACTTTGAGGAAATTTCAGAACTTTACCTAACCTTACATTACTATTAACATCCCTGTTTGAAGAAGAATCTTCTGGAAACAACCATTTTGGTTTGGGACTGATATTATTAACAAATCCTGTGCGTACATTTTGTATTCTCCTTTGAATCTCGTTATCAACACTGCTTTCATTGAGACTCTTTTGGTATGGATAATTCTGTCCGTATAATCCGTATCCATTACCATACGGATTTGGGCTTTGATAATTCTGATTAAACTGTTGTTGGAGACCATAACCCTGCAGATTTTGATTTTGATATTGCTGCAAATATTGTTGTTGTTGATGTTGACCGAACTGTTGTCCGTAATACTGATTTTGATTTTGCTGCAGACCATATCCTTGTAAATTCTGGTTTGGTAACTGGTGAGGCTGCAAAGCTTGTGGTTGATACAATCCGTAATTCTGTCCTGATAGCTGATTGTAGAACTGCTCTAATCCCTGCTGTTGATTTAGCTGTGGGGCTGCGAAGAACCTGAAATGAAATGCAAGTTAAGATTTATTTGGTGTAAAATAAAAACAGATTAAGTAAAAAGATGTACCTCCACCTGCGATAAGTGAAATGCCCTCCACTAACTAAGTCGCATTAACTTGTAACACTATAGCGTAATATTAAGCTCAGCTGGGCAGCCCCCGGCCAATAAGGTAATATTATAACGTGTCATTAAAAAGATACTTCAATAATCAAAAATAAACGTAGAGTTTAACGATATGTTGTGTGCTAAAGAGCTGTTTCTTTAAGATAACAAAATCTAATTCAATTGCAATTAGGTATACTAGAATCTAAAATAGTAGGATTTCAATTGTTAAAAAAAGCAGATAAGGAAAATCTAAAACTATTACTAACCTGAAGAATCCTCCATTGTGGTTGTTCAGATAGTGCACCAACTCCTCAGGATCGTTGGGGCACTGAGGGTAGGCGTAGCGACAGGTCCCAGGGTTGGCCTTGGAGGTCATGCCCAGGAAGACGGCGCGACCGAACACGAAGAGGGGGGAGGAGCTGATGCCGCTGTAGGCCGAAAGCAACCTGTAAATTTACAAGGGTAACATATAATCCTTTGTATATACAAAGATTGTCGCTTTACTATAGTTTCCCGATAAAATATTTACTCTCTTCCAGAAGTTCTGCCATATATCTGTATAACACATATACTAGTAATGTCGTCATTTAGATCACGTCATACTTACTAAATAAGGTTTTCTATGGGACCAACCCCTAAATGAAAATCCCGATAAGTTATGGCTACTTTTGACCCGAAATGTATAAAAACAGTCTTACGTGAGCAAAGGTTGTAACCCAGCTACAGACTGCAGTATCCCAGAACCAGGTAAAGATCCGCCACCAGCCGCCTCGCACAGCAACCGGGGCACGCACTGCGCGTCATCATACAAGGCTATGGAAGTTAGGGCTTCGGTGACGGCCGAGAGGGCTGCTGACGTGGCCGAAGGTCGGGGCCCTGAAAAAATACAAGAACCCTTATTCAAAAAGAAATTTTGAATGGTAAAAATATTGTCTCGAAAAACATCTGATACAGATCTCGTAGAAAAATATATTTTTGTGGGCCTTCTCGTGAAAAATTATAACGCAGTTAAATGTCAATTAATTGCATAATATAAGTTAGTGCAATAGAATAACAGGCCGATCTGGAGAAAATTCCTATCGCCGTTGAGTATTTCTAAAGAATTTAGGTTACCAAAGCTTTGGCTTTAACTCAGAGTCATCGCATTTTTATCTCTACTTCAAAATGGATGAAAATTAAACTCTTAAATATTTAGTTTGGAAATAGGTAAATAACAAAAACAACACTTACTGTAAAGTGGTTCCGGGTAGGGTTGGTAAGGTCTCTGTCCGGGATAAATTGGACCAGGACCAAACACCGGAGGACCAGGATATCCAGGCTGTCCAGGATAAACTGGTGATCCAGGATACTGCTGCACCGGATATCCTTGCGCTCCATTTTGCAACCTCTTCGGTCTTCTGCGTCTTTTCTTCTTCTGGTGATTAGGCCTTTTTATTCTTTTATCTTCGTCAAATTGAATCTTCTGTCCCTCATTAATGTTTTGGTTATCCTGATAATGGTTATCATACTCTTGGAGCCCGTTGTCTTGAAAAGGACTATCAGCTACAAATTTAATCTTACGCCCATCATCGATTGCGTTGTGACTGCCATCAAATTCTTGGTTTTGCTCTTCAAATCTAATAAGACCGTAAGTTTGTGCGTTTGGTTGGTCTTCAAATCTGAAGTTTTTAGCCTCTGGTGCAACTGATGAAATATTAGCTTCTTTACCGGCTACCAAATTGATAGTAATCAGTACGACTAATCGGGATGCGTTCATTGTGAAGAGTACCTAAAAATAGAACTTATTTATAAATGGTGTCCTTCATGATCATTTGAGACGTAGTCCATCAGTAGGTACTCCAGTCACCTGCAAAAATATCTTGCATAACAACCAATCAATGACATGCGCTTGAACGGGGTAAGGTTAGATTTAAGTCAGAATTTTTTGTAGGCTTCATTGTGTCAGATATTGTTGCGGCTCAATATCTAGGACATTGAGAAACATTTAAATTATTATAATTTTTATTGCTCTTTTCTTTACCGAGTTTACGGACTCTACTTGAGAGTGCGAAAGTCAATTTTGCACGCGAACTACCCGCAGGCGCTTTTTAAAATCATAAAGAAATCTGTTGGTATATATAGATGAATTATCGAGAGCGTGGAATTGCATATGAAGTAGTATTGTTTGTGTACAGGCATTCTATATTTGAATCCGCACACAAAGAGGCACAACACGGTACAACCACTACATATGCAATTCCACGCTCTCGATAATTCAACTATACTAGCTGTATAGTCGCCATCAGATATATCGGAGCGGCCAAGGTACCTACTCAAAAATACGTGTCGCCTTGACAATAAAGGAGTTAGTTATTTACTTGTATATATATAATAGTTGTAAGACTTGTAAGTAACAAAAGAATGTCCAAATACAAACACTCATTAGAGTCATTAGTCAGTTATTTGTATCACCTGCCGATACTGCGGGTAATTAGGGCCTGGGTTCGGTTCCCGTCACGTTAATTGTAACTTTTGGACATTTGTCCAGTTCTCACGATACGGTACTGTCTCGTCCACAAGTGGAAATGTAACTCGAGGCAAAGGTCCCACGTTTTTCTCAGAGCAGGTCGCACAGCTGGAAGAGTGCTCAGCATACACTTCACCAAGCGAATGAGTGTCATTGAAAACAGCGGTCATAGAGATATCCTTGACGATGAGGATATTACCTATCATGGATGTTAGTAAAATTTTGTTTATCCTTGTTCAGAATCGTGAGTAGAATTGATTATTTGGACACAAAATTTTCCCAACAATTTCAATTTCACTAACTTGTTCATGTAGAAATTATGAAAGTAGAATGTGGAAACTATGAAGTAGAATGTGGAAACTATGGAATAGAATGTGGAAACTATGGAAGTAGGAATGGGTAGTCGAAAATACTAAGTACAAATCGGGACATACTATGACATGACATGAGACACGACTAATCTTAGACAATTATCTTAATCATGCTCGTTTATCAACTACTTTTTAGTTCGAAACACACCTTTTCTTCGAGCCAGTACCAACATAATGACACAAAGTGACCAAAACACAATTATCGCTCTATTTAACAATGACACTTCTTTACTAAAAACAGTGAAAACCCAGTGTTTGTTTAACACAAAATATTTTCAACCCTTTTAAAAGACAATAGAACTCATAGTTATATGGCTCAAACGTATGTGACAAAAGAAAATCAAAATGGTGCCGGGAAATTAGGAAATCGTTACAAATGAACTTGACTCAGATTTGGAAGTGATAATAATGTTAAATCTTTGGATGTTTTAATGAGCAACGTGTATATGTACAGTCAGCAGCAAAAGTAGCTAAGCGGGTTGAGTGATCAAAATGAGCGTGACACGACTTTATTATTAAGATAATAAGAGCGTGTGTAGGTCATTTCGAACACTGTACCCGCTTCGCTACTTTTGCTGCTGACTGTACGTAGTAGTGGACATCAAGTGGTAGGTATTCTTAACTGGCAATTTGTAACCCGATTCGATTGTACAGACATATAGTATAGACCTAGATTAGAACATAATTTAATAATAATTACAAAAACTTACCCTTCAACGAAAACCACAAATAATAAACTTATTGTCTTATAGACCAACAACAAAACAAAAAGTGGTGTTTTCACCGATAGATCCTGCCACCAAATGCATGGTCCTCGGCGAAAGTTGTATGATGTCATATAAATGTATAAGGACCGTGTGACACAACAACTCGCCGTGTATGGGATATCCTGGTTTTGTGGGTTTATGAGATGAGATGAACTAATCACATAACTGTTAGATTGACCATATAAGGTACTCGCGGTCGTTTCACCGCACAAAATACATAAATAAATAAATAAATAAATATTAGGACAACCTTACACAAATCAACCTAGTCCCACAGTAAGCTCAATAAGGCTTGTGTTGTGGGTACTAGGCGACGATATATATAATAGATAGATATACATAAATACTTAAATAAATAGAAAACATCCATAACTCAGGAACAAATATCTGTGATAAACACACAAATAAATGCCCTGACCAGGATTCGAACCCGGGACCTCCTGCTTCATAGGCAGGGTCACTACCAACTAGACTAGAAGGCCGTTAGATACATAACCCTCAGCATAACAAAAGTGTTCACAAACTAAACATACACGACCATTCTAACCATTTCATTTGTTGTTATTGGTTTTTATTTTCTTAACCTGAATACATCCGCGGAGATATTAAAATGATGTATGTGAAGTTCCCAACCCGCTGTGGGCCAGCGTGGGTACTATAGCACAATCCCTCTCGTATATGAGAGGAGGCCTCTGCCCAGAAGTGGGACGTAATAATATTTATTACTAGTAGTTCGCCTCGAACTGAAAACTCGCGATTTACTTGCAAACGAGTTGACCAATATAACAAGACCCTAAGGAGGTTTTTTTTTCTCCTTCTAGCTCCATAACCACTTGATCGATCCTGCTCATATACGAACTTACAAATGTTTATGTATCTCTGCTACAGCCCCAACAAATTTCATAAAGATCAGAAAAACGTTACTAAAGTTATCGTCGGACAAACTATATAAGTAAATCAAAAAGCCATCCAAATGCCGAGACGTCCCAGTAGCCAGGTGACTTCGGTCTGGAGTTGTTTGTAAGAACTCACTTCGCTTACGCTCCGCGAGTTCGATTATTATATAATTATGTTCTTAACTTATTCTCTGTGTTATTGACATACTTTGCTGTTTTTGATTGTTATTTTATAGTTCAAGTTTATGGGGAAAAAATCTATAAGTAAGTAAACGTAATTCAGTGGTGGTGGGTCAACATTTTTCTTAGGCAAGCCAGTGATTGGCTTAAAATTTCTTCATGAGCTGTAGGAAAACTGCTCAGGCGCCTGAAACACAGGCAAGCCGACGGGAATCGTGTTCTTTGGACGCGCCGCTACTAGTATTTAGGTAATTTAGGGTGCTAAAAACATTTACGTTTCTCTGGGCGGTAATTTAGATTTGCCGCCCACGGGCGCAGCGGCAAATCTCACTTCACACCCAGAAGAAGACGTAAAATTGTGTACGCACAACGGGCGGTAATAAAGATGGCCTCAGATCGCTTGTTTATGGCCCTCTCCTTCAGCTCGGGCCACAAATGCCTGCGATCTGAGCCATTCTTTATTTTACCGCCCTAGGTACGTAATGTACTATTATGAGCGAGTTGGAACCTCTGTGGGTTTTTAATCCTCATTTCTGTTGTTTCTACACAGAGGGGTAGGTTACGATTCGCAGCTTAACGAACACAAGTATATCTACCTAAGGGTACCTATACATATGTTGTGAGTATATAATGGAGGTGGAGGTATATAATAGACTAGTAGTATTGTTTATAAATCTATGTATCTTCACAGTATTTAGGGTGTTGTTTCCCGTGTGTCAATTACTAGCCCTATCTTGATGAATTAAAACTAGGTACCTACGTAAAAGGTATCTAATTGGTTCGGTTGCATAATGCTAATTTAATTTTAAGCTCATGCACGATCTTCACACATTGTTGTAATAAAAATGGTGTTTAATCCATTAATCACAAACATTTTATTTTATTTTCAATGAAATGAGTTAGTTTTGATTTCTTTGTTTTTGCCGAGCGGTAAACGGGCGCATATAGTTATGTACAAAGCATTTTTTCCATAAATATCCAACTCATAAATTAGATTTTTTTTGTCGTCTATGCCAGTACTTACCTATTCAAAACCAGCTCTACTATCTGTCTATCACATATAATTTTTTTTTAAGTTTGGGGTGGGGCTCTGTGAAATATTTCTATGTCCAAAAGGGTTCCGTCACCAAAACAGTTTGAGAACCGTCGGTATTATAAGTACAGTTGAAGAGCAGAATGAACAGGAATAATCTAGAAAAACTTTGTGATAAAGTATGAAATTTATAACAAGTCAACTCATCAGCATCGACAAAACTATAAAAAGCGTAATTATGTTTTTTATTACGCCTTAACATTGTAGGCTGAAGCAAATTTCTTTGCACAACATATAGCTATTAAATTTCTGTAGGCGTTTATGTTTATTACTGTATCGCGGCTTAGTTGTAAATAAATACAATTAAAAACTAGTGGTTCTGTGAACCGTAGACTTCGGAGCATTTCCCCCCTTTTTCCCCCCTTTCCCCCTCCCTCGAAACTTTTTTTACAACAACCTCTAAGGAAGTGTGGGCTTGACCTTTTACCCGAAAATGACTGAAATCCGTCCATAAATAACGCGACAACAAACTTTCTCCCGTTTTCCCCCTCACTTCCCCCCAATTTTTGGCAAATAAATCAAGGCACGTACATGCCAAGTTTCATCGAAATCGGATGAAAAATGCGACCTCTAGACCGACACTGGCCAACCAACCAAACAACCAATACACACACATCAGTCTGCCAAATCGATCGTACCAGGGGGGGTGTGAGAGACCCCAGAGTCCCCAGACCCAACACGCACCCGCGCACCCGTGCGGCCTCTTCTTGTGAGTTAAAACGGAGACGGAATAACTACTATTGAGACGGGAAGACGGGAACGCATCTGTAGATCTCTAGCCCCCACCCTATCCCACTTATGGAGCCGCTGAATTTGTATTATAGGGGTTAGTATTAAAGCCCAAGTTAGACTTGTCCTAAATCCTAAATCAGCTTTCTAAATTATTTCGTCAAGTGTAACCGTATTTAGCAAGTAAGTTTATCTACTATTACTAATTTAAATTTTCAAAAGGTTCAAAAGTTTAATTATTTCAATCTGACATTAGCTTGATCTTTTGTAAAGATAGTCTTTAAGAAGGCTGTCTTCTTCAAGTGTTACTTTATTAATAAATAGTTAAATCAGCATACATTTGGGACTTCATCATGATTTTAATTTTTTTTTTATATTTTCTTAATTTTATAATTCATAGTGTAGTTAACATAGTAAAGTTTCAGTACATTCAGTACGTAAACGCAGTCAACTAATACCGCTCTCTATAAACGCCTTTACAATTCAATAATGTCAATAACCGTGTGACAGATACAGATATTTCTTATCTATAGTCTGAGTGCCGTTCCGTGCGTGTGGTTGTGTGTTCTCGCTCACCGTTTCCACCAGAAAAATCCGAATAAATCTAAATTGCGGATCAATTTAACATGTTAGCTGTATGCTAATAACTACATATCGTGTTTTGTGACAACACTACTACGGTTTTATAAAAGGTACGTCTCTGTATTTTGCGAAATCCTGTCCATATTTTTACATCATTCATGATTGCTATTTTTTGACTGAAACGGGGTTGATAAAAGACCTTAAAATATCCTTAACATACTTTCGTCATGTACAGCATAATGTCCAGTGTATATCGAGTAACAATAGGTGATTTAAAGTAATGAGTATAAGTATACTCACTCCGACCGACTGACCGTTTTCATAGCTATTTTCTTGGTACTTAAGCCACGGTACCGGTTTGATGATGTTCTCATTAAGTTGACAGTACGTACACACAACCTCGCATGGAATTCGCACTTTGGCTCAATGAATAATTTACATCATTTTGTCAACAAGGACTCAATGTCAACCATTTAATATTGGGTTCTTGTGTGTGTACTGACTGTTATTCAATTTTAATGTTACATTAAGAGCCTAACTTCAATTTAATAACAAGTAAAAATCTGATTGAAGCGTAACAATTATTTATTGTGAAATAAAATTTTGATATATAGGTATTTACAGTAAGTACCTATCTGCAAAACGAAGGTCATCTTTTTATCATTACATTCAAAGGTCACGTAAAGGACTCAGAAAATGGAAAAATATGTAATAAAAGAGACCTTTATTGTGTTTTCTATAAATACTAGAGTTCATACTTACTTAACATGCAATGTGTCCCAATATGTTAGAAATTATCTCTGCAAGTTATCAATGTTATCATTAGAGCGGGTTATGAAGTGTACTTTGTCCGCCGTCTGACCTCAAATTGATCCACTGATAAACCATGATGATATAAGTTATTTACAAGTTTTTATTTATTTGGTTCTTTGAACTTGAATGGTATTTCCTAATAAAGTTTCAAAACAATGAATTGTAATAGGAACCAACCAATAATATTGTCTTTCCTCAATATTAAAAACTTAAAGTTGGGAGTGGGCCTAGGAATTATGGATCGACAAGGTCCAAGACAACCTGAGCAACATTAAATCACCCAAATGGCACTGGATCGCACGGGGTAGGAACAAATGGCAGAATCTAGGGTCAGAGGCCAAGATCCACTTTGCGTTGCTGAGCCAGCAAAGTAAATAGGTATGTTTTTATAAATGCTCCATAAATTTGAAAATAATATTGAAAAACATGGACTTTTACAAAATATGAAAAAATGTCTGGTGGCGGATGTTTAATTTTAATTATTATTTTCAGATTGTATACCTAATAGAAACAATGGGAGTCTTATACCTAGACTGAATTGAATTATGAGGAGGCTTATATTGCCTTACTCATTTATAATTTGTATAAGAAATTATGCTTTTACTTCTGTTTAATCACTACATAGTATAAAACAAAGTCGCTTCCTGCTGTCTGTCCCTATGTATGCTTAGATCTTTAAAACTACGCAACGGATTTCGATGCGGTTTTTTTAAATAGATAAAGTGATTCAAGAGGAAGGTTTATATGTATAATTGCACCCGTGCAAAGCCGGGGCGGGTCGCTAGTACACCATAAAAAAAAATTATTTATCGAAATAGATTAACATTTTTGAACATTGTATAGAAAAATATTTCTTCTTCTTTTCATCCTTTTACCCACTGCTGGGGAGTAGGGCTCGAACTAAATTCTTCCACTGGCTTCGGTCCAGTGCGGTCTGGGACACCTCCTCCCATCCCATCCCCAATATACCCATCTCTTGCTCCATGGTACGGCGCCAAGAAAAATATTTAATTTCAGCAAAAAAAAATTGTATTTCACGGTGGTTTTGTTTTAAATCATCTTTGTTAATTGATGAATTAGAAATAGTATACTTTATACAATCCTCTTTATTAAGTACATATTATTTGGTTTCTAGTTTTGTTTAGTTATACTCAATAACAATGAACTTGTTCAAATTATATACCCGCCGTAACAATATTTTTCACCAAATATGCCTACTCTGTTTGTATAACAAGCCACACCTCCCCTCCCACGCCAAGGAAAACACATACATCCACATTTAGCTACAACAGCTGCATCAACAGTCAAACGTCATCCATACCCATACCTCTACACTGTAGTTCAACAAGACGGCGTAAAAAATGGTCGAGTTTCATTAGATTTTGAACTAATTACTAATCACTTGGATAAATGTGGACTATTATGATAGGCGTTTATAAATTTACGATATCTAAATATATAAAAGAAGAAACTGACTGACTGACTGACTGACTGACTGACTGACTGACTGACTGACATATCAACGCACAGCCTAAACCGCTGAGTCTAGAGTTTCCAAATTTGGCATGTAGGTCCCTTATAAGGTCTAGGGGTGCACTAAGAAAGGATTTTTCAAAATTCACCCCGTAAGGGGGTGAAATGGGGGTCCAAAGTTTGTATGGGGAAACAAGATTAGTTAGACTATTTTATTTGAAACTTCACCGGAGTATTTCTAACAATAAATGAGTAAACACGTGTTTCAGCTTTTTTGAAAATTCAACTCCTTAAAGGGGGAAATGGGGGTGAAAATTTCTGAAAAACAATATGGGTATCGTTTCTATGGTTTATCCGGTCGCTGATTACGAAAACAACAACCATTTTATTATACAACGTGGCAGGTGTAAAATATCATCCCCTAGGGGGTGAAATGGGTGTCCAAAGTTTGTATACGGAAACAAGATTAGTTAGACTGTTTTATTTGAAACTTCACCGGAGTATTCCTAACAATAAATGAGTAAGCACGTGTTTCAGCTTTTTTGAAAATTCAACTCCTTAAAGGGGGAAATGGGGGTGAAAAATTCTGAAAATCAATATGGGTATCGTTTCTATGGTTTATCGGATCGCTGATTACGAAAACAACAACGATTTTATTATACAACGTGGCAGGTGTAAAATATCATCCCCTAGGGGGTGAAATGGGGGTCCAAAGTTTGTATACGGAAACAAGATTAGTTAGACTGTTTTATTTGAAACTTCACATGAGTATTCCTAACAATAAATGAGTAAACACGTGTTTCAGGTTTTTTGAAAATTCAACCCCATAAAGGGGGAAATGGGGGTGACCAAGTCTGAAAATCAACATGGGTATCGTTTCTATGGTTTATCGGGTCGCTGATTACGAAAACACCAATGATTTTATGATACAACGTGGCAGGTGTAAAATATCATCCTCCTGTTGGGGTGCGATAGGGTTGAAATGACAAAATATCAATATAGGAGTCGATTGATGGTATTTTGGGACGTTAATTTTGGTATAGAAATAATCTAAAATCCGGGAAAGGACATAAGGTAGTTCCTATACCGAAAATCAGCCCTTAACACATTCAGCACCGAGAACCCGACTGTTGGCTTCTCTGTTCGTAGCTACTACGCGCTACATACGAGGAATACCTGGCTACGCGCTACGAGCGTAGCGCGTAGCGCTACGCGGTACGGAAAGTGTTAAGGGGGTGAAAAGGGGATTAAAAGGTTGTATAGAGAATTTTTAACCGTTGAACCGATTTAAATGAAACTTGATATAATAGATAGTTTGAATCCCGGGAAACGACTAAGGGTTATTTTCATTGAAAAAATTAACCCGTAAAGGGGTGAAAAGAGGGTTGGAATTTTGTATAGGATTTTTTCACAGCTGAACCGATTTAGATGAAACTTGGTATACAGATAGTTTGAGGCGAAACAAAAAATAGTTTTTTTCGCGAAAACTACCCTTAAAGGTAAAAAAGTTAAGGGTGAAACGGGGGTTGCAGGTTTATATAGGGAATTTTAAACCGTCGAACCGATTTAGACGAATCTTGGTATATAGTAAGTGTGAACTGGCAATGACTAAGGGTTGTTTTCATTCCGAAAATCATCCCTTGAAGGAGTGAAAAAGGGGTTGGAATTTTTATTAGAAAATTTTTAACACCTGGACCGATTTAGATGAAACTTAATGCTTATTAGCATACATATAGTTTAAGTCCCGAGAACGGACATAAAAATAGTTTTTATTTCGAAAATTAACCCTAAGGTTAAGGGGATGAAATGGTGTTGGAGGTTTGAATGGGGAATTTTTAACAACTGAACCGATTTTGAAAAATCTTAGTATAGAGAGTCCCGGGAAGCGAAAAGGATGTTTTTTGGGTTTCGTACCAAAATGGTAGAAAAGGAACCCTTATGGTGCGACTTTGTTTGTAAGTCGGTGACCCAAAGGCAGGCATTTAACGCCAATTTATTAATTTTAAACATGAATGGGGGGTGGGGGATTTCTGGGTAGGTGAATGAGAAATCAAAAACAAATGACTTTATTGTGTGGCGTATCAAATAAACGGGCTTAATGTGAGGATCTCTAATTAGCATAATTTTAACATACCTTCATAACTTTGAAGTTATTAAAAAAAAGGTGTAAATGAATCAATATCGGAAACTGTTCGACAGAAAAATTTACAAAAGTTACAATAATAATAGTTATTTACGTATAAATTACAGGAAAACTAATAAGAGTGCAGACAAGCACCAGTCCGACTTAAGACAAAAAAAATCGGGGTACGAGTCCGATTCGCACTCAGCCGGGCCTATAAATTCTCATGAAATCATGCTGAAAGCGTCTTTTTTCAAAAATGTAATAAAAAAGTTGTTCGTACGAAACCTTTTTGTTAATTTCCTAAAATCATTACTTAAAGGGGTGAAATGGGGGTTAAAAGTTTGTATGGGGCATTTTTAAATGTTGAACCGATTTTGATGAAACTTGGTATGGAGATAGTTTGGGTCCCGGGAATGGGCAAAATTGTATTTATCCCGAAAAACAACGCTTACGGGGGTGCATAGCAAAGGGGTTGGAAGTTTTATAGAGAATTATTTTCAGTTGAACCGATTTAGATGAAATAAATATGTTGTTGTATAGAGATAGTTTGAGTCTCGGAAAACGACATAGGATAGTTTTATCCCGAAACCCTTTAAGAGGTGAAAAGGGGGTCGAAAGTTTATATGGGGAATTGATAACCGCTGAACCTATTTAGATGATTTGGTATAGAGATAGTTTGAGTTCTGGGGATGGATACATAGTAGTTATCCCAGAAGTCATTCCCTAAGAGAGTAAAAAGGGGTCAATTACTAATTCTACGCAAAGGAAGTCGCGGGGAAAAACTTTCATTCAAGAGTAGAAATCTGCATTAATCATGATGTACGCGGGCGAAGCCGCGGGCAACTGCTAGTGTTATTAAATACTAGTAGCCTAGTATGGGGTTTTCAAGTATTACCCAGGTTTTACACTACAAAAACCGGCCAAGAGCATGTCGGGCCATGCTCAGTGTAGGGTTCCATAAACTGAGACCATTAATTCAAAAGGTCGTTTCTTACGGGAAATTTGGCGGCGCTTACGTCCTTTTTACTTACGTCCTTTCACTATGGGTTTTTGAGTGACAACTCAAAAACGGCTCAACCGATTTATTTCAATATAGTTTTCATTGAAGGTACTCATTAGGTCTCAGTTTCATGATTTTTTTCAAAATTTTAGGACCCACGATTCAAAAGTTAGATGGGGGGGGACGCCCTGTTTTAAACTTTCGGAGCTATTATTTCCGAAAGTATCCGTTTTATCCAAAAACTGTGTTAGAAGACCCTAATTCTTTTTAAAAGACCTATCCAACGATACGCCACACAACTTGGTTAGAAGGAAAAAAAAATTCGCCCCCCACTTCACGTGTACGGGACGTACCCTAACAAAATATATTTTTCGCGTTTTTATTCTACCGTTTTGTCGGCTTGGTTAATGCACATATTCAAACCAAATTTCAGCTTTCTAGTGCTAACGGTCACTGAGCTAGACCGCGGACGGACGGACGGACGGACGGACGGACGGACGGACGGACGGACGGACGGACGGACGGACATGGCGAAACTATAAGGGTTCCGTTTTTGCCATTTTGGCTACGGAACCCTAAAAACCCGGGTTGCATTCCCTAGTACCAGCAAAATGACAACAAGAGAAGAAACCAACAAGGTGCATGGATTTTTTTTATCTCCATCGAAGACAAATCCTCTTGGATCAATATTGTTTTGTATATAGGTGGAAACTATTTTCCTAAAAAGTGGTCTTGAATTCTTGATTCAAGTAAAATGTCTTTATTCAAGTAAAATATATCTTGGGCCAAAGATATATAATTAATCCAAGACAATATTTATTTACTTGCATTGGTATTCTTGGCTGAAGATATCCTTTTTTTTCCGTGTGGGTCTGCAATCTAGTTATGATCTCAGAAAACCATTGGATGAAAGCATTGCACCATCAATTTCTGTCTAGCTCAAGCTCGTTATGGACTTTGGGGAGACCTATGCCTTGGGGAGACCTAGGACCTCTGCGTGCGCCTCCCGCGCGTAAACAGCAATTTTGAAACGCTCCGTAAAAATAATTAGTTTAACTGGTTTAAAGTTTGATTTTCTACTTGAAATTTATACTAAAAGCTTCGTTACAATATAGTGTTTAAACAGAAGTAAACAATATTCAAAATATAAGTTATATTAAAGCACAAACTGACAAAACATTGAATAACTCGCGAGTGCAACGGCTCGTCCCAGAGAAAGGCGTAAGCGGATTCAAAAACAGCCGCACTTAAGCCTCTTTGTGTTTGCGACGCGCAGTGCTTTTGGCTTAGGGATTGCGAGTGATTTCCTGGAATCGGCCGCGCCGCGTCCGTGAACTTTGTTGAACTCTATCTACTTTACCAAATAGTGCCGTATATAAATTTGTGCCTGCTGACTTTTCCTTCGCGACAGTGTTAAAGCGGTACAATTAGACGACCCAGTGAAACGCAGTGGTGCAAATTTCCGTATTTGAAACTATTTTACCGCCGGAAGTGACTTAAACTGGTCAACATAAGTGTTAAAAAATAAGTTAAGCACAGACTTCACTAATACATTAACCTAAATAGGTAGATGATGTCTACATTGTCTACTATAAACTGTAGTGTTAGTATCCCCAAATAGTGAAGAAAGTTGCAAATAGCCAAAACATTGTGATTTCTCAAATTTTAACTCTGTTAGACATTTTTTGTTTACTGTGCATTTACTGGAATCTTTGAAAAATGGCTACTAAATCAAAATTCACTTGCATAAGATGTGGAAAAGTTATCTACGGTAAACAATATCTTAGATGCTCCCAATGCGCGCACACTTATGATTTACCCTGCACTAACAGAGAAAAAATGTTTACTTTAATGAATAAAGATAGCAAAGAGTCGTGGGTCTGTACTAAATGCTTACAAAATAAAGTTCAGCCCAAAAAGACTAACACGCCAAATACTCGAAAAGGGAACCAGCGACGTACACTGTCACCGTTACCTACTTCAACTGCACGATTAACGAGATCTAAAACAATTACGATTGAAAAGAAAACTATGGATAATTTAGCTCCCACCTCCGCTCCTGCTTCATCATCAGAGACAAAACAGTTACATTCACCAATTTCAGACAGTGAAAATGTCACACTCAGAAGAGTATACAATGTACCTGTGTACAATTCATTTCACTCCTTAAGTGATGATGATGAAATGATACCTCGTAACTGCACTAATCTCGCCGACGACAAAAACCAAAAAGCTGGAGAAATTTCCGGATCATTCGAACATGCTCTCTCACTCAATGATACCTCAGAAATTTTTCTACGAAACAGAAATGGTTCGTCACAGATCGACACGCAAAACTCCGTCGTAGTAGACCTGATAGAGCAAGTGCAAAGCTTAAAAAGACAGCTAGAAGAAGCGAACAGTGAAATGAAAAAACTGCGTAACGAAAATGATGATTTAATAAGCACTCTATCTGTAACACGTAAAAAATGTATACAATGCGAGAACATTCTACACGGCATTCCGCAAACTTCTGCAAATACAACATCAAAACAGGCTGCCAAAAAACAGAAACAAATAATTCCATCAAACAAAACAATTTCATCTGACTGTCCTAATGCACAATCAACAGCACCGCCAGCTACAAAACCATTCAACAACACGCCTGATAATCGACAAGATTCTTCAACTATAAGAAGTAAAGCTGAAACTAACAGTAATGTAAATAAGAACGAAACGAACCAGATCATAAAAAATAAACACAAACTGAATATAATAAGTAGTGGTGAGAACAACAACATGTTGAATATTATAAAAAAGTATTTCGACGATTTTAATTATATTCACTACAACAATAAAGGAGGAGGAATCGAACAACTGTTCAACAATCTACAACACAAAGTACAACATTTAACAATGGAAGATTTTTGTGTCATCCTAATAGGCGAACTTGACTTCAAATTCACTAAGGACTACATTCAACTGGTACACTATATTAGAACAGCCACTGAAAAAATCACACACACTAATATAGTAATTTGTACACCAACCTATATATGTGGAGCTAAAGTGTTTAATTGTCGGGTTGAACTATTTAATAGTTTGCTCAATCAAGACATCCTGTCGAATCAGTATGCATATTTCATGGACTCTAACCTAAAGGTAACTTTAGACATGTTTTCTTCATGGTCTGGTAAACTAAACAGCCAGGGGTTACGAAACATATGTGAAAATGTCCTGCTCTTTATAAAAGATGTTCAGGACTATATAGAAAACACAAAACCTGAAAATATTTTTTTTCGAGTCTAATACTTTAAACGTGTATCACCAAAATGTGCAAGGTTTAAGATCAAAATTAGATCACATAGATATTTTAGCTGACTCTGAAAATATTCAAATTTTCTGTTTTACTGAAACGTTCCTAAAGCATAACGAGGTAACTATACTTAAACTAGACACGTTTCAGATGGCAGCTCACTTCTCACGGAAAATCAAATCAAGAGGTGGTGTAGGCATATATGTAAAGAATTCCATTAACTATGTAACTCTTGATTGGATATCTACTATGTCAATTGATATACATTTTGAAGCTTGTGGTATTGTTATTCCAGAGATAAATACTATCTTTGTATGCATTTATAGATCGCCAAAGAGTAACTTTGATTTTTTCATGGATAAATTACAACTTCTGTTAAACAAGCTAATTTTAAGAAATCGAAGACTGCGTAAGAAAATTGTTATTGCAGGTGACTTTAATATAAATACTCTTAAAGAAGATAATATGTCTAAAGCATTCAAAGAAATGTTACGTAAATATAATTTACGACTAACTATTAATATACCAACTAGAATAACAGCTCAATCGGAAACATGTATAGATAATATTATAACGAATACCAGGGGAAATAATGTAGAGGTATTAAATTTGGGGATTTCCGACCACACTGGCCAACTATTAAAACTACCAACAAATCTGAGTTTCAATGAAAATTCATGGTATATTAATAAACGAAATGTAGATGCTAATTTGGAAATCTTTGTAAAATATATATCTCAGGTAAACTTTTCCGATGTCTACCTACAATCTGATCCATGCTCAGCTTATACTATTTTTAAAGACCTTTTCCTATTAATTTTTGATATTTGCATCCCATTGGAAAGCATCAGAGTAACATATAGAAAGAAGCCGCATTGGAAAAGTAAAGGCATTATAAAATGTTGTAAAACTAAACGACTGAAGTACTTGCAGTTGAAACAAAATAATAATACAGACCAAATATCAGATTTCAAAAACTACTGTAAATTACTAAAAAAGATTATTCGTTCATCAAAAATAATAAGCAACGACAAGCTTATCAATCGCAGCGCTAACAAATCGAAAGTTACTTGGAATGTCATTAACCAGCACACCTCCTCAACCAATTCTATATCAACTACAGTCGAAAATATTAAACTGCACGATGATGTTATTACAGAACCTCCAAAAATAGCTGAAACATTTAACAACTATTACATATCACGCAATAATATTAATAAAAATGCAACAACTCATAACTTCAAACCAATTTCACCATCTATTTGCAAAAGTATATTTCTAGAACCTGTCGATGCATCTGAAATAAAGGCTGTAACGAGAGCCCTAAAGAACTCTAAAAGCTCTGGTCATGATAATATACCAATAAAGATCATTAAAGCATCCATAGAATACATAGCATGCCCACTTGCTCACGTAACTAATCTTATTTTTCAAACAGGAATATTCCCAAATGATTTAAAGAAAGCTCTCATAATGCCCCTTTACAAAAAAAAAGGTACAAGAGATGATATATCCAATTACCGACCCATTGCATTACTGCCGAGTTTCTCCAAAATAATTGAGAGGTGTATATATAACCGAATCGTTAAATTTTTCAACACAAATCACATTATTGACCCCAACCAATTTGGTTTTCAAAAGGGTAAATCAACGTCTCTTGCCATATTCAAACTTTTTAACCACATTTGGGATAAAGTAAATAATAAAAACCCTTGTGTTGCTTTATTCTTAGATATGTCCCAGGCGTTCGATTGTGTAGTTCCAGACATACTATTATCTCAACTCGATCGTGTTGGTATTAGAGGTAATGTACTAAGATTATTTGAAAGTTATTTAAAAAATAGACAGCAAGCTACGGTAATTCAAAACTATAATAAGAAAACTAAAACAATCGAAACAACAAAGTCCGAATTTAAACCCATTAAGGTAGGAGTTCCTCAGGGGAGTATTCTTGGGCCTCTATTATTTCTACTGTATGTAAATGAGCTACCAAAAATCATCAGTGAAGTATGTGTCATGTTTGCTGATGACGCAACTATATTATTCTCAGATAAACATTTAGATCCTAACTTTGAAAAGAAAATGAAAAATACCTTAAAAACAGTTGTAGACTGGCTTAATTCCATAAACTTAAAAGTTAATATTGATAAAACTAAAACCATGCATTTTAGGAATTATAAAACAGACCCAATGGCTTTTAATGTAGAACATGAGGGTACTGTAATACAAAACATAAATAGTGCTAGTTTCTTAGGAGTATCTGTAGACTCACATCTTAATTGGAAATCTCATATTGACAACTTATGTAAAAGAATATCCAGCCAGTGCTATGCCCTCTCAGTTTTAGCCAGTACTTGCTCAGAGGACATAGTAAAAAGTGCCTATTATGGAAATGTTTACCCTTTGCTCAGTTATGGTGTAATTTACTGGGGTAATTCTGTCGATGTGAAAAGAGTTTTTATACAACAAAAAGATTGTATTCGTAGTATTTACCGCCTCTACTATAACGCATCCGTCAGACATATTTTCAAGGAGAAGAAATTCCTTACCTTAACTGGGCTTTATATCCTAGAGCTGTGTTCATTTGTGTCAGTCAATAAAAATAACTTCAATTTCTGGTCTGCACAACGTGATAATTTGCGTCTTCAATATAAGTACAATATACTGCTCCCGATAATTAACAATGAAATTTATGCCAGAAGCACATTCATCATGGCTATCAAAGTCTTTAACCATCTACCTACTAATATAAAAATGTTGACTGGACTCTCATTTAAACGCCAATTAAAACAATGGCTAATCGAGCACGGTTTTTATGATTTAAATGAATACTTTTTATTTAAAACCATGTAAAGTATAATATATTTAACATGTATTTAACGTTTGTGCTAATTTAGCTTTACTTAACTGATCTCATTAACATATTATGTAGTAATTAGTATTAGTAAATAAATTAAGTCTAGTTTAATAAATAATAAGCTGTAACTTGTTAGTTATATTCAAATGTAATATTGTATACCCGAAAGGGTTAACCGTTGCTACTTTTTATTTTGTAACATCAATGCTTGACACGGTAAACAATAAACGATTTCTTATTCTTATTCTTATTCTTATATTACGGCTAATAAGTAAGTATTATGATGTTGATGAACTTATTTGGCTCTTGGCTCTTGGCTTAGTTTGCTAGTGAAGAATACAAGACGTTTTGTGAATAAGTAGATGAAGATAATCTCATTAGGTACTATTAGCTGCAGAATTGACTACCCAGTTTATGAATGAATTCATTGATAAACTGGGTAGGCAATTTTGCTGCTGATTTTGGTACATGCGTAATTGCGTACTCGCATCACCTCAGATGAACCAACATAGTTAGTAACCTCGACATCCTCAACAACTGCTTGTAAACAGAGCTCACTACTAGTTTTCCGTATCACTTCAATGCCAATAACGAGCCAGATTACGTATCGCGCGCTAAAACTAGCGACGTGTGTGTGTGGGTGTGGCGGCGCGTCACGGGTTCGCGAGACCTCACGTGATTCCCTCACTTTCAAGGTCTTGTCAGTTATATAGTCAGCCATGAAAAATAGAGACTACAGTCTGGTCTGGCCTGTAACCGCGAACCAATTCGTTCATAGAATCATCTATTTGCATCACTCTCTTTCGTATATGCAAGAACGATAGTGACCGGGCCAACGTTTTATCGATTTTCGAACTTCGCGGTAGGTCCTCTGGTCTGTATTATATACATAGAAGCTAAACTGCGGTGTCCGCAACTGATACTCGTCTTTTTCCTCATTCCTCATGACTTCTCATGGTTCGTTCAATCTTGGTAGAATGGTTGTGCTTATGGCAATGGTTCCACATTATGTTCGTCTGGTTGGTCCATTTCCACAACAGGCAGCATTTGCGAGATGTCTGGTCTCCTTTATCTTACAGACCATAAATTGCGGATCGTGATCAGTCATGAATATCATGATGTCTCTCCATATGTGAGATTGGCGTTATTTTCAACTGTTCGCAGCATTCTAACATTGCCATTGGAAACTACAGATGATCACGCCCCAACTTGGCTCATATAATATGGTTCGTATCGTATTAACTTATCAAGTTATCAATGATTTACTACATCGCGCTATCGAACTTTCTAATGTCAGTTTCACATATATAGTTTGGTCGATCTCAACTCGTTTTATACTTCGGTCAGATCATATCCCAAGCAGCACATTAGTGATTTTTGCAACTAATCTTATAGCTTTAGGTTCCAAATGAGTGGTTTAACAGTGTTTGTTAAAACTTTTAGCTTTTAACACAACTCAAAATTGTATATGAGTTCATCCTGACACTTATAGTTGCTTAGGAAAGTTTTTTGTTTCTACTTTATTACGTAAAGTTGATTTAGCTACTTTAAGTTGCATGCAGGTTTTAATTTTCACTGAATTAGAAGTAATAGTGCTATATAAGGTCCTAAAGTTACCTATAAGTTACGTAAAGTTGATTTAGCTACTTTAAGTTGCATGCAGGTTTTAATTTCCACTGATTTAGAAGTAATAGTGCTATATAAGGTCCTAAAGTTACCTATAAGCAACTTTTACATATAATAGTGGTAAAATACCCTTATTTAGAGCTTTTGGTTCCAAACGAGTAGCAAAATAGAGTAATAAATCACCAATAGTGGCTAAAGAGATAGTTTTACCACTCTTTTGAAACCTAATGTGATTGCAACTTTAAGAAGTATAAATAGTCTTTTTGCCACTCAAACGCATAATTCAGTGTCAATAGGAGGTTCTTAAGAACCAAAAGCAGTTATTTTCACTTATTTCTAACCATTAACGATCTAACAGTTCTAAATTAGGATTAGTCTCTATTATTTGTGCTTGTCGATCCTGCAACACAATGTTAATTAATTTAAAGTTTTGGTGCTTTTGAGTTGTTGCTGTTGAATAAAGTTATTAAGTAGTCATCAGATACATATCACATAGATTCGCTCGATTACAAGAATTGGGGTTTTAGATCAGTATTGAGGACTCCTAATTCATAATCACTGGGCGTTCTACAAAAGAGAAAATAATAACAATGAATAATAGTATTCACTGATTTGCCACTCTTAAGATACAAATAGGTGATTTTTGGACCTGACAGTTCCAAATGGAGAACAAATGGGTGGCAAAAAGCACTGTAAGGTATTGTTTGTGACGCCATGTTTACAAATTGAAATCCTTAAAAATAGTTATTTAAAAACAGGATTTGATCACACTGATGTATAATATTAGAGACTTTGATAGTATTTACGTTGTTACATAACATTATACGTAACCTACAATCATTACATCAGGATTTTAGTAGTTTTATTTCTTATCAGTAACAATGTCCTCATTTGATTTAGTACTCGCTTTTCAAATAATCGTGATCAAATCAAAGGCGCATTGAAATTTAATAAGAAACCATACTATAGTTTTACAGTAACAAAACATTCGCAAGCTTATTTCCATGCCTGTAATGTATAACTTTGAAGTTTTAATACTCACTAAACAGATGTAGTAAAAATAAAAATGGCAGAGATCACATTTAACCTCAATGAAACATATATGCACTCAACTTTATAAAAACTTGTTGACACTCGAAGAAACTTTGGCGTCGCATTTAGCACTAGAGTAATTGAACGAACTAAATTAAATATTCATCGTTCACCATTCGTTCACTGCGCATAACTTTCACTCATAGTTCGAATTGCCACTTAAGGTGATCGTGAGATCTCTTAAGGATCCGATTTAGAACCAAAAATGAGTGGCATATTTTCTCCTTTTTGTTCTATATGGGTTGCATAAGGGTTATATCCACCCATATAGAACTCAGTCATGGTGATAATTTTCACTTAAAGATCTAAATATATCTGATATACGAGCTATTTCCCACCAGTTGTGCTACTTGGGTAGGATCCCTTAACTACTGTAGGTTAGGTAAAACACCACAAGGATAATAAATAAATATATATATCTTCATTCTCTACTAAAATTATACCTAGCAAATTTTCATTTATAAATAACTTTCTAACTTAGATAACTTTCGTTCTTGTAAATTTTTGGAGTAAAATCCTATTTTTTGCTTCCAAATTGTTCATCGGCTGTAGGTTGATTAAGCATATGTCGTGTCGTTGGTTTGACATGATAACGACAAGGATAAATGCTATCCTTAGGTACCTTATTAATGGGGTTTGCCGGTGGAAAGTATTTACAGATGGCGCCAGCATAGCTGGTACCTGTCAGTCCTACGAATAGTGTCAAAATCTTGTTTTTTTTTTAATTTTTTTTGACCTGGATGGCCCAGACTTTAAGCCAAATCCCATACAACAATACTAGTGAAAGGGACCTAGCTATGCTGGCGCCATCTGGGCAAACCGTTGACAGTTGCCAACCCCATTACTTCATCATACGACTTCATAAAACTTGAAACTACATGAGACTTGAAATTAACTCGCGTGTAGGTAACTGTGTAAGTGTAATGTATTCAAATTGGCAAGTGCAAAAGTTGGCCAAGGTTAATATTTACTGCGATTGTCAGGAAACTGGCGTCTTTTCTTTTGCGTCAACTCTGTTATCTTACCAGACCAGAGCGATCGCTCATCGTGATGTTAACTAATTATTTCTTAAGGTTTTCTTTATCTTCGGGTCGCTAGAGTGATGTAGAGCATTCTTAGCAAACCACATTTCTCGCATCGCTCTTCATCTACACTCTACAGTAGAGCAAACGGTTGATAATAATATAATAAAGATAAAAAGTTTTCACCTCACTAGCTCGGAAAGCCCTTTTTGTTTGTTTAATATCTATTGTGAAAATCGCTTTTTATCCACATGTGGTGAAAGAGTTTTGACATAAGTGACAAGTGGCTTAAGTGACATTTGACAGCTAACAAAACGTAAAACGTTAAAAGTGCAGAATTTTTAACATCGCAATTAATGATTTGCATCGAGTAAAAACACTTAATACAGTCTTACAACTTTATTTTAATTCATAAATATCAGCATTCAACATTAATCTTCATTCTTTTTGTAAAAACGGATAAATTGTTCTGACAGCCGAATAAGTCTACGTACGAACAAAACGCATCTGACATTTAATAAAACCTTTTACGTCAAAACTTTTCATTTTAATTCATCCATCATATCAACGTTAAATATTCGCATGTTTTTCTAGGTTGTTTTGTTAAAAATTAGTGATGCGAGTGATGAAGAAGTATTAAACACCTGAGGAATTACGGGAAACCGAGCAAAATGCACCCTTTTTCTTATATTCCTCGCTGTAGTGAGGTGAAAAGTTTTGTGTTATACACGGGTGAAAGTTATTTTACGTCTCGTGTATTAAAGCACTCGCTACGCTCAGGATTCTATTTTTGAACCACTCGCTTCGCTCGTGGTCAATAATAGAATCCTTTCGCTAGCTCGTGTTTCAAATAACACTCGCACGTAAAATACAACTTTCACCCCTTGTATAACAAATAACTATATACAGTACTGGCAAATAATATATCACCTCCATGTTTTTGTTACTACTTTTCTATATATTTGTAAGCTATTTCCACCTCACTACTTTAGGTAGACTAGTAAGTAAGTAGTAGTGCTTTGAGACAGCGATGAGAAAAAGTGGTCTGTTTTTTCATACACATTTTTTTTTATTTGAGCTTTTTTACTAATATGTTTAGTCTCCTACGAGGGAAGTCTGATAAGTCCTCAGCCTAGGCATTAAGTGAAATAATACTTCAAATAAAACGAATAGCACGCAATAAGAAACTCTTCTCAACATGATTTATGATTGCCATTTCGACAAAAACCTATTATGTTATTTTAATATGGACGGTTAATATCATCAGGTCTTTCGAAATCGAGTGCTCCATATTTATGTTTGAATTATTTTGATAATTTAATCTCGCCTCACAAACGAAACATAGCCTTTAGAAAATTTTGTTTGGTAGATTAATATTCTCCAGTTTCTCAGCTTTCAGACACGTAACTTGTTTTATCAAACTTGCTTAATTCGAAAAGGACATAAGCGTTGTAATTATTGTTTCCGCCCAGAGGTCTCATTAGGGTGATTAAGTAGAAAAACATAAAAAATCTTATAGTCTAGCAAAATTTAAAAATAATGCAGTTATAGCATGAGTCATAGATTATTTAGGACTAGTCACGAAAAATCCATTTTAATATTTTCATGTAGAAAAAAATATTGCATGGTGGCTGCCGCAAATGAACTTGAATCGCTTCGCTTGACGGGTTAAATAAAGACGCGATAATTTAGATTGAGATCAATTTCTTAACTATATTTTATACTGGGTTTAAGGTCTAACAATTTATATTCTTTAAATTAAAAAAAAGCTAATGTGCAAAAATTTCTGCCAAAAAATAAAATCGGGTCGGGCTTTTTTTTAGGCACATTGAAATCTTTTTTTTTGCGTTATTGAAATACGGCGTGCTAAAACTATCCAGTGCATTTTGCTGTGAAAATACTATATTCTAAAGGAAAAATATTAATTTTAAGCTATTATTTCACCAAATGCCTTAGGCTGAGAATTTATCAGACTTCCCTCGTATTGTTACTAACTCACAGTATTTCATTGTAGTTCTCACTGCACAATTGAAAAAAGGGCAGATTTGGATAATAATATTAATAATGCAGAAAAATAACGTCAAGTTTATCTCTATTGTGCAATTAGTAAAACATGTGTAAACATTACTAAAAATGCAACCCACAAACGATGATATCAATCGATGAAATGCAAAACAATTAAATGCATATGAATGTCGCGCTAATTAATTGCATACTACATTGTTTATTGCGTCAGTCCCTTCGCCCTTTCATTCATGATCTATTTTGGCTTCTCACACTATTGGCCATTAGTAATCATGCGACTAGACAATCTGTCGCTTCGTTTAAATCAATTTTATCGTTTTAAGTGAGTTCTGATCTGCTACAATGAGTGTTCGAGTGAGAGGGGTGGGGGGTGGAATAGGTGGATCGTTTAAGAGGATTTTGAGGAGACAAAAGACCATTCATGGTGAGTGTTGGTGGGTTATGTAATAGTCTGTTTTAGTCGAGCTGTGTTTGATGCGTGTTACAAGTTACCTAACTTGCACCTGCTCTAAGCAAAATAATTCTCTCGCGAATTATGCTTCAAAGAAATTAATTGATAACGCTTCTTACGAGATGTGATGGATGATCTCCTACAGGTTGCAGATCCTGCGTACCGAATTGCCATTAAAAAAATATACACCCAGAAATGGTGTATTGGAGAAATATTACAGACATAATATAGAGGTTGATTAAAGGTCTTTATTGTGGATTTCCCGTTCCGAAATTAGACCTAAACTGCGTTCATATTATAAACAGATATTATTTTTATCTCTGTCAAAAAAATAGGCGTGTCACTATTTATAAACACTACGTAAAGCGATATAGTATGAACCAATGACTAGCCTAAATGAGCCAGTGCTTAGCGGGGATTTTCACAATCCATTTTCCTCAATGCTCAAGGATTTTACTTTAGCAAAAACGTGTACTTGCTTTGCCTCTTACTATGTAAGTTGCATACATTTAACTGTCTCAAGGAAGACCTTATAACGTTGCAATAAAGATCATAAATGTTGAGTTAGATGTGATAAGAACTTTACGAGTTTTTAACTACAGTAGACGGTTCAATTTAATCACAACACCATCAATAAGTGAACTTCGAGACTTGCTATCAAATACTTTGTGTTGAATTAAGCAATTACTTATCGATAAGTAAAGAAAGAGAGGTCGAGTGTATTGATTGCAGAAGTTGCCAGTTTTTGTATTCCACAGTTTTACCTAAACTGCAGATCGGTAATACTAATTAATTGTAATAGGGCACAACTAACACAGTAAAAGCGAGGAATAGGGGCAGTAGAAATTTGTTAGCTATATATTTGATAGCTAAAGCTACTAGCAATCAACAAACCATTCTAGTGCCTCCTTTAAATCAGACATAAATCTGTAAAGATAATAAATAAATATTTAGGGACAATCTTACACAAATCAACTTAGTCCCAAACTATAAGCAAAGCTTGTACTATGGGTACTAGGCGACGATATTGGTACCTACTTATATATAAATATAGTAGTATAACACTTTATTGTACAACAAATAAAAATACAATAGGAAGAATGCACAATATTTGTACAAAGGCGAACTTATCCCTTAAGGGATCTCTTCCAGTCAAATTTTGATACTACAAATATTATTATTATTTATTATCTTCTCTCCATTTGATTCTATGTTAAGAAATAATACAAATTAAAGTTCATCGTTAATTAAAAGTTTTCTGTTGACTAATTTTCGTTTAATATCGTACGTTGTTATTTGTCTAATCTGCAGAAACACGTCATCGCGCGATAACGAATGGGTGTGTACTGACACTACTGACGCGCCTCCGCAGTCTCAATGAATGTTTGCGCGGGAACGCACGTTCGGAATTTCAATTACGCGCGGTTTTTCTTTTCAGACAGGGTTTTTTTTTAAATTTGAATTTAAAATGGATGATGGTAAGCTTTTTAAATAAAATAAAAAATACGCAGTAGTTGAAGTTTGTTGTGATGTTTATAAATAGTGTTGTTAATATTTAAATTAATTTTTTTCTGTGTATTTTTATGGCATACTAATTAACAATAAAACTTGCATTCTAACAATGCCTTAAAAGAACAATTAGTCTTATTTTAAGTAGAATGTAAATGAAGCACAGGAAAATATAAACATTTAATTATAAGTTTGAATATACAGGTTGTAACAATAGTATTTTGTGCAACAGTTACATAATAAGGGTTCTTAAGATTCGAGGGTCGAAGTTACAAAATGAGGCGAAGCCGAATTTTGTAAAAACAGACCCGAGAATTTTAAGACCTAATTATGTACCGTTGCACACAATAGTTTTTCTACGAGTGCTAGGCAAGCCGGTAAGCATTGAGTTCGACGAATGACCTGCTGCCTCTATACAATTGTCTTCAATCTCCCGGCGGATTGAGCTGGCGCCTCCCTTGTCCACAGCGGCGGGTGGCGCCAGTGCGGGGCCCGCCCCGGCAGCAGACCCATTATATCCCTAAGAATCGACTTTTGAATCATCTTATGACAACGTTCATAAAGTATATGCTTTGAATATATATGTCAGTCATTTTATTGGCAAATTAGAATGCAGGAGTAGAAAAAAATACTTTGCGACTAAGAAAACGTAGAAGAAAAAAATTTTGGACGCTAGAATTATTTTTTTGTATGGGACACGTCGTCACCGTCACTGCTGGCGCCGTCATTCCATACAATTTTTTTTTCGCGAGAATATTTTTTTCTTACTTTTTCATAATTAGAATACGATACCAATTATGCCCTTAAAAGGATCACCAGTATTTTGGTTACACCTTGTATTATATTGCGTCGTTAACTTTATTTTGTTTGTTTACTTATCCTTTTAACCCTTTATTTTTGGCTGTGTTTTTTTCTGAGATGGTAGGTAGTAGGTACCTTCTTGTCGGGCTCAGGTCCAGATTTGAGCGAGATCACAGTCACATTGTCCACACCTCTCTTTTGAGTTTAAAGACATACATACCCAGGTCCAAATACGTACGGATAATACATGAAATTTTCTTTGTTGCTCACAATATATAAACACCAGTGGCGATAGGCCAAACATTTTCTTAGGCAAACGTCTTCAGTAGGAAAACTACTCAGACGCCTATAACTTAGGCAAGCCGACCGGAATCGTGCTCTATGAACGCGCCGCCACTGATAGATACAAAAAGCTGAACAACAAGCACTGTAGGCAGCCTAATGGGGTTGGCAACTGTCAAAGTGACATCTTCAAAATTGGTCCCTACACAGATAGAAAAAATCTCTTCAACCAAAGAAACCTATTTGAATCAAGAGATATCCAGTTTCCCATATAAGGAAAAAATAAAATTCTTTATTTTAAGATATAAAACGTTTCAAAGTTTATTACTTAACCTAATAAATTCAATACTTTATCCGAGATATAAAAATCTTCTTTTTAAAATAGCTTAATATTCTCACGAAGGGCGTTTGAATTTTGTTTTTGTATTGTATTTTTTTTAAATTGAACTTTATGTGTCTTAGTGCAATACATAAAGAACTTAAGCCAAGAAACTTTGTTTCTTGGATGAAGACTCATAGTTTAAATTGAGAATTGAATTTCTCCACGGAAACAAGAAATCGCATTAGTTCAAGAGCATGTGTTACTTGATGTAAAATTTGATATTTTCACACCAAGATCTAAAATTTCTTGGCGTATTAAATCGATTACTTGAAACAAACAATAACATTTTCTAAGGCGGTTATCACACTGGCGCGGATCCGCATGCGGCACCGGTGCGCGAGCGAGATAGCGCTCTGCATGTGTATAGCGCTATCTCGCTCGCACACCGGCGCCGCATGCGGATCCGTCGTCAGTGTGATAATCGCCTTAGTGTCTCAGTGCACTACTTAAAAAGCTAGTAGCAGAAACTGTGTTTCTCGGGACTAATCCCAAGAAAGGAAGTTTAACTAAAAGTAGATAATACAAATATAAATTATGATTATTTATATACTCACAATTTATAATCGTATTAACTAGAGCTGAGATTGCTATTGTGAATCTCAAATAAGCCCGGGTAAAGCGGCGAGGGTCATGAAGTTACGTTGAACAAACGTTCGCGTGTTCTAACCTACACGCAGAGACATCTATTGATGCGCAGGGTAACTAACGTCCAAGATTTAAATGTTTCAAAGCAAAAATTATGTGCTTCTTCTTTGGAATAGCTGTGGCTCTTGATTGTAAGTTGAAAACATCAAAGCAAAAATTAATCTCTCTTGCCTAAAAACTTAAAAATCTCAAATCTAACTTTTGGTGCTACTTCTTTGAATTAGCTTTGGCTCTTAGCTGTAGATTGAAAACATCAAACCAAGAACTAATCGATCTTACGTAAACACATAAAACTCTTAAAGGAAAATGTTGGTGCTTTTTTGCCGTAAATAATTATTATCTTAACTCAAATCATTACTATTCGCTTTAAAAATAGGTAAAGTTAAAGCTAAATAATTTTAAATCTTCTTTTAAAAATCATGATATTTTTAACTCAAGTCATGTTTATTGGTCTAAGGTATTTATTACTCTCTTTAAGAAACCGCGTGCAAGAGAGTTTTGCGTTTTGAATTAAGATATTATTTCTATCTGTGTAGAAAAGCTAAATTTGTATGGCGCGAAGTAGTTTTTATTTATTTTCACGAAAATGACTCAATGTTTTGTCTCGAATTGCTCCAAAATTGAAATCCATCCGTTTTTGGAATACACTAAAATTAAAATGATGTAGATTAACGCCATAGGGAAGGTTTTTGCCTAAGAAAAGCTGTATGCCTGCATACAAGTTAGGGACCATTCATCATCTGTTTCTAACATTGTTTGTATCTCTTTCTCTTATTATATGGAATCTGGAACAGCGCCCTCTGCAAAAGTTTTCACCGGCCAACCCCATTGAAAAGGGGCGATGTCTCTCAGACAAGCTTAGTGGAAAATTACAAGTGTTTAATAGCTTTAAGATTAAAGTGGTCGATCCTCTTCATAATAAAAAATACAGAACCATTAAAATGTTCAAATATTACTATCTTATACCACACCGAAGAATGATAATACTATAAAGTTTATAAACTAGGTGCCTATAATCATAATATATCTTAATCTTTCAAGATAAGCCTCTAGTTAACGCATATAACATCGTCTGCGAATGTTATTTTCCTACAGAAGATTAACGTCGTAATCTCTACTTATCATGCTTCATAAAATTTTACACTCCTTTTCCCACATTAGAAACCTACCTACTTGCACAAGCTTTCGTTAGATTATATTCCAATAGTATGAAATATCAGAATTGGCACTCTTAATTACATGATAAGGTACTTACCTACTACTCGTATTAATCAGCTAGCAACTCGACATAAATAAAAATAATTAACCACTTTCATGAAATGAAAAGTAGGTACGTTAGTTGTATTGTACTTTTCATCAAAATCTGTCTATAACCATGTCGCATGATACATGTGTCGATGTGCGATGGCGTATACAGGGTGTAACAAAAATGTGTGATCCGTTTAAGGGCATAATTGGTATCGTAATGCTAGTAAGAAAAAGTAGGAAAAAAAAATTGGACTCGATTTTTTTTTTGTATGGAACACGTTCCTACGTCGTCCCAGCCGGCCAACCCTCCATACAAAACCATTTTTTTTGCTAGATACAATGATTTTCTAGTTAAAACCGAAGAACAAACACGGGCACCGGAGGCCTAGCCTAGGTCACTTTTTCCTTTGTATATGTCATCTAGATATAGTAGATATTAGTTTTTTTTTTTTTCGGTTTAAAGATCTTTATTTCTCAAAAGAATAACAGTAATTCACTTATATGAGAAAATTAATAACAAAACATGCTTACATTGCCAGAATTTTTCATAATTAGAATATGATACCAATTATGCCCTTAAAAGGATCACCAGTATCTATCTATCTCTGTTACACCTTGTATACCCTAGGGCCAAGAGGGCTATGGACGGATTGGCCCGGGGCGGCTATTTAACACGTGATGGGTCCTTGGCGCCGGTTAGCCAGTTACCTACCCGGCCAATTATAAAATTCACCTCTGACGTGTCATGTTTGTTTGACGGGTTTTTTTCCGCCATCCGCTGGTAATTTTCAAATTGTTTTAGAGCCAACATTGATCATTAGGAATCAAGATAAAGTCAATTAAGTTCTACCGGTAGCACCTTATCAGGTTTACTTAGTATGAATGTACTTTTTAAAGTAGTTATTTTTTTCTTGTAACGCAAGAGACAACCCCCCTCATTGATAAAGTAAAGCCCCAAAAGTAACAGATGCGGACACGAATATTATTTAAATGGTGCTTGTGAGACGTTTATGAATTAGAAGGTAAATGTTTATCGTATTTTTAACTATCGCGTGCACAGCCATAGTATGCAATTAAATTGTTTGCTGAATAATTTACTGTTAGACTTTAGAAAAGTGACCTTATGAGTCTTTACCATGTCAACAAGCAGTTCATAAAAAATGATTGATCTAAAAATACCTGACTCTATTTTGCTCTCTTTTTTGTTTTCCAGTTTTACATTGTATGTTGTTTGTGTATATTTTTTAATTTTTTATTCAAGGTTACTGATTTTCCTTTAAATACATAATACCTACCTGAAACCGGTTTTCATAAAACTCATAACCGGTTCGAACGACTTGCAATTTTACTGTACTATGTTGTGACTTGCAGCAATACATACATACAACCATACATACTACATAAGGCATGTCTAATTTTCACTTGAAGTTCCGAGTGTGGTCACGTTTTTACAATATGCATTGGTTTTATGCTCATGAGTTTAAACAAGGTGATGACTGCATTTTACAATGTATTATTAGTAGTTCTTCTTCTTCTTCCTAGCCTTATCCTATTTATTTGGGGTCGGTTCTCCTTATAGGGCGTCGCCAGGAGCGTCTGTCCTGGGTCGTCTCGGCTGTTAGTTTTGCCTCTTTAAGGTCCTTTTGGACAAGCTCCATCCATGTTGTCCTGGGTCTCCCGCGTCCCCTAGGGTTCTCAGTTTTCTCTAAAACCTTTGTCGTCCTGTGGTCTGGTGGGCGCCTCATGACGTGGCCATACCATCGGAGTCGACTTTCGTTGCGTTTTGTAGTGGATTAAAAAAATCGTATTTATTTAGTGATCTAATATCTTGTAAAGGATTTTTAATCCGGGTTATTCTAGGTTTCCAAAGTGCAAAGTTACGGCAATGGTAGATTATTGCAGAGGCTGGCATTGCTGGCAAGCTTTCTTTAGATGCACGAATTATTTTGATAATGTGCCGAGACATTACACGAGGCACTTTTCACGCCTACTGCGAGGAAATCGATAAAATTTACATAATGTAAAGCCATATCTAGAAGCATTTGTGAAGTAAAATATGCAAAGTCGATTTGTAGGTCCATGTAGTCGGAAGTAAGGATTTTGAGGAAAGCTTGTATACCTACTTGATAGTACGCTAAAATCGTGGACTCCAACAAAATAACCCTAACGGCGATAATAACACACGCGTATAAATACAGATTCTGACGTCCACCGTTTCTTGACACTTCCCACCCTCACTACTTGTACTTTGTCATTATCACCGTAGTTTTCGAGGTCGAGTTTTACTCTAGTAGGTATCTGAAATATCGGGTTATTCAAGCAAAAACAGTAGGTAAGGTACACAGGTTTTTAAAGCAATAAGTATGTAAGCTACTGTGGCTGCTTGCCGCCAGGTGATCTTAATGCCTGTTTGCCACCGGTGTGTTAAAAAGTTAAAACACTGCCATGTTAGCATTCGCTTTTCCAACTATGTAAAAAATCTTCCAATCTTAATTCAGAGAGGCAAAGGATGGTTTACGACTTTTTTCCATTAAACAGTGGAATACTTTCAATAATAGTATTTTGTGCAACAGTTACATAATAAGGGTTCTTAAGATTCGAGGGTCGAAGTTACAAAATGAGGCGAAGCCGAATTTTGTAAAAATAACAGACCCGAGAATTTTAAGAACCCTTATTATGTACCGTTGCACACAATAGTTTTTCTAAGAGTGCTTAAGCAAGCCGGTAAAAATTGAGTTCGACGAAAGCCGTGCACAACCTACTGCTTCTATGTAATTGAGTAACTTCGATCTCCCGGTGGATTGTGCCGGCGGCGCTCGCCCGACACGCAATGCGGGGCCCGACAACAGTTTCACAATATTGTATGGAAATCCTTTCTGTCATTGTTATGGATGCTACAATATGCGACCATAGAAGCTCTATCAAAAAGTATGCGCTAGTAGTTCCGCCACCACAATCTCAATTCAAGTATTGCAGTCGCCGAGTATAAAAAATTTTTTAAATACAAATTAGTATATTTTTATAATTTATAAGTTGAATGACCGAGTGACGTAGTTAAGTTTGTTAACCATATTTATTTTCGGCCAAATTTGTTCTTATAGGTATTAAATTTAATAATTAGATGAATTGACGTAGGCACTAGTTTTAACGAAAGTGACTTCCATCTTCATAATTAGATGCAGGTTAAAATAACCGATTTTTCGGTTAAAATATGATTGAAAACAAAACTGATTCATTCACATCGCGCAGCGCAGCTAATTCAATATTCAAACCGATTTTCTAATGGATGTTAGATATGTGATGGCTGTAGAATTATCAGTTGTAGGAATTCGTTGTAATTAATGTTCTTTGAACTGAATGAAATGCCTACTGTAATTATCAATGGCTCTTGAACGAACTTACGTCACTGTAAGGGGAAATACCTTACTGTTACGGCGTCTGGAAAAAAGGAAAACATTGCATGTCTGCGTCGCTTGTGGCAGCTTGTCCTGTTTGTCTTGAACAATTTGAAGGATTCTGCTTTAATAAAAATAAAGTACCTACATAATTAATTGGCATGACACTTTTGCCTCTTCAAATTATTCGATATAGTTTTGATAATAATGTCTCCTGCGTAACCAAATTCTTTCCAGTTAGTCTCCTGTGTTACGCGAAACAGTGGTTTCGAATATGAATGCGGATAATTTTGTAGTCATGTCATGGTACCTGCTACCTACCTTTTTTCTACTTGTTTTTAACTCTACGTACTAGAGTACACGCAGGTACTAAAATAGGTGCTTGATTATGTATTTTGTTAGTTTTATTTTTATCAAAATAGTTATGTTGTGGTTCTTTATAACGGCTTGATAGTAGAGACTGAAACCTGCAAAAAACATTATGAGACTTATCAGTCATATACCGGTAAACCGATATTTTATAAAATTACCGGTTTGCGCTGGTAATATGTTGAATAGGTAACCTACAGGCAAATTTAAAACGTAACGTTAAATCCGAAATAATAATAGTATCAATTATAACATCGAGATCCGATGCGGCAGTCAGATGCACAATTAACTGGTTTTTTCCATGTTGTTTTCCTTAAGCACAAAATAAAGTTTAGATTTATTTTATGCTTCCATGTGCATACTACATAGGTACATATTATCCCGTATCATTCTTATGATATAACGAATCTGACCATTCGTTTGATAATGAAAATGACTGAAGATTGTTATGATATGAGCCATAAAGTCATTGATTGCGGTCGACGGTTTTTCTTAACAAACCGCCAAGGCCTGAGTGGGATAATTCTAGAATTTTCTCGAATGATCGCTGTGATATGCATTGCGTCTCAACTAACGGTAGATATATACATCACAGCATTGTCGCCACTAGTGTTAATTCGTTTATGGCGTTGTTGGTATGTCAACAGAATAATCACTTAATATATTTTATATCACAAATCTGCGATAGGCGTATCTTAATGACCATGCGGCGTCTTTCGTACATTACATGGAAAATTGTAGCGATAATCAGAGAAAATACAGAAAAATAGTCCTAATTTATGATCACATAAAGTGCATGATGGCTTCCTCCTGTGTCACGTTTTTTTTGGGAATATTAGGTAACATTATGTCACCTAAAGATTATCGCAGTTTAAGTAAAGTATCATTATTATCAAGTAGTGTGAGTTTACATAAAGTTCGTGTCCGATAACTTTTTTTCTGGAAAAAATATTTAGGTGGATATATGAAAAAAATAGGTAGGCTCCAAATGGATCCTTATATGAGACGCAGAGGGTTAGTTTTTTTTACATTTATTGCCATGTTGTCAGTAATGAAAAATTCTTTTTTGTTATCATTGTTTATGGAATATATATTTTTATATTAAGGGCTAATCTTATGCAAATCGCGCTAGTCCCACAGTAAGTTCAATAAGGCTTGTATTGAGGGTACTAGGCGACGATATAAATAATACATAGGCAAATAATAAATAGGGCTATGTTAGGAGTTTCTTTGCGTGACCGTATCAGAAACGATACTATCCGTAGCAGAACCAAAGTAACCGACATAGCCCGTCGGATCGCTAAACTTAAGTGGCAATGGGCAGGGCACATTGCACGGAGAACCGATGGCCGTTGGGGCACTAAGGTTCTCGAATGGCGACCATACACCGGAAGGCGAAGAGTTGGTAGGCCCCCTACAAGGTGGACTGATGACCTGGTGAAGGTCGCTGGAGTCCGCTGGATGCGGGTGGCACAGGACCGGTCATTGTGGCGTTCAGTGGGGGAGGCCTATGTCCAGCAGTGGACGTCTTTCGGCTGAAATGATGATGATGATGATGAAATAATAAATACATAGAAAACATCTAGAACTCGGTAACAAGTATCCGTTCTTCGTTATCATGTACCTATTCATAAAATACACTAAAGCTCCGATATCTAATAAAGTCGCCTAATTAATAGCTATCAGTTAATTAATATCTTGAATAATTTGTCATCGTTATTAATAACTTAATTATGACTGTAAATAACTGAATATGTTTTTTTACACTTACATTACTTTTGTCTCCTGTATTGTATTACATTTCTTGTATCTTCAGATGTAGGTCTGTATAATTACTTAATCTGTGCTATATATTCTATATAATATAATATAAAGTAATGCCTCTGTTAAATATAAATTATTTAACCTAAATTATAATTCTGGAGCAAAGGAATTCTGTATTATTTATAAGTGGAAACTGTTTTAGCTTATGTTTTAACTTATATGCTTATTGCTTACCTTCGTGTATTATTATATGTTGTTTGTTTCCCTAAAATAAGAAAATAAATACTTAAATAAATAAATGAAATCGTGGGGACGGCGGCTACTCTAAACAGCCGTAGTGATGTTTAGTATTCTAATTTTAATTCTTGTCGACTTCCAAAAATGTATGTATGTTTGTTTGTTTTCAGGCGACATGCCGGTGAAGGACGGCAGCCGGCGGTCGCTGGTGGGCGTCATCGACGACGGCACCAAGACCGTTCGTGTCGTGGTAAGTTGCAGTAGGCTGATATACTGGAATTAAAAAAATAGTCCACAGTCAGATTATTACAAGAAATTAAATGTGTCAATTAAACAAAAAAATATGGAGATGTAGTATAGTATAACCAAGTATAGTATAGCCTGGTATGTGTGGCTGTGGGCATTTCGTGCTTGATTGAGTGAAGAAAAAATACGTGTCTAATTTTTTTTGGTAATCAAACAATTCAGGATAACTCCTTATTACATTAATACAGGATGCGCCTTAGAAGTTAGAACTCGAGCTAAAAAAATAAGTACTTCAGTTTATATGAAAGCGTTTAGTATACTTATATATACTTTCAAGTGTGTACTTGAAAATAAAACCTTTTTCGCTCTATGTATTTCGCATACCTGTTTTTGCTACCGGAAAAGTTGCAATGAGCCAAATAACTAACATAAATTTTACCTATTGTAATAGAATGACAGTAAACGAAACAATGCAGAACAAAAAAATTAGGAGATGTGCCAATTTGCGTATACACGTTGCTTACATAACTCCGTGTTGAAGAAAAACATTACGATGTCAAACACTTTGTCACGCCAATATACGCTATAACAACATGTGTCAACAAAGCTTGCCATTTCAAATTGCTGCAACATTGCTGTAGTAAGGTCTCTAATTAAATTGGTTAGCGGATGACTATGAGATTTGACGTTATCAACTGCACGCTATATCTTGTAGTTTACTGTCATTATTTACTTTACTTTACAGTCAAAACAATAACTTAATTTGCGTTAAATATATTTAATAGGTAATAATTTAAAGCCATTTACAGAACAGATAAGATAAAGAGTTTTTATCAAACACAAGACATAGTAACAAGAAATCACAATCACAAATATCGAAATCAACAAATGTTACAACAACAATGCATTGTGACATTGTAAGAGAAAGCTCTCTTAAAGTTAGCAACGTGTCTAGTAATAAATGCACAAGTTTTTACGTTACATACTTACTCAATTCCTCTGGAAACTGTAAAGCGATTGAGAAATTAAAAATATTCGTACAAACTTCGACCCCAATCAACGAAAAAAACTTGGTTTTAATATGCAATTTGGCGCTTATAGAAGTTATATTAAATGTATTTTGTCAATAAATACGAATCGTTTTGTGTTTATTGTAACATATATCTGTCAAATATATTATTATAATTTAACTTTCTCAGATATACGAAGCGGAGCGTTCAGAGGAGCTAGCCGCGTATCAACTAGACAAAACTGAGGTCCAGCCCCAAGAAGGATGGTCCGAGCAGGACCCCTTGGAGATCATGCACCACATCCGGCTCTGCGCCGAGAAGGCAGTGGAACAACTCGCTGTTAAAGGTACATCCACCTGTCAGCCACTAGGCTCCTCAAACCGAGGTCCAGCCACTCCAGACTCAAGAGGGATAGTCCGAGCAGGACCCCTTGGAGATCATGCACAATATCTGGCTCTGCGCCGAGAAGGCAGTGGAACAGCTCGCTGTTAAAGGTACATTCACCTGTCAGCAACTAGGTTCCTCAAACCGAGGTCCAGCTTCATCAGATCAGAACATAAGCCTCCACAGCCTTCACAGATCGCCATAAAATGCCACTATAGATAAACTTCATGTTACTGAACTTTATTAGTACCACGACGGTCGGTCGGTAGTAAACAAGCGTCAGGCTTCACGGTTGATGTTTAGTTGTCACCGTCTCTCATAGGCACAAGACAACTCTAGCCGCGTCACACGCGCGTTGTTGACAAGGACACTGTGTTGTCAGGTCAAAACAGGCGCACAGACAGACAGGTTGTTACTAATCAACTAGCACGTTATTATACCGCGGAAGGACAAAGCAATATTATATGAACTTCCACAAAGTAACGCCTGATTCAATTCAATAAATTAATTACAGATCCCTTGCAACCAAACTCGGTGAATATTTGTGAGCTCTGGGAATCTTGCTGCCACCAATGATAATATAATAGTCTAACGAACATGGCGTCGGAACTGTCTTACACTCCTATAGATATATCCTTTAGATATGTTTGTCAACTGTTTAATCAAGGGATACTTATTGGGCTTCTCAATCATATAGCATGGCGTGGAAATATCGAACCACTTTTGCAATAGTTCTGTATCTGTCTACTTGATTACAATATTCTACTGTTGTCTCAATGAAGACCAGAAGTAGATCTACTCATTAATACTAAGTAAGTACTAATTAAGTTCCGTAATACTTGGTTTCAGGCTATTCCAAAGAAGACATCGTAGCACTGGGCATCACCAATCAGAGAGAGACGACGATAGCGTGGGACAGATTCACGGGAGAGCCCTTACATCCTGCCATATGTATGTATAATTTAGGTTTTATTCTACACATAGTTTTTAATTAGAAATCAAAGTAACTTATGATGGGTGATGCTGAGGTTCAGCCAACAATGGTTCCGAATAGAAAAGATACCTCAAAAAAAATATTAATTTGTCTATGTGTACTATTGTCATAATGCGGACTGTATCTATTTCGCGTTCCAATCCAAAAAAAAACACCAAAGCAGTCCGAATAAATTTACATTATCCGGTCCCATCTTCTAAATCAACAATTTTCTCCACAGCATGGAACGACATCCGCACAGACGTGACCGTCGACGCGATCCTCGCCAAGGTCCCCGACCAGAACAAGAACTACCTAAAGTCCGTCTCCGGCTTGCCCATCAGCCCCTACTTTAGCGCCCTGAAAATGAGGTGGCTCAAGGACAATGCGAAGACCGTGCGGCGCGCCGGGCGGGACAAGAGGCTCATGTTTGGAACGGTAGACTCCTGGATCCTATGGGTAAGCACACTTTGGTTTTATTTTGATTAGCCTATTGGAGTGTCCCACTGCTGGGCAAAGGCCTCCTTCCTAGATCTCCACTCGTCTCTGTCCGACGCGATTTTCTGGGATTTTGGTTTTATACAAAAAATAGATAACAGATTATAAAAACCTAGTTTCGCCTGGTGAGTTGGAAGGACAGATGCCAGTCGCTTTCGTAAAAACTCATGGGATTTATCTATCAAACATACCCCAGACTCGAAGAACAGATTCGACAAGGTAGTTATAACTATTAGACAAATATAATAATTTTATTTTGTTGAAGATAAGACGACTTAAACATGCGAGTTTGTCTATTAATTTTATTAATAGCTTCAAATTTTGGATGCCTTCAGAATTTGACCGGCGGTCCGCGCGGAGGTCTGCACATCACGGACGTGACCAACGCGTCGCGAACACTCCTTATGAACCTGGAAACTCTCAATTGGGACCCCATGCTGTGTAGGTAAGAATCCAATTTAAAAACCATACGCTTAATGCGCAAAATGTGTTCGGCGGTGAGCGGTCAAACCCGATATTTCGAGGGAATTTTTCATTAAAAAACATTATTTTTAACTTATCGGGCTTGAGTTTGACCACCCACCTCTCGACATGAAAATTTGATTTTGTTTCTTTAAAAAACTTAAGTCACTTTACAAGATCACCCGTATGATTTGCCTTGAGAAAAGATATTTGTTGTTTTTCAAACAATATAAGTACAAGGTATTTTTTATTGCAGAGAAACTGACTTCGAAACCATTATCGGTTTTATATAAGAACGAATTTTCGTATCCTCAAGTGTGAGTTTCCCCTTCAAATATTAAAAAATATCATAACCTATTTCTGTGTGGAAGGATCTAAAATGTTTCTCATACAATAACCGTCACGTATCGGATGAATGCCTAGCTTTCAGACTAAAGGCTTCCCTTTTCTGTTAGTATTTGTCGTACATTTATATTTTTTTACGTTTTCTAGGTTATTCGGAATCCATCGAGACTCATTAGCTCAAATCAGAAGCAGCTCAGAAGTGTACGGCGTGGTCAAGGATGGATCAATCTTAGATGGCATCAGGATATCTGGAGTGAGTATGACACAATTGAAGGGATGTTTACAAAAACAACATAACTGCTTAGAGTGGTTGACACTTTTTTAAGGACATTGTTAATCGTTTCAGACCAGTGTAGTCAGTTATGTTGTTTTTGTAAACATCCCTTCAATTGTATATCCACGTAAAATCATCGTTCAATATGTTGGTCTCGTCAAATTCTTTGACTATTAAATTAAACCCGAAATCGGAAAAGATGGATGTCCCATAGAGTAGAGTTGATGTCAAAGATATGTTTACACTTTTTCGCCTTATTACACAGGAGTAAACATAAAAATTTCAATAGTTGAAATATATGTTTTTTTAATTCTCATAAACGTTTTTTTTTTCATTTGTAACTTTGAAATGCCCTAACCAGTGTTGTTCTTGGTTTGTAAAAGACAAATTTGATCTCTGTTACACACAGGATCGTTACGATTTACTCGCAACTTGTTTTTTTTTTTATATGTTAATATCTCGCGTCGTTAATTAATAAGTTAGTGAAAGTCTCCTAAGCCCATCTCCACGTAGTAATCATGGGATCTACTCTCATAGGCCCGGCCCGTTTATCCACCCGTAAGAGTTAATTTATAAATTCACTGCATCAATGTGCTTTACCTCATTTCAGATACTAGGCAACCAGCAATCGGCCCTGGTCGGCCAGAACTGCCTGTCAGCCGGCCAAGCAAAGAACACCTACCGCAGCGGCTGCTTCCTGCTCTACAACACTGGCTCCCGACGCGTACAGTCCACACACGGCCTCCTTACCACCGTCGCCTACAAACTGGGGCCAGAGGCGCCTCCTGTATATGCTCTAGAAGGTATACTACCTATCATACAAGAACAAGGAACAACAACGTATAATTTAATCAAATCATACATATTTATATCCCCCTAGTCCTAGTATTATTTTGTACATATTGCTTTTATGTCGTACTTAACATTATTTTCTTTCTGTCAATGCAGGCTCAATCGCAGTAGCTGGTGGTGCCGTGAAGTTCCTCCGCGACAATCTAAAGCTAATAAAAGACGTTGTGAAGGACACTGAGCAGATCGCCGGCCAAGTGTTCTCTACGGGGGACGTGTATTTTGTACCGGCGTTCAGTGGACTGTATGCGCCGTACTGGAGGAAGGACGCTAGGGGGTGAGTAATATGAAAAAAATAATCGAATCAGTTTACTCCAGCTTTCTAAGATCAAGTGCCTGCTGCTAAGCTACTGTAAAAAATAATCTCATCAATAGTTGCAGAGTCCCCTCGATTTGTCCAGGATCTCATCATCAGATCCTGATTTGTTGGCAATGGTACTGTTAAGTATACAAATCGGTCCAGCCGTCTTTGAATAATCGGTGAACATAAATAATAAAATTCTGCAACTGTAACGCAGATCCCGATGAATTGAGAACCTCCTCCTTGGAGATCTTGAAGTCCGTTGAAACGCATACCAGTTTCGACATCATTAATCATTTGCAACTTGTAGAATTAATAAAATAATATGGCTTGTTCTTGTTTAAGAATAATTTGCGGTCTGACAGCGTTCACAACAAAACATCACATTATACGAGCAGCGCTGGAGGCTGTGTGTTTCCAAACTAGGTGAGTAAATAAGATATTATATTATTATATTTAAAATAAGTAACTTCAATTTATAAATTGTCTTTCATTCGAAATTTTGCACGTTAAGATAGTACCTACTTACAAAAAAATACTTTTTGGCGCTCTATCAACAAAGACTTATACTCTCTAAAAAGTGAAATTACGGACCTCACACCTTATGTCTCCTGCGTTACGGCATTCTTCCAATACCTATTATTTTGTATAAATCAGTGCGCACAACATCTATTACAACCAGTACTCTTTTTAGAAGTTTGAGCGAAATCGGAACATTTTGTCTCCTGCGTTACGAAATAAAAAAAATTGGACTACGCGCTAAGTCAGTTTATTTAGAAATAAAACAATTTTTAACGGATTATATCGCGTATACTGAATTTAAATTACATCCCGACGTTTCGAACACTTTTCAGCGTTCGTGGTCACGGGTTGACTGAAGAAAACATATCAACCCGTCAACCGGAACGTCGCGTTAAGTCATTCTCTTTAGCGTTAAGGTTACTCTTATGAAAAAAAAAAATCATCAATAAAATATTATTTTCGTATTTAACAGGGACATTTTAGAGGCCATGAACAAGGATTGTGGCATGCCGCTGTCAAAACTGCACGTCGACGGGCACATGACCCGCAACGATCTGCTCATGCAGCTGCAGTCCGACCTCATCGGGATACCTGTGTGTAAGTGTCTCAATATTTGTTGTTTAACATTCATTTGTATTTGTGGGACGTTTCAATCGAAAAAAATGTAATTCATGCAAACTGACAAACCAAAAATGTTAATTATTTTTTTAATATCATTTTATGTTCGTTCTTGGGTATAAGATGTTGAATATTAATAAAATAGTATTTTGTACTAACGATAAAAATGTTGTTGTATTTAATTAATCTACGGAAGAGTTAAATATAACTAAATTTGTTCCCAGGAACCACAAGTAAAACTATAAATAATGTTTTTCATGTTTTTAAAATTACTTTAATATTTTATGAAATACTCGTACGTACTTGAAAATTTGTCAATCAACAATTTATTGCTACCTTTTGTAATACTTGTTTATTGTTGATAGCTGTTCTACCGAACAATCAAATATTTTCTAAACTATATGTATGTATTAGGGATGTCACGAATATTCGCATTCGTATAATGCGAATATTCGCATCATTTTTGACATTCGTATCAACATTCGCATTCGCATCAAATGATGCGAATATTTTTCGAATGCGAATGTTGGTAGAACACATCCTGTTTTGACCGCACTGACCCGGCCCATGGTCAATTGGTCATATGCTTGCTCATACACAGGAAGTGAAAACGACGGTATCACTTGACTCCTTTTGTTCATTAATATAGGACTCAATCACATGTCATGTTCTATATTTTTGAACTATGGAAGCATAAAAATGAAAAGCAAGATTAAGTTTTTTGAATCTACTCCGTAACATTCGTATTCGCATTCGCATTCGGACATTCGCATCCTGTATATGTGAGAAAAACGACATTCGTGACATTCCTGGTATGTATGTCCCTCGGACAACGGAAACGGAGCCAACAAGATTAAAAACTTAATTCACACCAAATATCTATTTTTGAAAGCTTGAATTTTTCTTACTATTTGTGTTCGGGTACGGGCAAAGGGACCACTTTGTCGATATGGAGTTACTAGTAGGTATTTTCTAAAACTACGCAATATGCACTATCAGGGTGTCCACTTTCTGGAAAGTCAGGGAAAGTCAGTGAAAAGTCAGGGAAGCTCAAAATGGCACTGGAAAGTCATGGAAAGTCAGGGAAATTATAATGAGGTCAGGGAAAAATATGGACCTAGAAAAAAATTCAAGAATATAAAAAATAATGGAAAACAAAAGTTTTATTCTCTTTGTTTTAGGTGAATCCATAGAATTCATAGAATTACTTATAAGGCGTCATACCTTCTCTATTTAGAATATTTTTTTAAGGTTTAAAAAATCTTAAACCCTCTCAGCGATGGCTAATGAGAAAGCCTTTGCTCAAGCTGACTAGTAACCCAGACTCATAGCATTGTATTTCAGTGTAGGAAGGATCTACAACATTATGATTTAATGTACCATAAAAAAAAAGATAAAAGATATTTATTCTTCAATTTAGGCACATTACAATGCACTTATGAACGTCAGAGAGATAATTAAATTTCTTCTTTTAGGATATGAAATATCATAAAAATCATACAGTTTTTTTACAGTGATGTGTTAGAGTTTCATAAAACAGTGAATATGTCTAATGAAATGAGTTCAAAATATTGTACGTTTAATAAAGTATGACTCAATCTAAGAGTGAGTCCAGAGTTTGCATATTGAAGTAGTAGGCGATCATAATATCAGCATTCAGCGTAATTACTTTTAGACAATGTTGCCAAATATTTAAATTGAGGAATATGGGTGAGCGAGCCGTAGTGTTACATAGAAAAGGTCCGAAACATAATATCAAAAATCTTGAAACTAAAATCAGTTGACCACTAATTAAACATTCGAATAACTTGTACCAACATTAAATGCAGTCCTGAACTGAACAAAATCTGCCAAAACTCTTGCGACGGGGACGGGACTAAAATACAGCGTAACATAATGTTCCCAGATAGCAAGATTGCTTTCAACAACTCTATGGGAAAGACAAAAGTCATGTATGTGACCAATCACGGAATAGCACACATGTCTGGATGTACAGAATTCCCGATTAAATTTACATTGATAAGGTGGCTTGAAAATGGACTATGCCTTGACAGATCTATAAAAGCATCAGGTTCGAGAATTTGCTTCTAATGAGCGAAAACAAAAAACCTTACTGTAATGAAAAATCCGTTACTAAAAGCTCCATTGGCAATCGTAAGATCTATTGTACATTCGCCATCAGATATATCAGAGTGGCCGAGGTGGTCACAAAATAAACCGGCGAATAGCGCGTGGACTGACTATACATGTCGCGTCGGGGAGTTATACCCACAGAGCCGAATATGTGAACGGACATTCGCATTGGCACTCGTACGCGAATGGTTCGTAGAACGTTTCGACGAGCTTCGACTCAAATGCCAACATACATGTGTAAACGTAGTATTTATTAAAAGGGATTACCAACCATTTTATGGCTATTTCAAAGCAACAAACCAAGCCTAGCGTCATTTGTACATATTGCCATAATGGACTTGATAAATAAATCTAATGGAGACGGACGGATGGGGATGGATGTAAAGACGAAAAATCTCGACGCCTTGTCTCCTGAAGATATTATAACATCGAATTAAATAACACCGAAAATGTACTTGTCACAGAACACTATTACAAGAGTTTCGAAGCTTAACGCATTAAATAAAATAAATAAAAATAATTAAATGCAATGAATAACTTCAGCTATTATTTAAAATTTTAAAAAAAGGCCGATTCGTTTTGATTCTTACGCTGTGAGACATACGGAATCGATACAACATGCTGATATTGTGCTAGAAATATTGCGTGACTCTGGAAAAATTACAACGGAACGTATACTTACAAAAGGAAAAGTGACCAAGTTCTCTGGTGCCTAGGGCTGCGATGAAACCAGCGTCTTTAGCATTCGCTGCAGTAGCCCTAACTCCTAGGCTAGCGGGTTATTTAAAGTAGGAGCTTGTGACCCGGACGCGATGCAGAAGACGCTTGTTCGATCCCATTCCTGGACACCAGACGCTTTTTATGACATACATATATTTAAGTTTATAATTTATATGTATAGTACCAAAGAGCTCAAAGAGGACCCAGTGTGTTGACGACGAGGGACCTCTCTTGTTCCTTTAGCCGTCAACACAGTGAATCCTCCTGTTTTTAAAGGGTCGGCAACGCGCATGTGACACCTCTGGGGTTGCAGGCGTCCATAGGCTACGGTAGCTGCTTACCATCAGGTGGGCCGTATACTTGTTTGCCACCGCCGTTGTATAAAAAAAAATTGTAGCGTGTCCATATACTTAAAACTAACAATTCAAAATTGGTCTCTATACATAGGTACTTTTGTTCTGAAACTTGATTCGATTTTGTAAAAATTCAACAGACAGACACTAATAAGGATGCGCATATATTACGTAAAGTAATATTTACGTAAACACTGAAATGGAGACACAAAAAAACGCGATACTAAAGTCTTTTGCGTATGGAAATTCGACTACCTTGAGCTAAAAATAGTAAAAATGTTTTTGTAGATGGACATTTTGGTCAGGGAAATTTCAAAAAATGGTCATGGAAAGTCAGGGAAAAGTCAGGGAATTATTTTGAGGGTTTATAGTGGACACCCTGACTATCTATTAGTGAAAGAAAAAAATGTCCTTGTAAATCGACAAAGTGGTCCTTTGCACTAAACTCATTTTGAGGTATGAATTGTTATGTGTTGTGTAGTGCGCGCGCAGTCGTGGGACATGTCTGCGCTGGGCGCGGCCGTGGCGGCGGGGCGCGCGGCCGGCGTGTGGTCGGTGGACGCCTGGCGCGCCACCAACACCCCCGTCGACACCTTCCTGCCCACCACTACTGACGACGGTACCTTTTACACTATTTATTCACACTCGCAATCATTGTCCATGTTCATTCTAAACATAACTTGTTAACAAATAAACTTTCACTTAATTATTCGATTTAACCCTTTGAGGACCTTTGACTGCCAAACATCGACGGACGAAAAAATCGTGCCCTCAGTGCCAAAAGCGACGCGCTTATGTTTTGGACGTGCGCGCGCTGGCACTGAGGGCATGACTTTCTGTGCGCGTGATGTGACGTACATCCTTGGCAGTCATAGGGTTAATTTTTCTTAATTCATTTCTTTATTAATCTCATTATTATACACAAAATAATGAAATAAAACAACGATGAAAAAAAGCTTTCAATGTTTGGGGACTTAATCATCAAGTTTCGTCGAGCTTTTCTGTTATTTGTCTCCTGCGTTACGTAAACTTTTTTAACAATTAAATATCGAAAAAGTTCTTTATCATAACGTATACCTTTAAACACTGCAGAAAGCCTTACGTATATTGTATAATAATTTTAAAATCGTAACTTCTTATCCACTTTTTAATACATCGTATCCCCTGAGTTACCAGAGGTAATAAAAAAAACTTAAAAAATGTTAGTGGTAATGTATTTTTTTTATTGTTTTACAATCGATAGAGGACACGAAAACGGATCATTCTTACAATATTTATTTCTTTTCTAGATCGCGACGCGCGCTACACAAAATGGAAAATGGCCGTCCAGCGCTCGCTCGGCTGGGCCTCCGTCAAGAAGTCCATCACCATGACAGGTCAGAACTTACGCAACTTTAGCATGGCCCGGCTTAACAGTATAGAGACTCTCTCCACCGGCAGTAGGAAAAACTCCCTCTTCGAAAACGCTGACACAGACTTCGAAATAGACGAGGAATGTAGCACCGTCGAAGAGTTACTCAAATACCAAGCCAGAAAATTCTCGATCTTCCCTCAGAAGACTAGGAAAGAGCGCAGCATTTTAGACGACGCGGACTATTTCATGGCTAAGAAAGAGTGCGACTACGGTCTGTGTCAGTGTTGTAGGGCGGAGAAAAAGTTGCAAAAGGCCACCAACTGGGAGTCTATAGAGGAGATGATAGAGAACGACCCGGAGATCATATTCGACGGAGACCACAACCCCATAGTGGTGGAGCCGAGGAGGATGTCGGCCGCGCCGGTTGAACTCGGCCCGCTCGACTCCGCGCCGGCCTTGCTCACGGGCAGCGCCGTCAACTTACGCAAGCACATGCATTTGGAAAAGCTACCGGCGCTTTTTAGAACTATCTGTAACAAGTTTTCTAATACTTCTCTTACGTAGCTTGTTAAAAAATAGCGGTAGGAATAGTAGGCCTGGGTAGGAGAAAAATACAAATAGCTTCTACCCGAGGTATATATTTTTTCAATTGTCTCTTCAATTTAGTATTTACTGATTACCGAGATTCTTCGCGTACTTGTTCCGTCTCTACAATTAAAGAAATAGTTAACTTAAATGTTCTATTGCAACGATATAACTTGCTCAGTAGATTTGAGAAACGGATGTGTGATATGTAGGTAGTCAAGTATCATTGCCGTTGGTAGCTCTCAGAAAATTAAGAATAATAGTAATGGCCTATGAAATCTATTTTGAAATAAAATTTCTAGATATCGCTCTATTAAAGCGCGTAGTACAAATAGGTATAGCCCGGACCCGCGCACTAAATCTTCCTTGCCAATGTTTCATTTCGAAAGAATTCTTAAATTACGAATAAAAAGATAGGATTTACTTTTAACTTTAACTGTCAGGACACAACTAAACTCATTCATTTCGTGGCTCGCTTAAAGATGGATTTTGTCAGTTGTCAGTCGTAGTATTAAAATATATACCGACATATTTCAACTCATGCGTACGAATAAAGTTACCCAGGGGACAAATGAAAGAGACGGCGGGATATGAAATGAACAATTGTCTATATATTTATTTGCCCGAATTTGGTGATAGTTTAGATAATTTATAATTATGCATATTTTGCTACATTTTTCGCCAAAATGAGGATTGCTTTAAAAAATATAATATTAATTTGGTGTCGGGTCCTTAGCCTCTAGATAATGTTTTAAATAATTGTAGAGATGCAAAACGATCAATAAATATGATATCGATCAAAAAAAACAGTATTCTCTAAAGTATGTAAACGATAGTATGATACCTATACCTGCATAATATTAAAAAGCATTAGCCAAAACGTGTGTATAATATAATAAACGATAAATATTTAAATACCTATTTAGTTTAGAATATAATCTTACATCGAATAATGTAGTTGTACTTAAAAAATGCAAATTATTATAAAAAAAGTATTTCCCTCATATATTTTTTCAAGTAATTATAAGTAATATGATAACAAACTTAGTTTATGTAACTAATGTATACATACACGTATTTATTTGAATATAACCATGAAGTTAATAAATCTAAATATTGTGTAGTTAACAATAATAATAAAATATTTGCTTAAGTATCGTCGCAAAACTTACACAAGGTTAAAATTGTATTTATTCAATTTAATTTAATCTGTAATATCATCAATTCATCATTATTTATTTTAAATTTTTCTCACATTTTAACAGCCAGGTAGGTAATGGAAATATACAGTATTCTATTAATATTTTTATTCTAAAATATTTTAATGGTTATTCTGCTATTCGGGGCAGAGATCTAAAATTGTTTTTTCTCGCTAACTGTAAATGCTTATTTTAATATTTAAACAATCATCAAGGAAATACTAACGATATTTAACTCATAGTACAGTCATTTTATTTTCAATTGTATGGGAAAAATGTCAAATTTGGAAATAATTCATAATAGCAGAAGTATTTAGTTGTATGGCTTAAAAGTCATGTTAATCATTGCGTAGACAGAAAATCCTACAAAAAATTGACCTTGAAAAAATCCCCATTCAATTAATTTCTAAAAAACCGCCTAAATAAATATATCAATATTTTATTATTTATTATGGTTCCTTACATTATTTATGGATGACGGAAAATCAGACAAAAAAAAGAAACCCTTCATATATATTTTGATGAATATTTACTTCCCGATGGAAAGTTTGTAGGATTTTTCGTTCAGTCATCTTAGAATGACATTTTAAAACTATATAAATAAAAAAATCGCTATTATAAATTAATGTTTGAAAAAAAATGTATCTTTACTGGGCTATCAATGAGATATTTGTTTTATTAATATGCCAAAACCGTGAAATTAAGTTATCATAATAACATATTGATTTATGTTTTTTTTTATCGTTTTTGCATCTTTATAATTATTTTAAGCTTGAGTTTCGATGAGTTCCGGCGGTGTTCTTACACATTACAAAAACTTATCCATAATAATACATCACTGATTATTTTTTTCTGTATCTCTTTCAGGCCATAAAAATAGTATAAGTAATTTGGCTAGTAAATTATAACCGAGGCATTTTATATTAAAATGTATAATATTCGCGACGAAATAAAAGTTATGAGATAAAATTGTAAAGGTATTTTTAAAAGACATTATTTTTTATTTTGCTGTATTATAGTTGTTAAATTAGTTTTGACAGTATTTTGTCGAATGTTATTGTTAACTAGTGAAACTAGATAAACTAGAAGCAGTTAAAATGTTTAATTCACACAGTATTTCATTATTTATACCTATTTTTTTATAGGCTCGATATTGAACAACACTTTTTTTTAAAGAAATTACCCTTTAGTCAAAATAATTAATATCTAAAACGTCATAAATTTTTAATTAATTTCATTAATAATTACTAAATTTTACATAAGTATTAACATGTATTCTGAAATATTTTAGCAGAATTAATTAAAACGTTATTAGTTTGAATGTATATGTAGGTACTTAAATTTCCTATTAATATGTGATTTTATGAATTTATTTAAATGAGGTGAAATTGATACGAATGATCTCAGTTGAGGCTATGTTTTGAACAATAAATTGTTATCAAAAATATAACCTCAGTATAAAAGTAGGATATACAATACATGCATGGTGTGTTGCATTTGAATTTTGCTTCTAGTTTCGCTGCGATTGTATTATTTGAAAACCTTAATCGTAGTTCTTACTAACATAACAATAAGACTGTTATTAACTTAAATATTGAATAAAGTATTATTTATCGATTGAACGTATTTAATTTTTCTACTCCTTCTGTTATTTAAATTTAATCTTTTTGAAACTCGTATCGGGTTCTAAAATTTTAAGTAACGTTTTATAAAAAATCATGCAACTTGTATACATCGCAATTATATTAGATACAATAGTAAATCTAATCAATATTTAACGAACTCGTGTTAGCCATTGAATTGAACGCTCCTTATAAATATTAAACTAACATGACGACAATTGCAGTTACTTAAAAAAAATATGTTATTCGTTTTAAAGTGACTTTCGGCAAGCTAATTTAAATGTGCAAAAAGTAGCTAGCAGCAAAAAATTAAATTATTCCTCATCAACGCAAATTGAATCTAATATAATGAAAAACCCGATAGACAAGTGTTATTATTCTCTTGATTATCTACCTTAACCAGTTAATCGTAATTTTTTTACAATGATTAAGTTATAGTTAACTTGTAACGATGCAGATCCAAATAACAATATGTATTGGAGGTGTTTTGCAACTTTTTTTCGTCTCAAACACAGATAAGTTCTTTTATTTCTAACTAGCACCACATTTCTTCTGCACTGCTTAATCTTAGTTCCACTACTATCACGCTACACCTCACATACACTAACATATTCCACCCTAAACTCTACATTGCTATGATTATCGCAAGTAAACTTTACAATGCAATGCATTAATATATTTTTATTCAATTTTATTGCATGAACCAATTTGATCTACATTTAGATTGTTGTTTCTCCGCAGACGAACGCTACAAATTGCTGTCCTCGATCCCAGCCACGCTGTTCCTGATCGGCAGCTTTACCATGCTAGTCGTTTCCAATGCGCTCAAGAATAGGTGATAAGCTAATGTAGATCCTATTATATAGGAAATAAGTCATATCTGCACGTAATTTCAATCATGTTCTATTAGCAACGATGCTCTTATGTTTTATTCAACTGTAGCATCATATTACTAAAACTAAATTTTTACTGTGTTAAAAACACTTTTTTACTTTTACTGTGTGACAACTACTGGTTATTTGAACAGCTGGCGCGTATGTTTTAAAGTCTCGCGGTTTAAGTTGAGGTGATACTTCGGCCTACTAGTCTCACACTGGCTATCAGCGTCATTTTCTACATGTGTATTTAAAATCCATCGATTCCATTCGCTTCAATTTGAATTAGGTACGTGACCTTACCATTCTAACGATTTTCCATAAACATTCGGCGCCGAATGCTGGTTCAATGTACAATATCTTATTTTGTAACATTGTAAAAAATACAGTAGTGGTCTGATGTCCAAAATTATGCACATCAGTGTATTTGTATCGAAAAATGTTCATAGAATAATTATTATAAACTTTTATTATGATATAGACTATTTAAATAATTTAATTCTCATTCCTACGTGCATTGACATATGTGGCATTTTTAGAACAATTATTTTAGGTTTTAGCTTTTGTACCTATTTATTTTATTTATTTACTCTCGTGTAAGTGAATGCAACTATTGAATGTTAAAATAAGATTAAATTTGTAAATACAAAGGGGAAGATAGAATAAGGTAAATGTAAATACGTAAGTAACCGCGGGCAGCTCAAAGCTAAATCATGACCCTAGTGATGGTGTAACTACTGCTCGATTCAATGCTAGTCATAATGACTCCTCGAAGCCAACCAATGATTTAGTTATAATGTTCACAAAACACGTAGGTACCTGTGTTTTTCCATATTTGAGAATTATGTATATGTACGTACAACGTACCTCTTCTACCAAGTAATTTTGTAACCAACACATATTTAAGGATATCAATTTCTCGTCAATCTGATCAGTTAGGAGTTAAAAAGTGTGTAAAAATAAATCAAAGTAATTATAAAAATATGGAGATGAAATCAAGTCCCTGTACTAAGAGTGTATTTCTATGATATGATTAAACATATATTATTGGTGTACCCTTTCCAATAATATGTATAAACTATAAACCTATGTCACTTATAATAGGTTAATCAGAGCAATTTGATAAAAAAATGGCACATAATTTATTTGCTATGTTTAAACTGGCTAAAACACAAATATAATGGGATGGTCAGAACTTCAAGGAAACATGTGTTTATTGTTATGTTATGGAGTGTTAAATATTGCCATAAATAAAACCATAGTTTATTCATCTATACAAATATGCGAGAAAAATGATGATTTTTCTGCTTACTACAACTAATGCCATTAAGATATTCCACGACCACCCCTAGCATTTATTAATTTTCTTGTCATAGTTATAATAGGAATAATGTTGATGTGATCGTAGGTTTTTGAATTATATATTTTTGTGATTTTTACTAATCATTCCTTAAACATTGTTTGTATGGGCATGTTTTTTTATCCTTATAAATTATGGGTTTATTATGTACAGTCGCCAACAAATAGCGGCCGGGTACTCACAAATATCCGGACATGCACTTTATCCCCTTGATAATAGAGACGTTGTTCAGATATTTGTGACCACCTTGGCCGCTCCGGTATATCTGATCCGACTAGCACGAGTACCAACATGATTTTCAATTACTTTTTTGAATAAATTGTGTATTAATGATTGAATGCCATTTTATCGTCTGATTTGTATTTAGAATTGTTTATGATTATGAATATTAAAAAAGACATTTTGTTAATTCTCAAATATTTGTGCTGTAACATGTTGCCAGTCGTTTACTTGAATTGAATTCTTATTGTTAAACAATTTGTTGTGTTTTTTTATGATGAATTAAATGATTTGTTGGGTTATCCTGTTTTATTTATCTATTTTATTCCCATTCGTTTTTAATATTAACATCAAAGAAACAAGTAAATCGTAGTTTACATATTAATATTTACAATTTCTCTTTTTCTTATTTAATGATATAATAATTGAATTTTAATTCTTATTAAATTAATCCAATCAGCAATGCATATTAATAAGTAAAAAAAGGTGAAAATTTGAAAAAAAAATCAACCTTGTGTTGTATTGACCTTGCTTTCAAAATGTTGGTACCTATACAACCTAAGATGCTGATAATTATGATGCTCACAATTACGTTGCTCTCGTATACCTACTAAAGGTCTTTTCCTGTTCGTACCATAGTCAGTAATCACAGATAACCTCAACTGTGTCAGTAATGGAGCTCAATTAAGGGCGAATCTAGCGCTCAGCACCAGTGCGCGTGAGCAGTGCCGGCCCGAGCCCTTGATCAGGGTAGAGCGAAATCGGGTTTTGGCGCCCTTCGTTGAAGTTTTCAAGTGTTTTTTGGGACCCCCGCCACACTCGCGTCTTTTAAAACTTTTTTCTCATTTGCCATTTTGGTGCCCCCCTTGCCATCCGGCACCTAGAGCGGCCGCTCCACTCGCTCTACCCAAGATCCGGCCCTGCGCGTGAGTGACACGAAACACTTATTATGATACATAGGGGATACAAGGGGGGCATCAGGGGCAATTTGACACGCTAGTTTTGTATACGGGAACCATAGGTGCGGACCGCAAGATTTTTTGTGAAGGAAAGTGCCCCCTCGCCCGCTCTGAATGAAATCCTGGATCCGACCTATTAGGCGATTATCACACTGGCGACGGATCCGCATGCGGCGCCGGTGCGCGAGCGAGATAGCGCTCTGCATGTGTATAGCCAGTGTGATAATCGCCTTATGATATGTTTTAGTTTGTTTATTCTTTCGCTTCTAAAGACAAAAACGGCGAGGTTGCACGCCCACGCCATTTACTTGTGTGTGCAAGGTTATAGTTTAAAATGAACCTTCACCCAATGAACTAAGGTTTACATACTATGGCGTGTTATATAAAAGTTAGATGCGGGTGAGTGGCGATAGTTACGAGCTGCAGTCCATGTCATTGGCGGCTAAAGGGTTAGATATGAAGTTCGATTGTAATCATATCATAGAAAGCTGACAGTTTTAAATTCTCACGAAGTGAACGAACTAATGTTTTTACCATAACCTATATATATATGTTAGCCTCTATACGTCCTACTGCTGGGCACAGGCCTCCTCTCATACACGAGAGGGATCAGGCTATAGTCCCCACGCTGGCCCAAAGCGGGTTGGGAACTTCACATACACCTTTGAATTTCTCCGTGGATGTATGCAGGTTTCCTCACGATGTTTTCCTTCACCGTATAGCGATTGGTAAATATCAAATTATATTTCGTACATAAGTTCCGAAAAAACTCATTGGTACGAGCCGGGGTTTGAACCCGGGACCTTCGGATTGAAAGTCAGACGTCGTTACCGTCAGGCTACCAACGCTTATAACCTATATACTCCAAAATGTAGTAAAAATTAAAAAAACATTCAGCCCGCGTTAAATGTGAAAGAGTATGCACTAATGTAAGTCAGTATCTTAGAAAATTACATATAAGTACTTAAGTGTTGTAATGACAATCGAGCACTATAGTGACCTCCGTGCGGCCTCGGCAATGAATTTGTTGCTCGCTTTGACCGTGTCGTTGGCCTGCATGGCCTTATGTACCTTTATTTAAGAAATACAGTCGCCATCAAATATATCGGAGCACCCAGGGAACTCTAAAATATCTGAATATGGACTTTATCGCCTTGACAATAGAGGCGATGCTCAGATATTTGTGACCGCCTTGGCCGCTCCGATATATCTGATGGCGACTGCACATAATATGTCACTGAACGTCCGAACCAGGAAGTTTTGCTATTTTCGTCCTAAGTTGACGTTAGTATCAATGGTACCTAACCTTCGACTAATTAGTATGTCACACGTAACACCGTAAGAATCGCTTCAAGTTCGTCGTCACTTTAGCCTACGAACACAATAGTTGACAATGACAAATTGGTAAATACTAATGCTATTGTTTATGGGTACCTTACCGTTCGTAGTAACGAAGAACTGTTTTTGAAATACCGTGTATTCCATATTTCAAACACTATGCATTGCATTGTGTCTAACCATAAAGTGCTTAGGTCTACAAGAATACCTCCCCCTCTTTTAACGATTGTAAATTTCGTTGATACCTAAGCAACTTGCGTGAAATTTTCGCACTGTCTAACTACATGATATATATTCAGATAAACATTTATAACAAAAGAAAATGTCTGATAATGACCTACATTTTTATCTGATCACTTGTCATACGGCAGTTACGATTAATTCGCTCGTGTTTTGGTACCTACAGCAGCAAGTATGTCTACCGCAGTGTTTACCTGTCTGTCTGTGCGCACGGATGTTATTGTAGCATATCATAAACTTACCATACATTCACGTGGAAGAGTCATATGTGTAAGTGACTTGTTTAAATGTGACAAAATTATAAGTAAGTACCTAAGTTATATAATTGCTAAACCTCGCGCAGTGAAAAAGTAGCTTTCGCATATCTTAGAATTTACATAAATCGATTTGTTTAGATTTTAATTCCTTTTGATGACAGATAGAGATAGAGATCTTTATTTGCAACCAAAATAACCAATCAAGTACACGACAAAGATTAGCACAATGGACCCTGATAGGGTAAAGCAATATTTCTTAAAACTAATTATATGTAACCAATACAGGAATTTTGTAACAATATGAAATTATAAACATTTAAGTAAAAATAACAATGAAGTTTAACACAATAATATCTAAAACTAGTGCAATCACCATTTAGTACCTACTCTAAATACCTACTTATAAACTACATTTTGGTTGTTGCATATTACAATTTATCTTCCATATACTCGTCTACGGAGTAATAACATTTATTGACCAGCATACTTTTAAAACTATTTATAAAAATCGCGCTTGTTTTTGCATCTTTTAAACAGGTTGGGATATGATTGTATATTGTTATGGCTCTATAATAGGGACTGTTTTTGTACATTTCTGATTTTGGTTCGGGTAATTCAAGATATTGCTGACGTCGAGCATTTGGGCAATAATTAAACAGGTGTATATTTTATGGACAAAAATGGAGATTTCTAGAATGTAAAGACAGGGAAGGGTTAGAAGATTTAGTTTTTTAAAGTGAGGTATGGAGCTATTGGGTAGGTTGATATTTGCCAGGATTCGAACGCAGTTTTGACTATGACCTATATTTAATAATTTACTGATAAGGAATATGTACACAACATGCGGGCTAGCCAAGGATAACGGTACCTATAGTAATTACTAATAGATTAATAGTTCATTAATTATGAGTAAACAGTGCTTATACTTATCAATGTGAGGTATCAACATCGATAATGAATGCACTGGGATTTATTAATTAGCTCCTTGTTAAGTATATGTGATATTTTCAAGTCAAAGATCACATTGTCGATTGTCAATAAGACGTTGCTGCCATAAAAAATAATTTATATAAAAACTCTTATTAACAACCGACAATTAGCAGAGCTCGAATTTGTAAAAATTGTGCGCATCGAGAAAAAGTTGTGAATTTTTGACCATGAATAGAATGGCCCACGATAAATATTTTTTAGTATTGGAGGTCCGTAAAATTTTTGGACCTTCACGTCAAAATCAGGGGTCCTGTGAAATACGTTATTACTCTATGGTTAAGGCTGCTAGGGGTTGTGTGGTATCATTTCCGTGTAAAACAGACATGCGGAATTCATTTGTGATATTAAAAATGTAAAATTTCTTATTAAAAAAAAGTTGTGTGGCGAGGAAAAACACAATTTTTTTTTTTTTTTTTAGAACGTCATATAACTAATATATATCATTTTTTTTTCTAATAATAAAAAATATTATAAAGGAGCATATTTAATGTAGTTTCTAAATATATACAATTTTTAGGCTTATAGTATACAAAAACTACGCGAAAAAAAATGTTTGCTTCGTGGTGTATATGTTTTCTCCATAGTAAGTATCGATAATCAATGTGAACGTGAACATCCGTAGCGTATTGACCTTAAAATGCATGTATTGCTTGTTATTAGTAAATTTTATTCATAATAACTTCACAAAATGCAGAAATAAAAAAATACAATAAATAAAAACATATTTTTCCTCCTTAACTTTAACATAAACCGTCACAATTCAAACGACGCGACGTCTGTTTTCCGTTACTCAACTTAAGTAAAAAAAAAAACCAGAAGTTTTTTGTATTAAAGGTGTATAAAATGTATATATTTCTATAATCTATATTAAATATGCTTCTTTACAATATTTTTTATTATTTGAAACAAAGGATATATATTAGTTATATGACGTTCTAAAAAAATAAAAATAAAATTGTGTTTTTCCTCGCGGCACAACTCTTTTTTTAATACGAAATTTTACATTTTTAATATCAAAAATGAATTCTGCATGTCTGTTTTACACGGAAACGATACCAAACAACCCCTAGCAGTCTTAACCAGAGAGTAATAACATATTGCACGGGACCCCTGATTTTGACGTGAAGGTCCAAAAATTTTACAGACCGCCAATACTAAAAAATATTCATCTTTGCTCACTCTATCTATGGTCAAAAAGTCACAACTTTTTCTCGATGCGCACAATTTTATTCGCATTTGTACTGAGACAAAACCCTACTAAATGGATACCTATGACTTCAAACACATATTTTAAACGTTTGCTGTAAGTATATGCTCATATCAAAACATGTAAAGTTGACATATTTACCTAATTAATTGATTAAATTGCGCATAAAATTAGCTATAAAGTTTTATCCCAATGTACCTCTGTAAGTTTGTGCAATTTTTATTACAATTCTTATCAATTGTTGATCCTAATTCCTGATTAGGGTCTGAATTAATTTCGATGTTAACTAAACCCATTGTGTGTGGTCGTCTTTAACCCAAACACCTTGAACTTAAATAGCTTAGAATGCATATAAATCGGCCCAAATATAAAAAATATAAATACTTAAGCTAATTATGTACATTAATTAGTCGCACCTATTTGACCTATTCTTTTACAGAGGTTTTGGGTAAATGTTTGCGAAATGTATGATAATGTACCTCTAAATATAGAATGTGGGCATAGTTATTAAATCATATTGTAAAAGGCCGCGTCCTCGCCGGGAGTCGAAGGGGCGACCGCGGCGTTTCTAAAACCGATAGGTAAGCAATTATTTTAATTGTTGGGTTAAACCATTTATAACATTAGTTTGATCTTTAATTATCCTTGAACTAAAAAAATGTGTAGGGCCAGTTAACTTGGTATAAAAATTCCTATACTTGACCTCCGTCAAAAGTAAGTACCTACTTCTACAAAGTTTAACACCAAATTCAGAAAACCAGGCGTAATTTTAACTAAAATACAATGCAAATAAAATATATATCATATAAAACTGAAATAATGAGAAACTTGCTTTACTTTAGTACTGTAAAAATCGGACAGATACTAGTTTAATTTATTATTATTTTAAATAAGATTTATTTTTTTAAGCAGTGACTTATGTTGTTTTAATTAATTTTAAGATTATACTTAGTATTTCAATTAATTGGCTACAGTAGATATTTTAATAGTAAAATCTATTAATATCATTAATCGAGAATATCACTCTTTATATGATCCATTTTCCTGTTACTTTCTATACAGCCAACGAAGACACGTTTCATACTTACCCGTTTTTAGTATTGTACAGTCGACGTCAAAAATATGTAAACATATCTATGACGTCGACTGTACTCTACTTATGTCTTCGCATGGAAATTCAATCGATAAATAACAAGTTATTCTTAATCCACTCGTATTGTCAACACATGTAACATAACGTAAATAGTCTTAAATAAATGAAGTAAGTATGGCAAAGTGCGAAGGCCGTTCAAAAAGCCACTGGCTTGACCGGATGGCAAAAGTAGGTTTACCTAAATACTTAATACTGGTTTAAGCATTCACTTAAAACCTGCAAGTTCTGGCATTTTCATTAAGATAAGAAGAGGTACGCAGATTTAATATTTTGCTACTTAGTTATAGATACGCCAAACCATGATAAGATAACAAACATAAAAATATAGACGAATTAAGAACACTCCTTTTTAGGGTTCCGTATTTCGAAAGGAAAAAACGGAACCCTAATAAGATCACTTTGTTGTCCGTCTGTCTGTCTGTCAAGACCATTTTTCTCAGGAACGCGTGGAGGTATCAAGCTGAAATTTATATAAAATACTCAGGTCTATTGTCCCTTAGATCTGTGAAAAAAATCTAACTTAAAAGCCAACGAAATCAAAAGATACAGTGCAGCAAATTTTAGAGTAGGTAGGTATTTCGGCACTTGCAAAACCTACGGGGCACTTCCCGTGAACTGAGAAACTTGAAATTTGGCACGAAGCAACGTCATTTAGCATAGACAATGGAAAAATTACAAAAAGTAGACATTTTTAGTAACATCATAAAAAAAGTTTTTTTTTAAATTTATATTTACTACCTTTTTCCTCGTAAACGCGTAGAGGTATTCAATTGAAATTCATATCAAATACTCAGTTCTAACTATAATACCTTTTCGCTGTAGCAAAACGAAAATTTTATGTCCACGCAATCATAAGAAATAGCAATATAAGTCGCATAATTTAAAAAATAGAGTGGGTAATCTCAAGCTCAAGGGTACCTATCAAAACCTAAAGGTACTTCCTTCCTTGAACTCAGTTTTATATCAACGCAATAAAAAGAAACAGCAATTTGAGTCATTTAGTAATAAACATACTACAACTTTTGCTTGTTTTTACGGAACCCTCGGTGCGCGAGTCCGACTCGCACTTGGCCGGTTTTTTGAAGTTTGTTTCAAATACGTAGTGTGGCGACATAAGGTATAGGTATTAATATTAACTAGTAATTTAATCGTATTTGGCACCTGTCTAGTTATCCATCGAACGTGATGCTGACTGCATTCGCTGTGGTGCGCGCAGATAGAGCGCACAGCGCACCGCCATCGCCAATGCGTGTATCGAACAGAACCTTTGTTACATTTCTCATTCCATATTTTCTTATTACTTATTCTAATATCTTTATTTAAAACGTAGTGGCGTGAAGCTGTAGTGCGTCTCAATTATAAAAAAATATATAATTTTCTAATTTTGTGATATAGGTATCCCAATCGGATTGTGTTTATATTTGGTAAGTTGAATTTATGAGTTATTCAAAAAATATATAAACACAATATGCATTATAAAAAACCCTTATTTGACTTAAATAATTAATAAATGACCGAGACCCTAAAAAACCTAAACAATACCCATAATAATTTGTCCACAAAGCAAAAAAATTTTTTTTTTACAAAATTGAGCCATGGAAGGATTTATATCTAAACTTACTTAATCTCTTTTTATCGCATATAAAGACTGTGCACGTTGAAATCCGGCCGCGCATGGTGTGATACATCTTTTTATTGAATGTGCATATTCAACCAACACTGCTAATTAATAATTTGGGGTTATCAAGCTACATAATAAAGTTTAAAACATAATATAAACGTTACGTTGTCTATGAGTTTGATCACTATATATTCCACAGTGCCTATATTTTTTTGTCCACAGTGTTCTGACAGTGTTTACCAAATTTTCCTGTTAAAAATAGTTTTTTATTATAAATAAGATGAATCAAATGATACCTTATTAAATTCTCTTTTCACCATAGCTAACATTTTTCTAAGTGTATTTAGATTGAAATAGTTCGGAGGTGTTCTTACTTTGGTGAGTTTGACTTTTTGACAAAAAAATGGCTGCCATATAAAAATTACTTTCAGTGCTTGGAGTAGAAAGTTTTCCTGACTACCTCAAGTAGAATAGAGTTTCAAAACATTTTTTTTTTGTAAGATGACATTCTATTGACCATAAAACCGGTTGTGAAAATATAAATACAATTGTGGTATTGTAGCAGGAAGCGAGTGAAGATTATCAAAAAACGCTGGACAAAACATTAAAGATATGATGAAATACCTTCAGTAAAAACTGAGACAAGCCCATACAATTTTAATATGATTCTATTTTTATTATATACTACTATGATTAGAGATTATTTATAAAAAAGAACTGCTTGAAAATGTGTATCCGAAAGGGAGATGTACCATGCCATGCGTGGCCGGATTTCAACGTGCACAGTCTTTATACAAATCAAGTTTTTCGAGCCAGGATTTAAATAAACACCTCTAAACTGCTTATAAGGACATTATGTATTCTCAAAATGCCACGGAGAACCCTCGACCTCCTTTTACACGTCAACGACTTTTTAACAAGTTACTTCAAGTTTTTCCTGAGTTAAGTACTAAAAGCTACACTGCTCAGGTAGAGATAGCATGAAGACCTTGTGTTAGTATTTAAATGTTTACGCAAGTGACTACCAAATCAGCGTGCTTATAATCAAACAATATAAATTCTTATTACTTCTAGTTAAAATCATGGCCTGCCGGTTAATATTGCTGCATAAAAAAGTACTGAAACTATTAAATTTTGTACGAATATTATTTTATCTACACCCATATAATAAACCCTCCATGATGGGTTCAAAACCCGCAAGTTATGACCACCATAAAAATAGACCGTTTTGTTAGGAGTTAGAACAAATTTCTTATCTGTAACGCTGTTATTATTATCAAATAATAAGCAAAAAGTCGATATCATTATGAAAATCGGGCCTGCTCCAACCGCCGGCACGCGCCCCCCCGATCGACACAATCGAGTTGGCCATGGCGATGGTGGTGCAATCCGTGCAATGGCAGTCATTCATTCATCATTTAGGGTTTATAATATGTCTGTAGATAAAGCAGTGTATGCAACTGTACGTAATTAAGCCTTAAAACACTCGTGTGATCTTAAAAAAATTTCATGTTTTAAGGACCCCTATTACGTAACAGTTACTACTAAACTACTATAAATAAAATATGATCACCCCATTTAAAGATTTTTTTTCCTTAAGATCGTCATGCTAAGTTTGTAATACCGGTTTCGTTCCGCCAAATTCTTTTTATATTTTTTGCTAAAGGTTACAAAAGAAGATGAACCTCAGCCTTGGCGATTATCTCACGCGAGACAGCCGTGACCGTACACAAACAGACAATTTAAATAATAAATAAATAATAATTTCTACTTAGTTGTTGATAACACTACTTATCTATTATCTACAGATAAGAACGCACGAGCAGACATCGCAGATGAGTTTATATATAACATAAGAGACGATTTTAATGCAGTTGATTGACAATAAGATTCTTATCAGAAGTGCAACGGCTCAAACGATAAATGATAAGAAAGCATAAGAATGGATAAAATTAGATAATATGTGAGATACTCGTCACTCAAGAAGAAATCTAAAGTGAGTTAAGTGCCCATGCAAGATTAAAATAACAAAAAAAGGACAAATATGGTTCAACGAGTATCAGATCCAGAAAAGTCAGTTCCCGAGGACACATTCTCACAATTCTTAGGACATTTCGGGAAATGGCAGTTAATAATCTTCCTCTCAGTATTCCTGATAAAATTTGCGTCAGGATGGGTGCAGATGACTATACTATTCCTGACACCAAAAGTGACATATTGGTGTGAGGAGTTCCCGGCGAATTTTACTGGCCTAATAGCAAACGGGAGTTGCTATGCCGAGTGTTTAAAGTATGGGTATGATACAAGTCCCATGGAGAGCACCATAGTGTCTGAGTGGGACTTGGTGTGTGACCGGGCATGGATGGCCAGCTTCACGCAGATGATGCTACAGTTTGGGATCTTGACTGGAAGCATCGTTTTTGGATTTCTCTCTGACAGGTACGTGGACATTCAGGGTTTAGTAACCAAATACATTTGTTGGGTAGTTCTCAAAAATCTTTTGAACACCTTTTTGTAGCTGTAGGTAGATAACGCTGATTAATGTTGTATTTGTAGACAAAATATTTTAGTGAATAGGAACGTTACCTGCCTAACTTGTTTTGTGTCTATATTTTTTATCCTCATTTTTTACTGTTAGATTTGTAATGATTACGGCTCATCAAGTTTGTATAATAAGGAAAAATGGGTATCACGATATGTTCTAAGTTTTTGTATTGAATTATAGAAGTAATTTTGGCAAGATTTAAACACATCATTAATTAATTTTTATGAGGTTCCTTTTACTTGAAGCTCATGCTTGATGGTAGATTTTTAAAAGGATAAACACTAGACACTAAACTTAACTCAATGTTTGAATTTGAATGAAGTTTAGTGGTTATTCTTTTATAATTTTATATCGTTCGTTTCCAGGTTCGGGCGCCGCGTCACCTTCCTGGCCTCAATCTTCGGCCTCATCCTCTTCGCGTTCTGCGTCCCCTTCTCCCCAAGCTACACCATCTTCACCGTCTTCCGTTTCTTCCTCGGCTTCTTCACCGCCGGGACCATGGTCATCTCCTTCGTCATCGTTATGGAGGCTATCGGTCCCAAATACAGAGAGCTCTTCGGATGCATCTTCCATATTCCTTTCATCATAGGACATTTAACTATCCCTGCCTTCGCGTATTTCTTCAGGACTTGGGAGACGTATACTTTGGCTCTTGCGGTTCCTCAAGTGATATACTTGAGTTATTTTTTTATCATGACCGAATCTCCGAGGTGGCTGGTCAGTGTGGGAAGAGTGGACGAGGCCACTGTGATTGTGAAGAAAGCTGCTGTCATGTAAGTTGTTTTTCCTCCAATAAACGGTTTAATTAAGTCTACAAAAATAGTCGCTGACATTACACTGATGGTAGAAAATAAATAGATTTCCCACTACAGTTTTCTCTTCTCTGATTTCAGGAACAAAATGCCAACGGACAAGATAGAAGAGACCCTCAAGAAGGTCTCCCACGAGCTGGTAACTCGCGAGGCTCCGAAGGTCAACTACGGGGACTTGTTCCGGTCGAAGTTGTGGCTGCGGACGGTGTGCTCCTGTGCTCTATGGGTCATCACAGGAGTCACGTTCTACGGCGTCAACCAGTACATCAGCCAGACCAGCTCCAGCCTATACGCCAGCGTCGCTGCGGCTGCCGCTGTTCAGGTGACATTAATGATTCATCATATGTTTGCACCTTCTGTTGACATTTTACTTCTTCTCCGCTACCCAAAGGTTGTCTGAAAGCGGTCGCTTATTAATAATAACACCGCCTATTGTTTGCCTTTGTTTGTATGTATTATTGTAAATGTGATTTAATTCTGAGGTGTACAATCGTGTTTTTTTTATTCTGTTGGTTTAGGTATAAAGAGGCTGCATTAACTTTTGCCAGGCTTCTATCCTAATATTAGACGCACTAAATAAATATATTGACACGCCTAAATTTTTTGCCACCTACGTAATGGTCTTACCATCAAGCTTTGATTATTAAACCAACCGGATGCGAGACGCACTCTCATTTCTATCGGAAAAAGTCTGCCGCTTTTTGCGGGGGAGGGGAACGTCAAATGTATGCGAAACGTCAAAATAGCCACGTCAAATAAACGTCAGTCCATACAATGAGTATGACCACTGGTCATACTCATTCGGCAGAGGGGAACGCCTGTCAAGTGTCAATGGCTACTCCGCTTGGTTTAAAGCTCTAAGCCATCAAGAGATCATAATAAGAGTTATTAATAGCACCTTTTAAGAGGTTTTAAAAGAGCAAATACCGAGACATTAATGAGACTGAGACTGTGAGGAGAGATGCAATTCATATTTTTTGCATTAGTGTCCCGTCCCCCCCAAAATTTCAGGCTGCGATCGCGCCTGGGCTCCGGCTTTAGAATAGTGCCACCCCGTCTCTTCCCGCGGGTGTCGTAAGAGGCGACTAAGGGATAAGGGAACCTCTGATCCTTACTGCTCGGGAGAACGCTGTGGTGATTTATTTAATTAATAGTCATCCGCATGGCGGCGATGCGGTTCGCCACCCATCACGTCTCGTTCTTCACGGGGGCGAGAAGTGGCTCACGGAGAGCCGTTTTGCTGCATTGAGTGTAGCAAATGGAAATCCGTGATCTCTGCCTACCCCTTTTGGGATATAGGCGTGATTGTATGTATGTATGTATGTTATGTTTTTGACGGGTTCGTTTATCACGAAACCATATGTGTATGACACGATACAATATTAAATATATTTTTTATACTTTCAGATACCTTCCAACCTCCTGTCCATCTGGTGTGTCCAGACCTTCGGTAGGAAAGCCACGACCATCGCCGTCTACACACTGGGCGGTCTCAGTCTCCTGACACTCGGCGTAGTCGGAGACGACTTCTGGCTCAAATTCGCCCTTGGAACATTAGGAGTCAGCTTCATGGCTATAAATGCCGCTACTATTTACATTTATTCCTCTGAATTGTTTCCTACTGTAGTGAGAAATATGGGCATGGGGTTGTGTTCAGTAGGGATGCGAGTCGGGTCGATGTTCGCGCCGTTCATATCTAGCTTAGCGATGACCACGCCGTGGTTACCGACGGTTATATTTGGATTAGCGCCGTTGCTTGGAGCAGCTATTTGTCTGTTGTTGCCAGAAACGAAAGGAAAGAAGTTGCCGGATACATTTGAAGATGTTGAGAGTTAGGTTTGACTTCCAGTGCCAATTCTTGTACGATGTGTGAGTTTTTTTAAATTTATTTTTAGTGATATTTAGAAATAGTTGTGTTTGACTTTCGCTATTTGTAATAATGTAAACATCCGAGTGCTCGTCACTGACCCAGTACATGTCGTTTTTAAACTTAAATTATTTACAATAAAGTTTCAACTATTGGGCTTAGCGTGTCGTACACTAGGATATTTAATTTACCTTAGACTTGAGATTAACTGAATTTAAAGCGACGATGATGATATTGTTCATGAAGGTAAACACCAAGACCGTCTCGAATTATTACGTCGAGTTATCGGCTGTGTATAAAGGGTATCAGAATAAATTGGATATTTTAATATAGAGAACTATATTTATACTTGTTTTATACTCTACTTTCATATCCCAGATAAATACTAAGATATCGATTCTATTGACATTGCAGAATTTGCAGTATCTCGGATATAAAAACAGCATGTCGGATACATTTACGTATATTTATTTATGTCACAACGAATTTTTTAATTACTAATATCACAATTAAGATCCTTAAGGGCGATAAGATCTCACACTTTGAAAGTTATCTGATACGGACGCAAAGTGTATAACGGTTGTCTGTGCGGCAAGAGAAGGGTCATAGATTTAATTAGTTTCCATATAAACCACGACACAAACTCCAGCTTAAAGATGGTATTCGTAGTTGTTTGTATGTTTGTCAGTCCGCACCTCTCGCGCCTAACGCAAAAGGTGCCTTCGCAGCTGTTCGCAGGTAGAAATTGCCCGTTAAGCTGAAACAAAAATTACATTGTTGTAGCGAGCCTTTTGATACAGTTATTTATTATTTATTTATTGCATACAAAATTTATACAGCATAACAGTAAAACCAAGACACTGCACAATTCAAATAACTAACAGATACATATTTTAAATTAAATTAAATACAGTTATAGTATAATAGGTACTGTTTGAAGTGAATGTCAGTCCTCCATCCCGGCACCTCCACCATCTAAAGGTACTATCGGGTTCAGAATTGCATGGGCAAGTTATCAACAAATTCATTCACAAATTGCATGGTAATGCAATTATGAACCCCATGGTACATAGCTGCAGTAGAGCGTATATAAACTAAAGACTAGGAGACTTTTAATTATTATTGAGTACCGGCGTGGTTTACAGACAAAGGCGAGTGTCTGGTGTTATTGGACATATTTATGCCATGTGATATTTGATGATGTACATTATAAAGTTTAATTCTTTGTTTGAATTTAAACTGTGCTGTTACAGACTCATCCTATTTCGCCTTTCCCCCTACTCCCATACTTACTCAGGGCTGGCCTTGAGTCCCATGTAAACAGTAGGTTCCTCCTTACACTGTCCTCTTAGGAAGGTGTCATAGTCCCCGCACTGTCGGGCCAGGAACTCACCCCCCGTGACCGACTCCGCCCAGTACTCCCAAGAACGCCAGTGGCTGCAGAAATCTGGAAATGGTAGGTAACAGTCGCCATCAAAGATATCGGCGCCACCAAGGTAAATACTCGCAAATAACTGAACATGCACTTTATCGCCTTGACAATAGAGGAGTTGTTCCGATATTTATGACCACCTTGGCCGCTCCGATATATCTGATGGCGACTGTAATAACGCTGCAACGTTCACAAAGTGGATAAACTTAACCAACGTAACTTATGGATGTTTACAGTTTCAAAAACATCATGTATGTAAAACAAGAGCTCTGGTGTCTTCCGCTTTTGTCGAATTTCAACCTCGAAGTCGGATAGGTTGAGCTACAAATTAGTTTTGATAGATATTTTAGAGATATTTAGATAGCGCTACGGGTATTTATTGAGTACTTATCATAGTATGATAGCAATATAGCTTGCTGTTGCATTCGTTAAAGGAAAACTACAAGGCGCTCTACCTACTATAAAAAACTGTAGCTAAAAATTAAAGAAGATACTCGTATGTCTCCTGAAACTATCTATTCAAGGTGTAACAAAAATACTGGTGATCTTTAAAAGGCAGAATTGGTATCGTAAAGTATACAAACAATTCCATAGAAAAAAAAGTTGGTTTTGTAAGGAGGGTTAGCCAGCTGGGACGACGTGTCCCATACCAAAAAAAAATTTTTCGCGTCCTAAAATTTTTTGTCCTATTTTTTCGGAATTCCTACTCGTAATACGATACCAAGTATCATCGGATCAACGGATCACCAGTATTTTTGTTACATCCTTATATATAAATCAAATCCCTGTATATAAATCAAGTGGTATTCAGATTCACCTTCAACAGTAAGTGGAACGGTGGCAGACAAGCATCCCGGCTGCTTGGCCTTGCCCTCATTCGGCCAGAAGTCCGCCGTGCCCGTCGAAGATGGCGACCCGAAACCCCCACCGTCAGTGTGGATTACATCTACAAAGGTGGCGTCGGAGGGCGACATTGGAGGGCCGAGGAGCGGGGGGTAGAAACCAGGGTAGGCTGGGTCAAGCCCAGTCAACCTGGAATATTTTAAATTATGTTTCGTTAGTCACACCGGTAGCTGATGTAGCCCAAATAGCAGGTAAACTAAAATAGGACTGGGCTGGACACGTCTGCCGGAAGACTTATGGGCTAAAACAACCACCAGATGGGTCCCACAAGACAAAACCCGGTATCAGGGCAGACCAAGGAAACGATGGAGAGCCGAACTTGACGCCTTTCGGGCTGACTGGTGGGAGACTGCTCAAGACCGGAATACGTGGAAGACAGAGAGGGAGGCCTTTGCCGAGCAGAGAGACACTCGTGGCTCTTAAATACAAAAATAGTCACACCGAAGAGGCACCTACTTTTTAATGAAATGCGACGAATAACTTCAGACTGTTTACTGCGAAATTATAATACATACACTGATTCGACTAGCATATTTGAAAGCCTATGAATACCTGGGTACTTTGGATCCTCTGCCCGCCAAGAACCGTGCGGTGATCCCGAGCAACTGCGCCCCCATGGAGTGCCCCACGAAGTGCAACCCGTCCAGAGAGAGCCCGCCTTTTATTAACCTCGCTATCGCCTTCCCGGTCTCTTCGCCTACCTGGACATTACCGAAAAGAGTGAATCGTTAGTAAATATCACAATATCATCATTATTTAGCAGCCATTTGTTGGCCACTGCTGAGCTAATTTCACCCAGAAGTGATCGACAACACGCGATCTTCTGAATGTTGTTCACCTGCCAATAACAATGTCACTATTTTGTGACTTCAACTCGTTATAATAATAGCTACACTACAGCCAATATCTGAAACATTATGCTACACTCCACCAAGGTGAGCACTACAAACAAGACTGTCTTTAGTTCTTGAGTACAGTCACCATTAGATGTATCGAAGCGACCAAGGTGGTCACAAATATCTGAACAACGCCTCTATTGTCAAGGCGATAAAGTGCATGTTCAGATATTTTTGAGTACCCTGGCCGCACCGATATATATGATGGCGACTGTACATCAATTTGAACACATTCAAAAGATCGTTACAGTCCACTTATTTTTGAAACCAGAATCAATTACATAATTTTTGGTCCTTCGAACCGGATCAATGTATTTACAGATCAAAGCCAAAAAGAAAGAAAGAAAAGTTCTTAGACTGTGGTCGTCTATATCTCTATAGTCTCTGATAGTAATAAACATCGGTCCAACGACTTATTTTTGCGCAAGTGTAATATATCAAGGCGTTTCAAATTATACATCTATTGTAGAGCTAGTATCAGTTAATATGTTTTTTTTTCCTTTTCGTAATACTTTTTGGCGTCGACCATAGACCAATAAATTCACCTGTTATGTTATGAACAAGTATACTAACCGCCTTCAAGCCGATGGCCGACACCACGTAGTTGCCGAAGGCCAAGTTAGACCAGTCCAGGAGCAACGCGTTGTACTCTCCGTTCTCCAAATACGCTTCCATGACGCGTTTGACGCTTGCGTCTGTGAAAAGCTCCACATAGCTGCAAATTCAAGGATTCTTTATTTATTTTTATATAGATGTTTCCCCACGCATGCGTGGAAGATAGTAATATGCGAAAGAATATTATTTAGTAGGTACGCCAAAAAAAGCGCTGGTGGCCTGGCGGTAAGACGTCGGACTTTCAATGCGGAGTTCTCGGGTTCAAACCCCGGCTCGTTACCACTGAATTTTTCTGAATTTATGTACGGAATATCATTTGATATTTACCAGTCGCTATTTGCGGTGAAGGAAAACATCGTGAGGAAACCGGACATAATCCCAACAAGGCCTAATACTTTCCTCTCTGGGTTGGAATTGGAAGGTGACAGTCGCTTTTGCAAAAAGTGCTTGCCAATTCCTGGGATTGGGTTGCCTAGCGGACCCCAGGCTCAATAGAGCCGTGGCAAAAAACCAGGACAAAGGCTAGAAGGTGATTATGTAGTACCCCAAGATTTTTATTTAGTACCCCCACGATATTATTTTTTCCTCCATTAAGTAATGTACGGCCACAAGCTTTAATTGTCGAAGTATTATTGTAAATCAAGTTGCATTAAAAAGCGTGGTTTAGAAAATTCAACGCATATTATTGAAATCATTATTTATTGATGATTATTAAAAAAAATATTGGTGTTAACCTTACCCGTGAGCATAGAGTACGGTGGGCCGCTGCGGATCGAAGTTAGGGTCAGCCAGGAGCCTCTTGGTTTCCCTGACGCGGTACCCAGCCGGCTTTGTTGTATTAGCGCTGGAAAATACAAGGTGGATTCCGTTCAGAATCGAACGCAGGACCAATGATAGAGGACCAGGAGCTACCGATCATGGGGACCATCCCCATGCTCAGCGAATGTTAATAGTTTCGGGGAATTATCGAATGTGTGTTTTTCAAACTAACTTCAGGTTTAATAATAAATAAATAAATATAATGGGACAATCTTACACAAATCAACCTAGTCCCACGGTAAGCTCAATAAGGCTTGTGTTGTGGGTACTAGGCGACGATATATATATGTATATATAGACAAATACTTAAATGTCTTAAATACATAGAAAACATCCATAACTCAGAAACAAATATCTGTGATCAGCATACAAATAAATGCCCTGACCAGGATTCGAACCCGGGACCTCCTGCTTTATAGGCAGGGTCACTAACGACTAGGCTAGGAGGCCGTTAAAGGTTTGATCATAAACTTAATAATATTTTACCATTTTTACCTGTAGAGTCGTATGATGACATCGTTGACGCTGACTGTACGGCCTTCGGGTACTGTAATGTAATTAATATATCTTTATATTACTTACTTGACTAATAACAAAACGATTATTTAGCAAGAGCTTGCAAGTGCAAGGATTTACTAAGTGAAAAACATATACGAGGGCACTGAAAATGGGTCACTGCCTGTAGATGTTCATATATAAAGTAACCTGTTATCGTCGTCTTAGACTAGAGTATCCATACTTCAGAACTTATGATGCTTACCTGAGACTTTGGCACGAAGTATTTGCCGGAAGCTGTCGGGAGAGAGCGGAAGTTTGGCATCCCTCTGCCCCTGACACGACAATGACACTAAAACATGATCAAATAAGATATAAGAGAAGGGGTATTTTTATATCAGCAGTCTAGGTATGTCCATCTTAACACTGAGTTAATTTTTATAAAGGAGTAGGTATGTCAATCTTTTAGTTTTTGATGTGGATGAAAAAGGTGCGTTGGGGTAAGATTGAATAGCGTTTTTATAAAAGGTAAGGTAAAGGGATACTTAATACAGAAAATCGTCCATAGTTCGGAGCATTACAGACTACTTTTTATCTTACCCCTCATTCAATCTTAACACAATAACGCACCTTACATTTTTAATGCTTCCTAAAATTTTCCTAAGTACCTAAGTATAAGTTTTCAATAGGTACTTACTTGCCACTTTATTTTGAGAACGATATACGAGTATCTTTGACTTAACTACTGGCTGACCCAGTAAGACCTACTGGACGAACGGTGATATTTTACGATAAGGTCAGATGGGATACTTATACCCCTCGGGTAATAAGAAACACGTGTATGCGATATACTGTTTCCCTTTCCGGGATAAATAAACTATGTTTTCATTACCCCACTTTAACCTTATCAATATTTGTACAACATTCTCCGGAATAACTTAAACAATACATCTTAGAATACGCAAATTATGCTTAACATTGAAACTGAAGTCACGGCCGACGGCTTATGTAAGGAATGAATCTGATTACCCCAGCCTAACCGTCCGCAAACACATTATAGCTAAACGCATTAGTGTATTTTTTTTAAATCACGAGAATACACTTTTTAAACGACTTCAAAAAAAGGAGGAGGTTCTCAATTCGACTGAATTTTTTTTATCATCATTATTTTTTTTGTATGTATGTTACTCGATATCTCCGTGAATCGTGAACCGTTTTTTTTTTTAATCGAACTGGTATAACCCCTAGATGGTCCCATTGTCACCAAATCTGGGTCTGATGATGGGATCCTGGAGAAATCGAGGGAACTCTTCAACTATTATAGGCACACCTATAGTGATTTCACTATTTTTTACAGCAACTCGGCCACTTTCTCTTGGAATAACGGATCCTAAGTGAAGTCGGTTCTTTTTTTGTTTAAAATAAATTATCTTATAAACAATGGTTCTTGTACAAGTTACAGAAGTCTTAGATAAAATGATCGTTGAAAATTGCGTTAAATTAGCCTTTATACCTATTTACAGTTGCATTTACACTAATCATATGAATTTAATATTTTTATTTCGAATGATTACTTGGGGATGATTATATACCGGGTGTTTCTTGTAATAGGAGCATTAAATTGAAACGTAGATTCTACTCCTCAAACCAGACAACGTTTGTTCAGCGACTTTGAAAAATAACTTGCGGTTTGATTTTTAGTACCCTAAGTTTATTCGAACATGCAATGTATTCCGAAATTGATTATGTCTGTAGGGTGACAAGGCTGACAAGCAATATCAATTAGACGGATTTTAATGTACATTGAAAATACTATCTAGATTGTATGAAAAAGAGACAATCCATAAAATACATAGGTATTTTTCTTAAGTCGTTCGTAACAAAAGTTTTATTGTTTGAGTAGTAGAACCTACGTTTTAATTTATTGCTCTTATTAAAGGAAACACTGTATAACAGATTTTGTATGTACGTAGATTTAAGTAATTGCTAATTTTATTTTATTTAGTTATATCATTTCGATGCAACGATAGGTAAGGTTACGCTAAGGATAGGTATTGACTTCCTATTTTTATTCCCAACGATGTCTATTTATCCAATGTATTCAACATTAACTATATATTTCCTGCGGAAGTAAAATACATACCTAAAAAAATGTTAACGGATTTTATTATTATGCACAAAAAAAATGTAGGTAAGTACCTACAGGTACTACCTATTTGGTCAAGGGCAATCATGTTAATAATTTCAAGAGAAGCAGTCCCCGCGTAACTCACCAGTCACTACGATAAACACAAGTTTCATAAAATCCATTATAAGTAGATTAGCAGCTCTATGCGAGACGGCGCGTCGTCGCAGACTGGAGTCGCAGGTTCGATCTTGATCTTGTTAGTGGGCGACCTCGTCAAAAGACGTCACTCTGTTATTTTGTGAACTATCCGTCAATGATAACATTATACATAGACCTTGTAATACGACAAAAAATTGTATTAGGTACGTAAAGCATGACCAGAAATATATTATATTACCATTGTCAAGAGGGCGCTTTTTTCTCATCTATATGGTGACAGTTCAGTTTAGTATGAAAAATTTAGTTCCAATGAAATTCTGTGACATCGCGCATAGTCCTATCACGTCCTATATATATTTCTGGTCAGGGTTTACTAACTTTTTTATGATTGTGGTGGTTGTTTTCGTGTTCTTTCATGGTTTTTTTCTACTCCTGCATTATAATTTGTCAATAAGATGTGTGACAGGTATATTCAAAACGTTGTCATAAGATGATTGTTAAAGGCTGTTCTTAGGGATGAAGCCAAAGGATAGTAGGATGGCCAAAGAGAGATCTCTCTCTGGGACCGAAGTCCCAATGAGAGGTGGTTGGAAGTTATATATATACAAACTGACATGCGTAACTTCGTTAGCGTGATTTAGAACTTATATGGACGCTCGATACAAAGTATGGAAGTTGACAGTTTGTCGCCACTACGTCGCCATCTATTGGAATTGTGGCGTGACGCTAGAACAGCTAGCAGAGGAGACGCCACATCAGCCCCCCTGTGAGCGGAGAGGTCAGCGAACGACGTATGAGAAGTGCAGCTAAGCCAGTGCTCAGAGCCGCGAGGCGAGCGGAGGATGCTCAGAGCCAGGGGGCGAGCGAGAGAGGGAGAACGATGATTGCTCAGAGCCGCAAGGCGAGCAGAGAGGCTCAGAGCCAAGGGCGAGCGAGGGAGAAGAAAGAGAGAGATGGTACCAGGCATGGGATATTTACACATGCACGGTGGTACAAACTCGGAGAGGCTGGCTTACTGCGGATGCTGCCGTCGGGATCTTGAGTCTTCAGAGGCTGCTGTCCAGTGTCGGTGGTCACCAATGTAGCCAAAGGATAGTAGGATGGTTAGATGGAGGCTGCGGCATTCTACTACGAGAGCGACTGTACTTTCGTGGCTTAGACGTCGAACGCGAGCGCGAGTGTGAGCGTCCTCTTCTAAATTGGCTGGTCAAGATAGCAACTTGCCTGGTAAGCTCGTTGACTTGCTGCGTCAAGGCGTCTGAAGGTGAAGAAGGCGCATAGGAGGACTGCGGCGCTGGCGCGTAGCTGGAATTAGACGTACTAGAAGTTGACGCCACTTGCGGTGCGCGGGGCGTCGGGGGAGCTAATTCAAACACCCTATCCGCCAAATCAGCAAGCTTTTCTAATGGCTGGTCGGACTGCGATGCCAGTATTGTTTGCACATTGTGTGGCAAACGGTCTTGCCAAATTGTTTTTAATAAATCTGACGTTGCTGCAGTACCCGCTAAATTTTGTAGATGACGTAAAAATTGTGACGGACTACGATCGCCGAGCTCCTCGTGTACCAAAAGCTGCCTTGTGCGTTTGTCCTGCGACGCAGATAGACGTTTTATCAGTTCAGTTTTTATTTTTAGGTATTTATCGGTAGCAGGAGGGTTGGTTATCACGTCTTTGACTTCTAAAGCATACCTTGCTTCTAGTTGTCCGGCAACGTAGTAGTATTTCGTTTCATCCACGGTTATTTTGGACAACTGAAACTGAGCCTCAATTTGAGCGAACCATAACGCGGGCTCGTCTGCATTAAATGGAGGTACGCGCACACCAACTCTGCATACCTGCCGGTCCGGCTCCGCCTCGTCGTCATTTAGGCTGTCGTTTGATAACTCTGTACGGGCCTTCATAAGGTGGTTCTAGTGAGTAGCGGACACGATCGACACGAAGAAATACGTGGGAACAGGTTTCTAATCCACGTGGTATGTAAAATGGTGAAGATGAAGTATGCCATGATGCAGGCCTTGGCGTTAGGTTAGCCATGTGAGAGCGTAGTCGTGTGGCATACTCGGTAACATCTGCCACTTTGTAGTCAAGTAGAGGTGACAGGAATTGGCCGGGTAAACGAATTTCATACAATGTAATAACACTGTTGCAGAGCCCGCCCTGCGCCGCCGGGGGAACCAGCACAATCCGATGGGATTTTGAAGTTACTCAATTGTTTAGTATATAGACGCAGCAGGTCATGCCTCGAACTCAATCGTTACCGGCTTGCCTATTTAAAGCACTCGTAGAAAAACTATAGTACTTATCCAATGTGACATAATTAAGCTTTTCAATCTCTTACCTTAATAAGGCCAGTCAGCAAACTTTGTGGTTTAAACACACGGTACTCAACTGAAAACTTACGACTTATAAAATACTCCCTATAGTGGCTGGTGGTTTAAAAATTTTAACGTCGGATATCTTCTAATAAGTGTAGTTATACCAAAATATGCTTTGTATCACTCTTTTATTGCCTAAGTCTCTTAGTACTTGGATATGGCAGGTATATAATCTTTGTTCTGAACTAAGAAATTGTTCTGACGGCACAGAGTAACAAGAAATAGTTGATCCACCCAAAGGAATACATTGTAAAGAACCATAATTGAATCAATTCCATTGTTATTTCCTCATGTCTTAGGCTTGGCTAAAAAATCTACAGCGTCAATAATCGTGCCTTTATGTGGTAATTGAAGATTACTTGATAATTGACGAACAATGTCCATCAATGCTTGCGCCGATCATAAAACAATGATGTTTACCATGGTCATTATCAACTTGGCAATGCTATGCACTGTAATAAATAAGTGTGTTAAATGTGACAGTCTAAGTAACAGTAAAAAGGTACCATTCGGCGTGGCGCTTAGGTCGTACGTCAATTTCAATTTCAATTTCAAAGCCTTTTATTAACGAACATACAGTTAATTAATGATATTTGATACAATATTTATTTATTTTTTATGTGGTTGCAACAACCGTCGGCTCGCCGTGTCCTTTTGACACAAAGGCATATGGTAGGTCGTACTTAGTACAGATTCAATATAGTTTAAAAGCAATTGAAGGCGTAACCGCCCCCGGGATCCAAATGGTACCTTTGTATGTAGACTGTCACAAATTATAATGGATCTATTAGATCGGTAAATAATTCTTAATGATAGCTAGTTTAGTAGGGAGCGCCGGTAGCGTGGCGGTAAGACGTCTGACTTCGGTCTCGGGTTCAAACCCCGGCTCGTACCACTGAGGTTTCAGAACTTATGTACGGAATATCATTTGATATTTACCAGTGAATATTACCGCTTTTCGGTGAAGGAAAACATCGTAAAGAAACCGAAACTAATCCCGATAGGGCCTAGTTTCTCCTCTGAGTTGGAGGGTCAGATGGCAGTCGCTTTGGTAAAAACTAGTGCCTACGCCAATTCATGGGATTAGGTTGTCAAACGGACCCCAAGCCGGGACAAGCGCTAGAAGGAAGAAGATAGCTAGTTTGTAGGCTACTAAAGTGCACAGTTAAGATTGTACGTAATACGTATACACGGGTAATAATTCTTCTCATTATGATAGATCCTAAAGTAGCCTAGGAATCAATCTAGTGGACTGTACCTAAAACATGTAATCCATTCATGATTTCATTTCACACACGTGTACTCCGATTTGGCCAATTTAACTTATAGACGGAGAGCTGGCCACGTCAGATATGACACAATAATGAGAGCAACGAAACCCCTCTAGTTAGTTTGCTATAATATGCTTATTTCCAGATCCGGACATCTGGCAGCTGTAAAGTGGTGGAGGTAAAAGAAAGCAAATAACTTCATCATCATCCTAGCGTTTATCCCGGTTTGGGGTCCGCTTGACAACCTAATCCCATGAATTTGCGTAGACACTAGTTTTTACGAAAGCGATTGCCATCTGACCTTCCAACCCAGAGGGGAAACTAGGCCTTTTTGGGATTAGATCCGGTTTCCTTACGATGTTTTCCTTCACCGAAAAGCGACTGGTAAATATCAAATGATATTCCGTACATAAGTTCCGAAAAACTCAGTGGTACGAGCCGGGGTTTGAACCCGAGATCTCCGGATTGAAAGTCGGACGTCTTACCGCAAGGCTACCAGCGCTCTAAGAAAGCAAATAACTTAAAGAAAATAAATTCTAGAGTTCTGGTTTTGAACCAATATTATGAAAAATTATGTAATTAATTAGATTATATAATATCCAAAAGTTTCGCTTGGGGGAAGTAGTGCCAAATGATGTAAAATGTGATTTTTGGTTACTCGCCTACTGTTTTAGTTTGCGCAATAATACACAATGTTTTTTGGTTCTAATGTTATAATATAGGCCCTGTTCTCTATAAATGACACAACTTCAGCAGTTTTTACCTATTTCGGTATTATTTTTTTCAACTTCAAAACTTTGTTGGTCTGTCACTCTGATCTCCACCCATTAAAAGCTGCCAGATGCCCAGATCTAGCAATAAGGATGGTTATGATTATTTGATTAGTGACTAGTATTTTAATACAATTTTTTTTTTAAAGTTTTGACGATCTTATTGTGAATTTATTATTATTATTTTTGACATATACAACATGTATATATATATATATATATATATTTTTTACAATTGTATCAATATATTGCTCTTAATTATTTAAGATAAATTGTTACTGACGATTCGAAAGTGCTTGTTGCTATGCCTACTTGAATAAAGACAATATTGACTTTGACTTTGACTATGCAATCTAACTTGACTGATTACAAAGCTCTCATTATTGTGTCACATCTAACGTGGCCAGCTCTTAGACCATTATGAATAAGTAACACAATTTCGAGTTTGACACTCAAATAATCAAATCTAAATCAAACATTTGGCTAAACCAAACATCCATACAAATATTGACCTCGTAAACATTAGTTCAACTCATTAGATCTTGTCAAACACTGGCACAAACTTAACTTTGCAGTTGTTGTTGTCAAATAACTGACCTAGAAATCTACTGTTAATTTATATTTACCTTGATTTAGACGACGGCAAACGTAAGTTGGTCTCGCTGTTGCTGATGGCAGAACAAATGAACGTCGATATGATTGCAATTGACAAAAACTTGATACTTGCCAAGACAGATAAAAAAAACTTGATACTCGCAAAGACAGATTAAAAAAAAAACTTGATACTCGCCAAGACAGTTTTTTTAGCAAAGCCTTTATCATAAATGTCTCTGCCCGACTTGCCCAAGAGACATTAAATTTATCGGGTTAAAGTCAGGCCTCATTTAGTTAATTTATGTTTTGTCCTTATCTGTCACTTTGACAGTTATGTTCGGATTAGAAAACAAACAATTTTTTTTTTACACCACGACGGTAGCATACAAACGGCTCGCCTGATGATAAGCATCTACAGTACAGTAGCCTATCGGCACCTGCAACTCAAGAGGTGTCACATGCGACTTGCCGACCCTTTAAAAATCTCTACAGAGTACACTACTTTTTTAAGAACCATACGTTGTACTTATTAGGAACTTTACACCCAAGAAAACCCTTGAGTTATACAGAGTGACCAAAAAGAACTAAATTCATCTGAGAGGTATTCAACCATCTAGGGAGGATTGTTAGCGTCCCAAAACCTTAGGGGCTATTCATAAATTACGTCATTTCAAAATAGGGGGGGGGGGGGGGGGTCTGGACATCGGATGATGGTAGCATGAAGTAGGAGGAAACGGGGCCATTCGAAGCATAATCGTTGGATGATTTTAGGGGGGGAAAATCGTCAAAATTCGATGACGTAATTTATGCACAGCCCCTTACAGCCAACGGGAATTTAGTTCTTTTTTGGCCACCTGTATAAGTGGTAACCGGTAGGAGGGATGTGGTAGGTAGGTATTAAGTATGATGAAATCAAACAATGCATTTTGGTGAAATTTTATTGAATCACATAGGAATGTTTATTATATTGAAAAGAGAATAGATCTATAGTATCTTAGCAACAGCCTAATTTTAATTATAAGTATTTAATTCCATTAGCAAAAATTAAACATGTTAAAACTTGCACACACAACTTGTAGGATTCCAAATCAAAAGGTACCCTAACACTTTCGCTGCCAAGAAGACGCTACACGTGTTCATTTTTTATTTTTATATATGATTTAAGGAGCTTGGCATTCAAAGTGCCAGCCATAAGGTAGGTAGGTAACTTTTGATATGAAAATCGATAATATATAATAAATAGACTTTGAAAATAAAATCGCAATAGGACAAAATAGAACAGGCAAGCATACATTCTTCTATGCATATCTAAAATTAACACTCCTTCGTATAAAACATATTTACAATAAAGTCGATGAGAAATGTACGAAACATTTACAAAATAACTTTTTTTAATTTAACCCAAATCAATTTGTTTTTTTTTTTTAATTTAACCCAAATAACTTTGTTTTTTTTACCCGACTGTTTTAATTAACCCCATGAGTGTCGAGAATAGCACGACCCTAACCCTAACCCGCTTATTCATAAACGTCTTACAAGCCTCATTTAACTAATAATAGTTTGTTTTTATCTGTCATTCTGACAGTAAATTTATGTATGTTTGAAACAAAACATAATTTGACTAAACGACGCGTGTAAGACGTTTATGAATAAACAGCCAAGTAGGTAAAATTTGTTTGAATATTTCACATACTTAAATGACAGTTCGATTGTCGAAATATATTTAACCGATCTGTCATTAGAGTGTAAAACTCGAATATTAAATAAAATGACTTAATCGTTTGAGCTCAAGATGGCGGCGACGTATTTAGAGTAGTTCTTTGTTTTTTGCTCATTTACGTAGTTCAGTGTGTAATAATGATAGCTTATTTTATTGTGCGGTGATCTAACGAACAAGTGGCAGCTAATGAAGAATTGGTCTCAAAACGCGCGTAACCACGCTTTAGTCGAACGAACAGTTATCCGGAGTCTCGGCCGCCCACGTGTTTGTAGGGAGGCTATCACCTTACAATCAGCAAGGCCTTTACCGAACAACGTTGCCTATATTTTATTGTAACTAATAAAAAAGTGTGAAACGTCGTCATTGGCCGAATTCCCATTGCTATGACAAAGGGAGAAAGCCATTAAATATAAAAAAAAATGACGAATCGGTTTGACAAATTGAGGCGAGTGAACTACTAGTCCTAGCATATAATATAGTACTTATAAATAAAGATAAGGTTGAAATATATGATTTTGTTTATAAAGTATCAAAGAAAATCCAGAAACGTATGGCAGTAGGTATGTAAAAGCCCTCGTGGCAGTAGGTATGGTGTGCATAGAGATACTTGGACATTCAAATGTTTTATATTAACATTAACATAATATTATTCATATTTTATTCATAAAAAAAATATCATCGCACCATCTTTTTGGTGTATGTAATGTATTAGTAATCATAATTACACTATAAATATATTAAATATATCTTTACACAGCATCATACGCGTATCTACAAAACTAGCGACATAGAGTAACTTATATAGTAGAGCAGCACAATCTAAGAATTTTTTGAAGCTCAAGTCAATTGCGCCCTCTGTCCGAAAGCCCCCTAAAGATACCGAAAATGTAAGAGGAAATGTCACCTGCACTGCTACTCCACCTAGTAACAAATTGCGTACTAGTAGTACACTAGTGCAGGTGACATTTCCTATTACATTTTCGGTATCTTTAGGGGGCTTTCGGACAGAGGGCGCAATTGACTTGAGCTTCAAAAAGTTCTTAGGCTGTGGCCGTCTATATCTCTATAGTCTCTGCTAGCGATTATTAAATTTTGTCACGAATACAAATGACTAAAGACGAGAACATTAATTATTATTTATGACTAATTGTCAATTCTGTCTAATTTTGTGCTTTAGCTGTTAAGGTGCAAATGTATTTCTGAACAATAAACAATTATTAGTCATAAATTTTGATTTGCAGAAAGTGACGTCACTTTCTTTACACTGACAGAAATATTATTTTCACGCCACCTGCTCGGAAATGTGGCAAAAGAAGATCAAAATCCAAGCTGGAAAGTAAGCAATTGCTGTAGCATCTGAACTACCACTACAAGAATTGCTATTTTGCAGCAATGAAATGTCATAGTAGAAAAGTAAAATCCAGATGTCATTGCATTGGACCCGCCAATGAGAATCATTTAAAACATTAAAAAGGTCTTTTTTTGGCACCACTTTTTCATTCTAAAATAAAATAAGGTTGTTTATCGAACCAATTTACTTGTTTAAAAAAAAGAAACGTCAAAACCATTCAGATCACCCTTAAGGCGTTTTTACCTTTTTAACCGTTTGTGGTTTTCTATCAAAAAGTGGGTAAGGAGTGAACCGGCTATTAGACATGGCAACTTGCAGGGCCCAATCTGTTGTGTACCCTGCCTCTCCCTCTCCCTCCTTCAGCTCCCTACGGGCCCTACCTTTAATTATACCTACCAACCTGACAGATTGGGCCCTGCAGGTTGCAATATCTAATAGCCGTTTGAGTCGGATTAAAGCAAACATCGTAAAACGCTTCTTAAAAGTGAAAAAAAAAGTAATAAAGGTGGAGCGAGAAAAATACATATTGAATTGGATAATGTTTGACTTAAAAACAAGAAAGTTGTAGGTATTTATGCAGTAAAAATGAGTTCAATAAGTGTAGAAATAGTACATTGTTGTAGAGGCTGGA